>CAJQUN010000072.1:1930459-2530459 GCA_907163345.1 Haberlea rhodopensis
GTAATCACATAAGAGTACCAAATGGATAAGCATGTATCTGATGTATAACACTCTACCGGACACCAGTCCTGGTAAGCACCTCCCAAGCGCACTCGATCTCAACTCTGGATCTGAGTGTCCGTCCAGCCAGCTCTGGTACCTCGATCCTGGAAAGTACCTCTAACCAACAGCCGAGCTCGACTCCAAAGCCGCTACACCTGTGTTTACCTGCCCCAACAGAGACAGCCCCCACACGGGGTGAGCATACCAATACCACCAATCACAAAATAATAATATTGCAATTCATAATTTACAGAATGTAAATGCCATAATTTAAATGATACTCCCTGGATGGTAACACCCTCATCCGGGATCCCTGTATTGTCCCTGTTCTCAAAATAACCAAACTCATCAAATTCTCAAAGCCAGTAATCACCATATAGATTAACTAATGCAGTTCTACCATGCCAGTTCCATAATCAATGTGTAAAATCATATATATATATGCCATAGATTTACATATATTTAACCAAGGATTCCATGTTCCCATAACATTGCTCGCTCCACAATAGCGGCATTCTAAACCCAGCGCACGCTCAACAATAGCGGGCGTCATGACGATGGTCGCTCAACGGCGACAACACCCAATCGTTGCTCGCTTAAAGCGGCACCCTATGATTTCCAATGTATGTCTATTTATCACAGTTACCATATACCATGCATTCCACAAACCAATCATTGCAAGTACCATAAATCATGCATTTTGATACCCATCTATTTCCAATACCATATACCATGCATTTCAATACCCATTTATTGTAAATGCCACACATTATGCATTTCAATGCCCATTTATTACAATTACCATATATCATGCATTTCACTATTGCAACATTATAAAAAGGCTATGCTCGTACGTTATACGTACCTTAATTTCCGAAGTCCGAGCCAAACCTTGCTCGAGTTCCATGCCCCGAAGAACGATGTGCTAACACGATAAATAATTCACAATTAATTACGAACATGCAACCCATGCTCAAGCACACCCATAACCCTCAACATATTGTCAACACACGACAATTTACCATTTAAAAGACCCGGGGCAGGGCATATACAGGGAGGGAAATCGAATGAGACAATATCGAAAATTGCTCAAGAACCACCCCTAAAATTCGAACCCCAACAACACAAATCAAACCCAAAAATCACCATAATTCATCTAAAACATGAATTAATCGATTAACAACATGAATAATCGCCCCACATGCGAAACCCCCAAAATTCGAATTTAAAGCCCTAAATTCGAATCCAATTCCTCAATTCCGAACACAATAAGCATCATAATGCATCTAAAACATAAATTAATCAATTACCAACAAGAATAAACATCCCCACCAAAGCCCCAAATTTTCGAACATAAACCCCCAAAAATCGAACATAGCTCCACGCACACAGCATACAAAATCGAACCATTAAGCAACGATTTTTCGAACCATGAAAGTGTGAAATAATCGACCCAAACCAAGCACCAAAACGCCCCAAAAACACCTGAAAGAAAGCCCCAAAATCGTACCAGAAATCGAGCCCCAAATCGAAGAAATTCCAGTTTCGAACCCAGCGTTTCCAGCAGAAATCCGAGCTCAAATCGCGACCAAACTTCAAATTGATGGTATGGATAGGACCGCCTGGAAGAGACGAACACGGGGCGGGGGTCGGACGCGCCGAACGGCGGCGGGGACGGCGGCGGGCGGTGGCCTTTTGTGCGCGGGGGTAAAGGGGATCGGGAAAGGGGTCGCGCGCGGGGAAGAGAGAAGAAAGGGGAAGAAAATGGTTCCGATAATTAAAATCCCGGGTTCAACTGGTATTTATAGCAAAAATACCCCAAAATACCAATAGCCCCACAAACATCATGATTCATTAAAAATCATCTGTTTTCAAAAGTTCTCTCTCTAACTCAAAAAACCCCCTACCGGTGCCCACACCAAGCACCCGAGATTCCGAGTCACACTAAAACCCAACTCGCAGGTTTTCACCGGAATGAGAATACGATCTCAACCTCGGGATCCAACGATCCCAAATGCCCGATTTACCAACCTCGGGAACCTCAGGATCCAACGATCCCAAATGCCCGATTTACCAACCTCGGGAGATGCCAAACCGCAATTAATTCCTAATTGCCACAATTAAAATCCATCAAGGATTAATACAACAACGGGATTACCACCATAATTCCCGGACATCACAATTATCCCCTACTAATAAAATTTCGTCCCCGAAATTGCACCGGTGTACTCCACGTAACACCAGGACTACACCAACAAAACAAAGCCAAGACCCTGATTCTGAACCACCTTAGAATCAAATTAACAACTGCGAGAATACCAGTCTCGCACCAACCCTAAAATAGCGCAACGCCAAAACCAATACAAACCCGAAAGATAATAACGTACCTCGACGTGAATCGTCCCAGAAGTCAGTTCACCAAAACTACAAACCAACCAAATCTCCATTGGTTCTGACAAAGATACCATCCCGTGATATTCACCACCTGCCCACGATGCTTGACACGCATCGTCAAGATGGGGACCACTAGTATACAACAGTATACTCACAGAAAAACCAGATTTCGCTTCCCAGTCCATCTCCTCCAAAGGAGTAGTTGCACCACTTGCAACCCGGACCGGGTTACCCACGGTCACTGATCCACACAAAACACATCACCGAGGATGTTTACACCGGTGTGTTCCAAGAAATCATATCTTGGTCCCGACACACCATCAAGATTCCACAAGGTCTCAAGTTCCATAGGGGACATGCAAGGCAACCAAATGCATTCCTACACACGTGTCAACCATGACACTAAACAATCCGAATCTCGGCCATCCCTCATTTATCCTTGGATCTAACAATCCTAAAATAGGAAGGCTATCGAATTATCCAACAAGAACCACCATGATTCCAAATCACATCGATCCCTCCTCGGGGAATCAAACAACCCTCACGATCATTCATCAGAATGCATCGTGCCATCGAGATTACCGATCTCGAGGTTCCACAATCTCACATCGGAGATCCACTAAACCAAGTATACACACTCGACGTTCCACAATGAACAAAAATAAGGTTGGCATTCGTATACCCACACGGCATACATGCCCATACACCCACAACATGCATACACAATGCAATAGACTCGGGTATCTCCAATCATACCACATCCCAAAGCCAACTGTCAAACCTCGATTATTCTCACCCCACGGAGAATGATGGTTGACAAACCAAAACCAAGGGTGTGATTTCAACATCACCACCACACGAACCAAAATAACGAATCCCCAAAAGATTCAACGGTAGGAATCATAATACCGTCTCCCTCTCAAGGAAAAAGTCATGAATCCATGATCCTCCAATCCTCGAATTACCGTTCGGAAAACCTGGTATATTAATACCAAAACATATCCCGGAACCCAGAAATATACAATTGGTTAGAGTAGTGCATCAATACTACCATTACCCAATCCAAAAATCCGTATACGCCATGTATACACCTTCCAACGATGTTCTGTACTAATACCATAGTACTCCAAAATCGAGCATCTCCCCGAAGACGTCTCCTCAAACGTCTCACCGAGGTAAGAAATCCATTACCCGGTCCAATACCAGTAATGATTACCATGGCTGATTTACAATCAATCCACGACCGATGCAAGCTGTCTCCAAGACAGTACAATCCAAATCTCTCCAAGAGATAAAAAAAATCAATATAGTAGTGTCACCCCACTAACTATATCTCACAAACCATTGTGACTCCTATTGCATGCCATATGCAAGGATGCTCAACTAGAGCTAACCACGACTTGTTGACACTCACGTTGGTAATACCAACAAACTTGAGCTGTCCCAGTACAAGTCCCTCAAAACAATGACGTATAACGTCCCGTGAGGTATTCCCTACCTCAAACACCATGCCACATAGAGACTACAAGAGTCTACCATAACCCTCATCGTATCACCATACGATTCACCAAACTCGAATCCAACGAGCATTATAATAGCTAACACAAGCACACCAAAGTACTGCAACAATACCTGGCTAGTGATTCGCTGGTCCCATAGGCTTATACCAACCTATCAACGTGACACACGCTCCATCCCGGTATACCATACCGCATAAACCATTAGAGTTGTGGGTCATGCCCAACATATCTCTAAAACACCAAAGCATACTGGACAACCCAGCGTCCATGCTCAATTATCAAGCAATCCTAATCCATTAGGACTTCTTCCACGCCCTTAGGGTGGGTGTAACCATGTTTACTCCTCATCACAATAACAAGCGAGTAGTTTCCTCAATGACTACTCTTACCACCATTCACTTGGCCTTAGCCATCCCAGCGAGCATACCCAAGGGTATCATTGCTCGTCAATAATATACCTCCATAATACGATGCGTACTCTCACCGGTACAATGCATCTAAGATCCATCGAGCAAACCTGCTCGGCAAAAGGTCTCGTCAACTAAATACCCAGACCCTACCATGTGCCCACCATCGGCACTCAAACCATACAACCATATACATAAACATGAATGTTAAATCACCAAAATGACGCCAAGCGTCCACATAGATATCCCAAATAACATCGTCAAACATATGACGGTACCTGTCGATACACGACATCCATAATCATCATCAAACACATGGCATATATATAGCAACCCATAGTATCCACAATAATACTAACACAAGTAATATGCCATACCTCATCGCTATCAAGATAGCGGAATACCTGTATCCGTCGTCCACCAGCGGTACACAAGTAGCACCCATCGCTCGTAGGCGGCATAATCCAGTGCTATACACATAGCGGTATAACCCATCGCTATAGAATCAGCGGCATGATCCCTCGCCATAGAGTCAGCGGCATAAAACATCGCCCAAGAATATCTGGCGGTATGAAGCATCGCCAATAGAATACCGGCGTAACCGTCGCCAATAAAATACCCGGCGTAACCATCGCCAACAAAATACCCGGCGTAACCATCGCCAACAAAATACCCGGCGTAACCATCGCCAATAAAATACCCGGCGTATCCATCGCCAATAAAATACCCGGCGTATCCATCGCCAATAAAATACCCGGCGTAACCATCGCCAATAAAATACCCGGCGGAACCATCGCCAATAAAATACCGGCGTAACCATCGCCAATAAAATACCCGGATAATCGCGGACTCAAGAGGTACTCACACTCATGTAGTACTTTGTTCCCGATCACATCGCTACGTCATGACAACGGCATCATCGCTTCGACGTGACAGCGGCATGTATCATCGCTTCGACACGACAGCGGCATCATCGTTTCGACATGACGGTGGTACCATCGCTTCGACGTGACAGCGGCATTTACCATCGCTTCGACACGACAGCGGCATTTACCATCATTCCGGCATGACAGCGGAAATACCCTTCGCTTCGACGTATTAGCGGCATAATATCCCTCGCAATAATAATATGACAGCGGCATTATCCTTCGCTTCGACATATTTGCGGCAAATATTCTTCATCGCTATAATATGACAGCGGCAAGTACTCACATCGCTATGACATGCATGCAACCGTAATGCATAACCCGTATTTCAATAATTGTTTCGGCACGACAGCGGCATCATCGCTTCGACGTGACAGCGGCATTTACCATCGCTTCGACACGACAGCGGCATCATCGCTTCGACGTGCATGCAACCGTAATGCATAATCCGTATTCCCATAAACATCGCCATGAGTGTATTTAATGCACCTCGCTCCAACACGTAGCGGCAAAGCATTAAAATCATCACTCCGATGTATACCTATGCAACCGTAATGCATAGTCCATGTCTCAAAAGACCCTGCAACCACCACGGTTAGCAACACATATTCCAATTATGAACACATATCATAAACGCACATAAGCAATCATGCATAAGTATGTGCTTCTCATTCCCAATAACATGTTCCTAGGCCCTCAACAGCCCCAAAGAGCTAACCACTGCTCTGATACCACTAATGTAAGGACCCCCGTGCCCTTAACCCGTTATTAGTGTATTAAGCCATACCATTAGTGCATATAATCATATCATAATGGGGAAAACCACATGCAAGTGCAACACCGTATGCTACCCAGAAAATTTCTTGCATCCAATTCCCAAAATATTCAGATTCCCCAACCAAGATTAATCATATAACATGCACCCACATAATACACTAACATGCTCTTAGTTCATTTAGCAATTCCATAATTAATTGCATGCAAACATAATGAACAGAGAGAAGCCGTAGCCCATTTATACATTCCATACACACGTATAACAGTGTACTCACATAAGAGTACCAATGGATAAGCATGTATCTGATGTATAACACTCTACCGGACACCAGTCCTGGTAGCACCTCCCAAGCGCCACTCGATCTCAACTCTGGATCTGAGTGTCCGTCAGCCAGCTATGGTACCTCGATCCTGGAAGTACCTCTAACCAACAGCCCGAGCTCGACTCCAAGCCGCACACCTGTGTTACTGCCATGCCCCAACAGAGACAGCCCCCACACGGGTGGAGCATACCAATAACACCATCACAAATAATAATATTGCATTCATAATTTACAGAATGTAAATGCCATAATTTAAATGATACTCCCCTGGATGGTAACACCCTCATCGGGATCCCCTGTATTGTCCCTGTTCTCAAAATAACCAAACTCATCAAATTCTCAAAGCCAGTTATCACCATATAGATTAACTAATGCAGTTCTACCATGCCAGTTCCATAATCAATGTGTAAAATCATATATATATATGCCATAGATTTCACATATATTTAACCAAGGATTCCATGTTCCCATAACATTGCTCGCTCCACAATAGCGGCATTCTAAACCCAGCGCACGCTCAACAATAGCGGCGTCATGACCGATGGTCGCTCAACGGCGACAACACCCAATCGTTGCTCGCTCTAAAGCGGCACCCTATGATTTCCAATGTATGTCTATTTATCACAGTTACCATATACCATGCATTCCACAAACCAATCATTGCAAGTACCATAAATCATGCATTTTGATACCCATCTATTTCCAATACCATTACCATGCATTTCAATACCCATTTATTGTAAATGCCACACATTATGCATTTCAATGCCCATTTATTACAATTACCATATATCATGCATTTCACTATTGCAACATTATAAAAAGGCTATGCTCGTACGTTATACGTACCTTAATTTCCGAAGTCCGAGCCAACCTTGCTCGAGTTCCATGCCCCGAAGAACGATGTGCTAACACGATAAATAATTCACAATTAATTACGAACATGCAACCCATGCTCAAGCACACCCATAACCCTCAACATATTGTCAACACACGACAATTTACCATTTAAAAAGACCCGGGGCAGGGCATATACAGGGAGGGAAATCGAATGAGACAATATCGAAAATTGCTCAAGAACCACCCCTAAAATTCGAACCCCAACACACAAATCAAACCCAAAAATCACCATAATTCATCTAACACATGAATTAATCGATTAACAACATGAATAATCGCCCCACATGCGAAACCCCCAAAATTCGAATTTAAAGCCCTAAATTCGAATCCAATTCCTCAATTCCGAACACAATAAGCATCATAATGCATCTAAAACATAAATTAATCAATTACCAACAAGAATAAACATCCCCAAACCAAAGCCCCAAATTTTCGAACATAAACCCCCAAAAATCGAACATAGCTCCACGCACACAGCATACAAAATCGAACCATTAAGCAACGATTTTTCGAACCATGAAAGTGTGAAATAATCGACCCAAACCAAGCACCAAAACGCCCCAAAAACACCTGAAAGAAAGCCCCAAAATCGTACCAGAAATCGAGCCCCAAATCGAAGAAATTCCAGTTTCGAACCCTAGCGTTTCCAGCAGAAATCCGAGCTCAAATCGCGACCAAACTTCAAATTGATGGTATGGATAGGACCGCCTGGAAGAGACGAACACGGCGGCGGGTCGGACGCGCCGAACGGCGGCCGGACGGCGGCGGGCGGTGGCCTTTTGTGCGCGGGGGGGTAAAGGGGATCGGGAAAGGGGTCGCGCGCGGGAAGAGAGAAGAAAGGGGAAGAAAATGGTTCCGATAATTAAAATCCCGGGTTCAACTGGTATTTATAGCAAAAATACCCCAAAATACCAATAGCCCCACAAATACATCATGATTCATTAAAAATCATCTGTTTTCAAAAGTTCTCTCTCTAACTCAAAAAAACCCCCTACCGGTGCCCACACCAAGCACCCGAGATTCCGAGTCACACTAAAAAACCCAACTCGCAGGTTTTCACCGGAATGAGAATACGATCTCAACCTCGGGATCCAACGATCCCAAATGCCCGATTTACCAACCTCGGGAACCTCAGGATCCAACGATCCCAAATGCCCGATTTACCAACCTCGGGAGATGCCAAACCGCAATTAATTCCTAATTGCCACAATTAAAAATCCATCAAGGATTAATACAACACCGGGATTACCACCATAATTCCCGGACATCACAGCATCTTTTTCGTTAGTTCCATCTACTGCAGCAGGGGTGTGTATAACGTCGTCATTGTCAGCTGGGTGCAGTGCTTGTGGACCAGCAGACTCCTCTGCTTGTGCTTCAGGAACTTCTGGTTCTAAAGAGCAGTCAATACTGCTTCTGTAATCTATCTCATCATCAACATTTTCATCAATATAAGTGTTTTCCAGTCGATTGCTCAAGTTGTTGATTTGTAGATCAGATACAATACAATTAGCAGATTCATCAAATTTTACATGCACAGATTCTTCTACAGTAAGTGTTCTGTTATTAAATACTCTGAAAGCTTTACTAACTGTAGAATATCCAAGAAATATTCCAGCATCAGATTTGGCATCAAAGCGGTGAGATGAGTCTTTCCATTGTTGTGAATAAAACATTTGCAACTAAACACATGGAAATAAGAAATATTTGGCTTACTGCCATTCCAGATCTCATAAGGGGTTTTATTTGCTCGCTTATTAATCATCGATCTGTTTTGCGTATAACATGCTGTGTTGACAGCTTCTGCCCAAAATCTCTGTGAAATATCTGATTCTGCAAGCATAGTTCACGCAGCTTCTTCAAAGTGCGGTTCCTACGCTCAGCAACTCCATTTTGCTGTGGAGTTCTTGCAGCAGAGTATTCGTGTTTAATACCAAGGTCATCTAGATATGATTCGAGTGATTGATTGGTAAACTCGGTACCTTTATCACTACGAATTCTGTCTATCCCACACGATTTCTCATTTTGGAGTCTTTTCAGTAGTTTGATCAGCTTTGGAGTAGCCTGATATTTGCCACTTAGAAACAAGACCCACGTAAAACGAGAATAATCGTCGATTAACACTAGGGTATACTTCATTCCCCTGGACTTGTTACTGGTATAGGATCGAAAAGATCCATATGCAGCAACTCTAGGCACCGAGAAGAAGATTTACTCCATTTGTTCTTAAAGGAGGATCTGATTTGCTTACCAAGTTGGCATGCTGTGCAGATCTTGTCTTTTGAGAACTCTATTTGAGGCAGTCCAATGACTAGATCAAGTTTACGCAGACTGGCAATAGTTTTAAAGTTTAAGTTTACGCATTCCCTGTCATGTGTCTAGAACATCCACTGTCCAGAAAACCACTCTGAGCTCCGAACTTGATGGATTCAAGATTTCTGCAATTAAAGCGATAATATGATTGGTACCCAATCCTTCTTGGGTCCAGACATGATTAGTCCTTTCGGGACCCACACTTGTATAACCCTGAATTGTTTGGGTCTGTGTGTGTCCTGAAACGTGTGTGCATTAAGTGATGAAGATGTTCTTGGATGATGTGTGTGATAGTGAGTGTATGCATGTTGGTTAGGTTTTTGGTTTCTGTTGGGAAGCATATACCTCTTCTGGACAGGCATACAATTATAGTACCAGTTGGGTTTTACCTCTCGAGTGGCCTGACCTATGGGATTATGTTTATTTCTAAACTTTTGCCCCGGTCTAGCTTTCTCTTTTGGCTCAACATAACCGATACCTTTGTGTGATGCCCGTTCTTTGATGAGTATTGGCTCAACAGGTTCCTTAACCAACTCATTTGGTTCATATATTGTGCTTGATCTTACAAAATTCATTTGAATCTTGTTCCTTTCTTGACACAGTTGAGATTTGATGCCAGATGAGTTACTATCATTGTTAGAGTAGCCTATACCGGTAAGATCACCAGCAAGCCTTATCGACTCATGCATATCATCTTTTCTGGCAGTAGATGCATTCCATGTGCGAACCAGCTTAATGAGTTTCTGGTGTGCACATGTCGCTTCATCCATTTCTTTCTCGAGTCGACTTACTTTTTCCCTTAAGTCTCTCAACTCATTTGATTGTTCACAATCAAGTTTGTTGTTTTGCTGTTCTGTTGGGATTGGTTCGGTCTTATAATTCTCGAAGGATTCATGCAACATCTGATACTCATTAATCATGTCCTGCAATGCGTTAGTGAGTTCATTATGTGTAAATTCAGAGAGATTAGAATCAGTTACCTCACAGTCATCGTTGGCCATTAGACATTGAACTTCTTCCTCTTCACTCTCACTGGATGAGCTGGTAGATTTTTCTGATTCTGATTCTGAATCAGCCCATTTGCTTTTGTTTTCTTCAGCCATCAGTACTTTCTGGTCTCTGTCCCTTCTGGATGATCTTCTACTTTCCTTTGACTTTCTATAGTCCTTGGATCCTCTCTTTTGATCATCTTTCTTTGGTTTAGGACAGTCCGCGATAAAATGTACTGGCTTAAGACAGACAGTTGAAGCATACACGATCATCCTCATCTGATCTATTTTTGAAGTTCTGCTTCCTTGGATAAGATTGATAGGTCTTTTGATTCTTCTTCATAAATTTTCCAAATTGTTTGACAAACAACACCATTGCATCATTGCATATTTGTTCAGGAGTCATCTCTGTTGTGGTAGGCAGAGCTTCTAATGTAGTAAGAGCTTTGGTTGGATGACTGGTGCTGGGTTCATCTTCAATCCGAATGCCTAGTTCAAACTCATATGCTTTTAAGTCAGTAAATAAATCATGTAGATCTATCTTGTTTAAGTCTTTGGATTCTCACATGGCAATCGTTTTACATCTCATTCTCTTGGGAGACCTCTCATGACCTTTAGGGTGACTTCCCTGTTGGATAGATCCTTACCAAGGCTATTGAGTTCATTTATGATTAAAGTTACTCTTTCATCATATTCACTGAGAGTATCTCCTGACATCATTTTGATGTTTTCGAACTTCTGTAGGGCGACAGTGAGCTTGTTTTCCTTGGTTTGATCATTTTATTCGCATAGCTGGGCAATCTTTTCCCAAATGTCCTTAGCAAGTGGGACACATTTTGATCTTGTTGAACATGTTTTTGTCCAGTGTTTTGAACAATATGTCTTTGGCCACATTGTCCAGATTTGCTTTTTTCTTTTCTTCATTTGTCCAGGAGGATCTGCCCTTCTCGACCATCTGAGGTTCACCGCCAGTAATGGCAGCTGTTGTATTGACCTTCATGATCTTCATTGGTCCATCAGTGATGACGAACCACATGCCATCATCTTGGGCACTCAGATGTGCTTGCATATGAATTCTCCAGTCATCGTATTCATCCTTCTTGGACATGAGAATCTTGCTGAATGAGGCCATCAATTTTTAGTAATTCTCAAGATTGAGAAGACCTAAGCTCTGATACCACTTGTTGGGATCGGGGAAGTGTTTAGAAGGGAGGGGGAGTTGAATAGACACTAGGTTCAATTTCGATTTTACTCGGTCTGCTGCAGACTATTAAGTACTACAGTAGCTTCTCAATATATTGCAAGTCAGCAGACACTAATTATAGTGCGGAAGGCGTCTGCTGGACTTGTGAGTAGTAAAAACTGAATGGTAAATTGCAGTAAGTAAATGACACAAGTATTGTTTCTGGAAGTTTGAAGCACAACGCTTCTAAGTCTCCCATTCTTCCTTTGCAGGAAGGTTACACTAGAAGACTTTGGTTTACACTTTACAGTATACAACCTACTTAGACACTCACACAGCTTGGCCTAAACTTCTAGCAATCACAAATTCCTAATTTGTTTACAATGAATTCTATGACACTCACACATGATATAAACTTAGAGTGTTCTTTGACCAACAGACTCAGTTGTAGTTAATCTTTCAAGATTACAGTAGTAGTTCTTTTCTGCTCTTGCTGAACCTTTAGAATATCAATGAGATGATTTGCTTTGACATTGATGTTTTTCTTTTGTTTGATCAGATGGTTCAGCTAACCTCTTCATTCATCACTTGGACGTATTTATAGACTCAGTGGTCTAACGACAACTTTTCTGTATTAGGAAGAGATCAACTTTCTGTCTTTATTCCAAATTCTGATTGTCTTCTTTCCTAATTTGTTGAGCAACGACTCTTTTATTCTGACGCTAATGGTGGCGGAGATATAGCAAGGTGCGGCGCTCTGTTGTACCTTTGTCAGAATAGGTTGTACTTGTTTTGTCTTGCTGCTTTGTGCTCTTACTGGATAGTTAGACGTATGCTGGCTTTCTTCTTTCAAGTGATCGTTCATTCTTCTGTACTCAGTACATGTCTTTGTTCAGTAGATGTTTGTCCAGCAGATGTCCATCCGGTAGATGTTTGTCCAGTAGATGTCCATCCGGTAGATGTCTATCCAGTAGATGTCCGTCCGGTAGATGTCTATCCAGTAGATATCCATCCGGTAGATGTCTATCCAATAGATGTCCATCCGATAGATGTCTATCCGGTAGATGTCTTGTAATCACCAAAACTTAGAAATGTTTTCCCAACAGACAGTGTCCATAAGAATATCAAAAAAAGCGTTGGAGATGATAAAGACTCAAGGTATACCAATAAAATGCTTAAAATGTAATTTTTGGGCAGAGATCCATCACATGGGAAGAAGAAATCGATCGCCTATGGACAGAACTGAGTAACAAAATTCACGCTGCAGCAATCGATCGGCACAATGAAGCGATCGATCGCCAAATGTATTGGAGCTCAGCGATCGATCGACACAAGGAAGCGATCGATCGCCAAAACATTCTGCTTGAAAAAAATAAAGGGGCGATCGATCGCCAGTTTATATAGATCGATCGCCAGGGAGTCCGAAAAAAAAAAAGAAACTTGATCCTTTTACCATCTTTGGAAAATTTTTACCTATCCTAGCATATTTCCTAGACCTATAACTCGAAAATTAGCCTCATAACACTATAATTCATACTTTTAGACATTAGAATAGATTTTTACTCTCAAATTTTGAAGAACAACTTGAAGAACTCAAGCACGAAGACGAAATTAATGAG
This sequence comes from Haberlea rhodopensis, assembly GCA_907163345.1. NCBI lineage: Eukaryota > Viridiplantae > Streptophyta > Magnoliopsida > Lamiales > Gesneriaceae > Haberlea > Haberlea rhodopensis. The sequence goes on from CAJQUN010000072.1 coordinate 1,943,853, forward strand.
CCGGAATCGTGTCATCTTTTAGTAACTTCTTGCTTAGCTTTTGTTTAATGTTTTCTAGATTAATTTTGATTGCTTTAAATTCAATTATGAGTAGCTAAATTCATATTCTTGGTTGAGGAACACAAAACCATTGGAGTTTAATTTATTCATGAGATTTTTGTTTTGAATTGGTGATTTTTATTGAGTATCATAAGTTTTTCTATTATTCTTGTCATGATTGTGTTGTTTGGTTGTTAGACTAGCTACCTAATGATTTTTCTTACAATCTAATGCTAAGTTTGATACCAAATCCGTAATTGTTTGATTAATCAAATTTGTGAAGCAACTAGGATTGATAATTCTCTGTTGTTGAGGTTATTAAATTCATAGGGAAAACTTTTGACTAGATTATACATAACTGTTGTTGTTTATGTTGTTTAGCTTCACCAATCTTACTCGTTTGCGTGCTATCATTGGTTTAAATCGTAATTGTTGTTGTTAAGGTTGATTAATGGATAAGGGTTAAGTTTGAATGCTCTTTCGATTTAAACTTAAGGTGAGATATGAGTTAAATCTTCAATGGTGAATCTCATGCATAAAAATTACATATGTGAGAAAATCGATGAATGAATGAATGAATTTCAATGGTAGAGTCGACCGAAACCAAGATATCTCTTTACTTGATTAATTCTTTATTATTTAATTCTTGCATCCTAGTTAATTTAGATAATTGACAATCTCAAATCCCCATATTTCGATACTTGTTAGCATAAAAATACTCACTTCCCTGTGGGATCGATCCCTACTTTCACTACTGCATTAATTTGTTGTTAACTAGGAATGGTTAATAATTGGGCATACACGATAAGCGCGACCAAAGTTTGGCGCCGTTGCCGGGGAAGACATTATTTTCGTGCTAATTTTTTGTTTACTAAATATTGATATTTGTCTTTCCATACTACTCTTGTTTGTTCATGCAAGCGGGATATCATTCGGAGGGAGACGAATACCAATACGATTCTGAGATAGAAAGAACCATACATCGACGTAGGAGAGAAATTCGTAGGAAGCGAGAAGAAGAAGAAATGATTAATATGGCGGAGAACCAAAGTCTAAGATAGTTGGTGAATCCTAACTTGGATCAGCAGCACCTCTGCATTACTTTTCCTACTTTAGCTACTAATATCAATTTTGAATTGAAATCTGGTTTAGTACACCTCTTGCCTTCTTTTCATGGTCTTGCATGTGAAGATCTCACAAACATTTGATGGAATTTCATGTGGTTTGCACCCACCATGAAACCAACTGGGATTACCGAGGAACAAATGAAGCTGAGAGCCTTTCCCTTCTCCTTAAAGGATGTTGCGAAGGACTAACTATTCTATCTACCACCAGGCTTGATCACCACTTGGAATGATTTGAAGAGGATATTTCTTGAGAAATACTTTCCTGCATCAAGAGCTGCCAACATACGAAAGGAGATTTACATCATTAGGTAATACACTGGAGAGACACTTCACGAGTACTGGGCTTCAAAAAAATTGTGTGCAAATTGCCCACAACATCAGATAAGTGAACATTTACTCATTCAATACTTTTATGAAGGTATGTTATCTAGTGACAGGAATCTGGTAGATACTGCGAGCGGTGGAGCTTTTGTAGATAAAACACCGGAAGAGGTGAGAAACTTGATTGCAAACATGGCAACCAATTCACAACAATTTGGCAATTATATATATATATATATATATATATATATATATATATCCTTGAACAACAACTTATTAGTATAACCTCTTGTGCGACACATGTCAGGTTGGAATGGGCAAAACGTAAACCATGTGGGATTTGCTTAGAGATGAGGCATACAACCGACGCATGTCCCTCACTCCAAGAGCCACCCAGTGAGCAAGCAAACGCCGCGGGCGGATTCTCGAGACAACCACAACGAAGATATGACCTTTTCTCTAACACCTACAACCTAGGATGGCGGGATCATCCAAACATGAGATACGAGAATCAAGCTGAACCACAGATGAAGTCTAATCCACCACCCTACCGACCACCATTCCAGAGGCCACAACAAAATTCTCAATTTATTACTACTACTGATAAACTTGAGAATATTATACAAGATCTTGCTCATAATGTTACTAAATTTCAACAGGAGACGAGGTCGAGCATTCAAAGCCTAAATGCTCGAGTGGGTCTACTGGCTACCGTCCTCAATTGTGTGGAAACTCAAGGATCACACAAATTGCCTTCACAACCAGTGGTGAACCCAAGGGAGAATGCAAGTGTCATCAAACTAAGAAGAGTAAAGGAATTGGAAGAGTCAGAGAAGATGGAAGCACCTCATACCACACAAGAGGAAGAGCAAGAACTTGAGCCTAAGGAGAAGGACTCCACAACAGATGAGGAACCTCGAGGTAAGTCCCCTCCATCTTTTGAGTATAAAACTGAAGTCCCTTTTTGTAATGCCTCGAAATGACGTATACATGTTGGATATGGTTCTTGTGTAATTACGCATTTAGTACAGTATGATATGGACTCAATTGTGAGTTAAACCAAGTATGTGGAATATGACAAGAATCAAGGATGTCAAGGAATGTGATGTGAAAATGAGTTGAAGAACACTTTTATACATTATTGACATGGTGTTACATGGTTGATATAGCAAAAGAATTCATGTTGTAGAGAAGAGTATGAATTATACATAGTTAGATTTAATATGTCATACATTTGACATGAATTTGAGAGGAATTACATGTGCATTTAAGTGAATTGGGTGAGGATATATTTACCAAGATAATTCAGATTTGAAACACATAATTCACCATATCTCACCTACAAGTCTCTACACAAGCTCCTCTCAAAACCCCTTTCTTGCTCTTGTTTCTTTTTCTTGGAGTTGAACTTGGAATCAAGGAAACTTGTTGCAATTGAGAAATTGGCTTTGTGTGGAAAGGATTATGTGCTTTATGTATTATTTTATGTTGGTGATGTTGGTACAAGATGAGTTGGGGTTGAGGAGTATCATGTAATACTTAATCCATTTATGCATAATAGAAAGAAAGAATTGAGTTGTAATGATATGGAAACATGCTTCAATGAAGGTATAACATCCAAATAGCATGTTTGAATGTGGATTTTTGAGTTGTAGGAGAGACATCATGAAGATAAGCTCAAAATCGCCATGTTCTGAATTTTCTGGACATCGACGATCGATCGCGAGCCCTATGGCGATCGATCGCTGATAACAGAGCAAAAATAAGGCGGTTAAAGCATGTGGCGATTGATCGGTGAAAATATGGCGATCGATCGCGAGGAAACAGAACACTTTGGCGATCGATCGCGAGATAGTGACGATCGATCGCGATGGAACAGAACAATATGGCGATCGATCAGTGAAATGTGGCGATCGATCGCCAGGGTCAGATTTTTGAAAAATGTTATATTTTGTAGAATTTGATTTTAATGCCTATGATAACATGATATATTGTTGGTATTGTTGTAGCATCATCACAGGTGACGGGACAACGAGGCGGTTAGACAGTGACGCCTAATTTATATCGTTTGTGTCGCAGAACAGATACGTTTTGACGTACGAGTATATGATATTGTTGTGATGATGATGTGAGCATGGTATCGTATGATTGGTGACATCATATGCATGTACATTCATGAGATTTATATTGTTGAGATGGATGCCACGATAGATATGTAGTATATGCTTTGGCTGAGATCGGTGCCACGATAGATATGCCAGTGTTGGGCATATGCTTTGGCTATGATTGTTGCCACGATAGGTATGCTACATATGCTTTGTCATGAGAGATATACGCCGGTTGGGTATATGCTCTGGCTGTTATAACATGTAAGGACGGCACTATGATATGAGCTGCTAATATGAAGATGTGAGGAGGTTCCACTGACATATTGAGCTGAGATAGGCATATCATATTGGTCTGGTTATAACAGGATGATGAGTGAGACATGTCATGACATAATTGCATTTGATGATGCATGATACAAGACAATCACATTTGATGTTTATAGTGATTTATCGTTTATGTTTTGTATTGATATCGCACTGGGATGGTTTTGTATCTATACTCATGTTGTGTGATTGTTTCTATAGGGACTTATAGACGTGGGAGGACGGGATTGTGAGTCTATTCCACTGCGAGCTGAACCACTGCTTAGGAGTTTTCGAGTCTAGGTTGTTGTGATGTATATATATGAGGTGTAGTTTTGACATGGTTTTTGTCAACTTGTAACAACCTGCTAACTAAACTCTTAATCAATGTATGTTTTTACTTAATTCTTACTCACATATGTATAATAAACTGATACCTAATGGATTAAGTAACGAGGACCCCACATTAGTGGTATCAGAGTAGTGGTTCGAGAACGGGTGAACAAGGGTAGAGGAAGGTATTAGGGAGTTACCTAATACGTTGAAAGCATGTTATGAGTCATGATATGATGTTATACTGACATGCTTTATATATTTCTTGTTGTTGGTAACCTGTATTTGCAGTAATGGCAGACAGAATACCACATGATGAGGTTGGGGATGCCATGAGTGGCAACGCTAGTGTTGGATTGACGTCTGTACCACCACCACCATTTGGGCAAGGGCCAGTGGAACATGTACTGTTACCTGGGGAATTGACTTTGACACACTTTCTGAGTTATCAGCCACCTCGCTTTGAGGGTACGGAATCAGGGGAACAAGCAGAGGAATGGTTGGAATGGATTGAACAGATCTTTGTGTCAGCGCCATGTGCCAAATCCGCCTGGATACGTTTGGCAGAATTCCAGTTGGCAAAGAAAGCCATGATGTGGTGGAAATCCACATTGATTGAGCTGAGGGCTCAAGGACAGACAGTTAATTGGGATGTGTTCAGAACTAAGTTTCTTGATCACTATTTCTCTGTTGCTGCAAGGCAGAGGAATGAGGATGAATTTACAAATTTGAGACATGGATCAATGACAGTGTCTGATTATGCAGTACAGTATTCGTCATTGCTACGGTATGTACCACATATCGCTGCAAACACAAAGGCAAAGATCTGACAGTTTGTGAAGGGCTTGAGGCCTGAGTTGTTTGATAGGGTATTTTCCAATAACCCTACATCATATGAAGAAGCATTAACTAGAGCCAAGATGGCTGAGATTTCAGTTGGAGTGTACAAAGATGTAGGACAATCCCAACAACCTACATCAGAAAGTATGAGACCGAGAGGAGAACCATTTAAATCATCACGAGGTGGTGCATCTTCCTCTAGATTTAGTGGGAAGAGATTTGTTCAGCAAAAGGGTGGTGGCCGAGGTACCAAGGGACAGTCCCAAGGTAGTAGTAGTAGCAGTGGTCGAGGACTACAATGTTTTAAATGTGGAGGACCACATTTTAAATGAGATTGTCCACAACTTCATACTCCAGTTTGTTTCCGCTGTGGGAGGACAGGACACATGATCAGAGATTGTCCTCAAGCTGGGGGACAACAGGTGAGAGGGAATATATCAGAGACCACAGGGTATTCCACGGACTGGTGGAGGAGAGAGGACAGGACCACCTCAGGCTCAGGTGTATGCACTGAACAAGGAGCAAGGAGAGGCAGCTTCTGATGATGTGATTGCGGGTAAGTGTAGTTTATTTACTTATCCTGCTTTACTTTTGATTGATACTGGTGCAGCACATTCATTTGTTGCACAAGCGTTTATTGACCGGTATCATATATGCTCGTCTCCACTATTGATGCCTCTGTATGTATCGACACCCATGGGAACTACTGTAATGGCTTGTCAGAGTGTGTCTGATTGTGCTATTCAGTTTGATACTGAGTATGAGATACAAGCTGATTTGATTGTGTTAGACATGATGGATTTTGATTGTATTTTGGGTATTGATGTGTTGAGCAAATATAAAACTGTTGTGGATTGTTGTCAAAAGACAGTGAGATTTCAGTCTGATACTGGAAATCAATGGATATTCTATGGACAAGGATCACGTGCTAAGATTCCATTGATATCTGCTCTTAGAATGTTCCGTTTGTTAGAACGTGGACATATGGGATATGTGATATATGTTGTGGATGTCACAGATAAGAAAATAGAAAGAAGAATAGAGGATATACCAGTGGTTGCAGAGTATGCAGATGTATTTCCAGATGAGATTCCTGGATTTCCACCAAGTCGAGAAGTAGACTTTGGTATTGAGTTAGTGCCTGGTACTTCTGCAATTTCACGAGGACCATATCGAATGGCACCTTCGGAATTGAGAGAGTTGAAAACTCAATTGCAAGATTTATTGGACAAGGGGTACATACGTCCTAGTGTATTGCCTTGGGGTGCTCCGGTATTATTTGTTAAGAAGAAGGATGGTTCAATGCGACTTTGCATTGACTACAGACAATTGAACAAGGTAACTATAAAGAATAAATATCATCTTCCTCGTATTGATGATTTGTTTGATCACTTACAGGATCTACAATCTATTCTAAGATTGATTTGAGATCTGGATATCATCAAATATGTGTGAGGGAAGGAGATGTACAGAAGACAACATTTAGAACTCGCTATGGACATTATGTGTTTCTAGTGATGCCATTTGGTGTAACGAATGCTCCAGCTGTCTTCATGAGTTTGATGAATCGAGTTTTCCAGGATTACCTTGATCAATTTGTCATTGTATTCATTGATGATATATTGATCTATTCTCGGAGTGAAACTGGCCATGTCCAACATTTACATCTGGTGTTACAGTTATTGAGAACACATCAGCTATATGCCAAACTCAGTAAGTGTGAGTTTTGGTTGACCAGTGTAGGATTTTTGGGACATGTGATCTATAAAGATGGCATATCAGTTGATCCAAGAAAGATTGAAGCGGTGTTGAATTGGTCATCACCTACTTCTGTGCCAAAGATTCGTAGTTTCTTGGGTTTGGCGGGATATTATAGACGATTTGTTGAAGGATTTTCAGCGGTTGCCAAACCACTCACACAGCTGACACAGAAGGGAGTACCATTTAGATGGTCAGACGCATGTGAGCATAGTTTTCAGGAATTGAAACATCAGTTAACTACTGATCCAGTGTTGATTATTCCATCAGAGCATGACAGGTTTGCTCTTTACACTGATGCATCATTACTTGGTTTGGGTTGTGTTTTGTTGCAGGATAAACATGTAGTGGCTTATGCATCACGCCAATTGAAGCCACATGAAATGAAATATCTAGTACATGATCTGGAGTTAGCTGCCATTGTCTTTGCCTTGAAGATATGGCGACACTATTTATATGGTACGTCGTTTACCATATATACTGATCATAAAAGTTTAAAGTTTTTATTCACTCAAGCAGAGTTGAATATGAGGCAAAGGAGATGGATGGATCTCTTGAAGGATTATGATTGTGAGATCGAATATCATCCAGGAAAGGCTAATCTCACAGCAGATGCCTTAAGTCGAAAAGTTCATACTACTGCTGATGACATAATGCATTTATCAGCCTTGACGACTTCTTATTGTACCTTAGGTTATGAGTTTGATGTAGATACAGAGCCAGTAAGGGTATCAACAGTGTTGGTTGAACCCGATATCTTTGAGAAAATCAGAACGGCACAAGATACTGATGATGAGGTACAACACTGGAAGGAAATGATATGTCAATGACAAACATCTCATTTTGTACTTGCAAGTGATGGAACTTTGAAGTATAGAAACTGTTGGGTAGTACCTGCTGCATTAGGACTACGCCAAGAAATACTACAACGTGCACATTGTAATTGCTACAGTATACATCCTGGAGGAAAGAAAATGTATAAAGATTTGCGTACCCAATTTTGGTGGAAACGCATGAAACAGGATGTACTGAACTTCGTAAAATGGTGTTTGATCTGTCAACAGGTAAAAGCAGAACGACAAAGACCAGGAGGTGAATTGAGGAGTTTGGAGATTCCTCAATGGAAATGGGAACATGTTACAATGGATTTTGTTACCCATTTGCCACGGACTTCCTCTGGCTTTGATGCGATTTGGGTCATTGTTGATAGACTGACGAAAGTAGCTCACTTCATACCTTACTGTATGACATTTACTTATTTGAAGATGACTCAATTATATATTCAAAATGTAGTAAGACTACATGGCATACCAGTGTCAATTGTATCGGTTAGAGATCCGAGATTTGCTTATCATTTTTGGGAAGGATTACAGTCAGCACTAGGGACTGAAGTACGATTGAGTACAGCGTATCATCCTCAGACAGATGGACAGACAAAGCGTACGATACAGACGCTTGAGGATATGTTACGAGCCTGTGTATTGGAGTTTGATAACTCTTGGCAAGAGTCATTATCATTAGTGAAATTTTCTTACAATAATAGTTATCAAGCTAGTATACAGATGGCACCATTTGAGGCATTGTATGGGCGACGCTGTAGATCGCCATTATATTGGGATGATGTTGATCAGACTGCACTTCATGGACCAGAAATGTTACGAGAAATGGAGGAAAAAGTGAAACTGATCAGATTGAAATTACAAGCTGCTCAGGATAGACAGACTGCTTATGCCAATAAGCGACGTAGACCACTTGAATTCCAAGTTGGTGATCGAGTCTTCTTGAAAATCTCACCTTTTAAAGGTGTGGTACGATTTGGTAAACGTGGAAGTTGTCTCCACGATACGTTGGTCCGTATGAGGTATTGCAACGTATTGGTACGTTGGCATATCGATTGGCACTACCGCCAGCATTGAGTAGTATCCACGATGTGTTTCATGTTTCATTGTTGAGGAAATATGAACCAGATCCAGGTCATGTATTGCCACCATCTGAAGTACAGTTGGATACAGACGTGTCATATGTGGAACGACCAGTACAGATTCTGGATAGAGCTGAGCGGATATTGCGTAACAAAGTGATTCCAATGGTAAAAGTACAGTGGGATCGACGGGGTGTCGAAGAGACAACATGGGAGACGGAGCAGCATATGAGACAATAGTATCCTGAGTTATTTCCTGGTATGGCTTTATGGTATTATGATACTGTTGGTGAGTATGTACTGCAATGTTACATATATGATTATGTTTTTTACTTTATTGCAGTATGATTGTTGGTTTGAGTAGATATATATGCATGTTATGTATATGCAATTTCGAGGACGAAATTCAATAAGTAGGGGAGAAATGTAATGCCTCGAAATGACGTATACATGTTGGATATGATTCTTGTGTAATTACGCATTTAGTACAGTATGATGTGGACTCAATTGTGAGTTAAACCAAGTATGTGGAATATGACAAGAATCAAGGATGTCAAGGAATGTGATGTGAAAGTATGAGTTGAAGAACACTTTTATACATTATTGACATGGTGTTACATGGTTGATATAGCAAAAGAATTCATGTTATAGAGAAGAGTATGAATTATACATAGATTTAATATGTCATACATTTGACATGAATTTGAGAGGAATTACATGTGCATTTAAGTGAATTGGGTGAGGATATATTTACCAAGATAATTCAGATTTGAAACACATAATTCACCATATCTCACCTACAAGTCTCTACACAAGCTCCTCTCAAAACCCCTTTCTTGCTCTTGTTTCTTTTTCTTGGAGTTGAACTTGGAATCAAGGAAACTTGTTGCAATTGAGAAATTGGCTTTGTGTGGTAAGGATTATGTGCTTCATGTATTGTGTTATGTTGGTGATGTTGGTAAAAGATGAGTTGGGGTTGAGGAGTATCATGTAATACTTAATCCATTTATGCATAATAGAAAGAAAGAATTGAGTTCTAATGATATGGAAACATGTTTCAATGAAGGTATAACATCCAAATAGCATGTTTGAATGTGGATTTTCGAGTTGTAGGAGAGACATCATGAAGATAAGCTCAAAATCGCCATGTTCTGAATTTTCTGGACATCGGCGATCGATCGCGAGCCCTATGGCGATCGATCACTGATAACATAGCAAAAATAAGGCGGTTAAAGCATGTGGCGATCGATCGGTGAAAATATGGCGATCGATCGCAAGGAAACAGAACACTTTGGCGATCGATCGCGAGATAGTGACGATCGATCGCGATGGAATAGAACAATATGGCGATCGATCGGTGAAATGTGGCGATCGATCGTCAGGGTCAGATTTTTGAAAAATGTTATATTTTTGTAGAATTTGATTTTAATGCCTATGATAACATGATATATTGTTGGTATTGTTGTAGCATCATCACAGGGGACGGGACAACGAGGCGGTTAGACAGTGACGCCTAATTTATATCGTTTGTGTCGCAGAACAGGTACGTTTTGACGTACGAGTATATGATATTGTTGTGATGATGATGTGAGCATGGTATCGTATGATTGGTGACATCATATGCATGTACATTCATGAGATTTATATTGTTGAGATGGATGCCACGATAGATATGTAGTATATGCTTTGGCTGAGATCGGTGCCACGCTAGATATGCCAGTGTTGGGCATATGCTTTGGCTGGGATTGTTGCCACGATAGGTATGCTACATATGCTTTGGCATGAGAGATATACGCCGGTTGGGTATATGCTCTGGCTGTTATAACATGTAAGGACGGTACTATGATATGAGCTGCTAATATGAAGATGTGAGGAGGTTCCACTGACATATTGAGCTGAGATAGGCATATCATATTGGTCTGGTTATAACAGGATGATGAGTGAGACATGTCATGACATAATTGTATTTGATGATGCATGATACAGGACAATCACATTTGATGTTTATAGTGCTTTATCGTTTATGTTTTGTATTGATATCGCACTGGGATGGTTTTGTATCTATACTCATGTTGTGTGATTGTTTATGTAGGGACTCATAGACGTGGGAGGACGGGATTGTGAGTCTATTCCGCTGCGAGCTGAACCATTGCTTAGGAGTTTTCGAGTCTAGGTTGTTGTTATGTATATATATGAGGTGTAGTTTTGACATGGTTTTTGTCAACTTGTAACAACCTGCTAACTAAACTCTTAATCAATGTATGTTTTTACTTAATTCTTACTCACATATGTATAATGAACTGATACATAATGGATTAAGTAATGAGGACCCCACACTTTTCCTCTTGCTTTGAACGAAAATAGGAAGGATGAGAGCATCAAAGAACTCTATAACACCTTTCGAAGATGCGAAGTAAATATTCCACTACTAGACGCTATAAAACAAATCCCTCGATATGCTAAGTTCTTAAAGGAGTTATGCACTGCAAAGCGGAAGAAGAAGTTGAAGGGATGCCAAAAATTTGAGTTGATGGAGAACATCTCCGCTGTGATTTAAAGAAAGGTACCCACCAAGTGCAAAGACCCAGCTATGTTTACTATCCCTTGCACTATTGGCACAACACGACTTGAGAAAGCCATGCTAGATTTAGAAGCATCTATAAATGTCATGTCTTATTCCTTATATGCTTCATTAAATCTAGGGATGTTATTGTCCAATTAGCAGATACGTCTAATGCATATCCTAAGGGTGTTATCGAGGCTGTTATGGTAGAAGTTAACAATTTGCTCTTTCCTGGTTGTTTTTATGTCCTTGACATGGAAAATGGAGATAACAATACCCATATTTTGTTAGGAAGACCCTTCTTGAAAACATCAATGACAAAGATAGATGTTCATAGTGGTACTCTTACTATGGAATTCGATGGTGAGGTAGTAAAGTTTAATATCCATGATGCCATGAAAAACCCATATGATGAGGATGTTACTGTTTACTCTATCGATATTCATGATTATTTGTCCCAAGAAGTTTTTTAGTTTACATGTAAAGATGAGTTAGAGATAGCCATCACCACCCCACTTGAGTCTTATGATCAAGCTTTGACATTAGGAGTTGATATGAAAGACACGATAGAGGCCATGAATTGCAAGCCTACTTTGCTACTTTCAGGTATGGTTTCTTATGTTTCTTTACTTATTCCTAACACTAGGCCTCTCCCATCTATTTCAAAGGCATCCTCTATTGAATTAAAGTCGCTGCCATCCCATCTCAAATATGTCTACCTAAGAGGAGGAGACACACTTCCAGTGATCATATCAAGTTAATTGGATGGACATCAAGAAGAAGACTTAGTGTAAGTACTCAGGGAATGCAAGGTTGCCATTGGATTGACGATCGCTGATATCAAGGGTATAAGCCCCTCTACAAGCATGCATCGCATACTACTTGAGGAGGGAGGAAAGTCTGCGCGCCAACCACAAAGGAAGCTCAACCCACCCATGATGGAGGTCGTTAAGGACGAGATACTTAAACTCCTTGTTGTAGGAGTCATTTACCCCATCTCTGATAGTCAATGGGTCCCAGTCCAAGTGGTTCCCAAGAAGACAGGCATCACGGTGACCAAGAACAAGGACAATGAGTTGGTTCCCACACGCATTCAAAATGTGCATCCCCCCTATGTAAGTTACTACAAAAGGACACGTCCTTTGATTTTGATGAAGGGTGCAAAAAGGCATTTGACACATTGAAAGACTCATTGGGCTCCACTTCCATAATTCAACCACCTGATTGGAGCAAGCCATTTGAGATCATGTGTGATGCTAGTGACTACGCTGTGAGCGCCATCTTGGGTCAAAGAATTGGGAAGGTTTCTCATGTTATCTACTATGCCTCCAAGACCTTGAACGAAGCCCAACTCAACTACACCACTACTGAAAGGAGTTTTTAGCTGTTGTATTTGCTCTTGAAAAATTTCGATCATATTTTCTTGGTACTAAAGTTGTTGTGTTTTCTGATCATGCAGCACTTAGGTACTTAATAAAAAAGAAAGAAGCAAAGACAAGGCTGATACAATGGATCTTGTTATTGAGCGAGTTTGACTTGGAGGTCCAAGACAAAAAAGGGACTGAAAACACTGTAGCATACCACCTGAGTCGCCTACCACACATAGATGATGAACTCTGCTTACGCGAAGAATTTCCTGACGAGCATCTCTTCTCCATTCATGCCAAGCTTCCATGGTACACTGACATCGTGAATTATTTGGCCACTAATAAACTTCCTGCTGATATCTATAGGGCCAAGAAAGCAAAGATCAAGAGTGATGCCAAGTACTATGTGTGGGACGATCCATATCTTTGGAAGCACTGTAACGATCAAGTCATTAGATGTTGCGTCCCTGATTATGAGGTAATTTCGATACTAAAATTTTGCGATGCTTATGCATGTGGGGGACACTTTGGAGTCAAGAGGACTTCGAGAAAAGTACTTGAATGTGGTTGCAGGATTCATTATGGGTTACCTACTTGACATTCAATGCTCGAATGATTGACTTTGCATATGTCACAAGTAATAACTTGAGCTTTCATCACTGTCATGCTCATGTTGTCTAGCCTCTTGTTCAATGCCTCAATTTGGGGAGCCAAAGCAGTAACTTCGCCCACTTGATGAATTCCAGCTTGCTTCTTTGGCACGTTCCTTTCCAACTGTTACTGATAGCTATTAGTAGCCATTTCCTCTAGAAGTGTATAGGCGTCTTCCGGTGTTCTTCTCATAATGGTACCTCCCGATGCTACATCAATCATAGAACGATTATCGGAAAATAAACCATTGTAGAATATTTGTACCTGAAGCCGAATGGGAAGGCCGTGATGTGGGCATTTCCTCAAGTCTTTGAAGCGTTCCCAAGCCTTGTACAGTGTCTTTGGATCATGTTGCATGAAAGTACTGATGTCATTGCGCATCTTCGCAGTATTTGATGGTGGGAAGTATTTGAACAGAAATAATTGCACCATCTCATCCCACGTAGTGATAGACCCCGCAGGCAAATAATGCAACCATGATTTAGCTTTGTCCTTTAATGAAAAAGGAAAGAGTCGTAACCTGATGGCGTCGTCAGTAACGCCACTATGTTTAAATGTGTTGCATATCTCCAAGAAGTTGGATATATGGGCGTTGGGATCATAAGTAGTCAATCCCCCAAATTGGACTGAGTGATGGATCATCTGTATGATTGCAGGCTTGATCTCGAAGTTGTTAGCCTGGATGCTCGGTCTAGTTATGCTAGACAGTGATCCTTGGAAAGACGATTGAGCATAATCCATAAGTGATCTTACGACTGGTGCACCAGGATCCTCCTCGCGCGCCTCGTTGTCAGCCATGAGTGTTCTTGCTTGTCTTATCCTAATTCGACAAGTGCGTTGGATCTCGGGGTTGAAAGGATCGAGTGTAGGTCGTTCACTCCTTAGCATAAACAAGGACAATCCCTGCAAGAGTAGATCAAGAAGTGAACCAGTAGAATGAAATAAAAAAAAACAGAAAAATAAATGATTAAATTACAATCAACTAATATTATATGATATTACTAAGACTAGTCCCCGGCAACGGCGCCAAAAACCTGATCGTGGTTTATTTAATAGAAAATTCCAATGTAGCGATTTTATACCACAAGTGCACGGTGTCAAGTTTTAGTATGATGATATTAAAGTAGAGATGTCGTACCCACATGGACTAGTAGTAAGTACCAAACTCAATCGGTGTAATTATATTTAGCCTATGATATTGGTTGATAATTATGCAATAGTATAAATAACGAAATAAATCAAAACTCACAATCAACAAGCGCACTAAAATGAAGAATTCAATAGAGATGAGCTATCAAGACAATGGTTCACCTAAATAATTCTCCATAATTCATTAACTAATTCTATTCAAGATTAATGCATCTAAGGTGACGAGTTTTCAAATTATATTTAATATACTATCTCGAGTTATATTAAACATAATATCAAATTGAGTAAGTAACTCTCGTTCACTTATTTAACAAATTAATATTGCAAAACTTTGTGAAAACTTTCAGCCTTCGATTACTAAACATCTATAGCTATCACAATGTATTTGACGTCATCTCTTGATTTAGGTCTGAAATCCACAGTATGAGTTATTAAATCTGTATCACAATATTATCTCTCGATCTCAATCGCAATACTAACATCATTCAAATGTGATCAACCCCTTAAAAGCATTAAAATCATAAAACATACATAAAGATAGCAAAAACCCAATCAAAAACTAGAATTAAAATTTTGGGTTCATATATAGGATCTCCAAGTCTTGATAAAATAAACATAGCCTATAATCATATTCATAGAAAGATGATTTTATAAATATTCAAAGCAAAACAACCTCAAAAACTATAAATCAAATAACCTAAAGGTTCAGAAATACTAATAGACACAAGGAATTGACTCCGGGCGTTGTTTGTCTTCCGTCTCTTGTTGAATCCTTGCTTGGCGCTTGAAGATGGTGGAGAGGTGAATTCTAGGGTGAATTATGAGCCAAAAGTCTGATAGGGTCGACCACCTTGTGTCTTATATAGTGAGGATGAATTTTGGAAGATTTTTTGTAGGACACAAACTCTAAAAGTTATTTTCTCAGATTTTCTCGGTTATCAGTCAATCGGTAAGATGTACCGATCAATTGGCATTTCCACGAATAAACACTTAACACTTTAAGTTGAGGCATGCTATAGAACGATCGATACATGTGTAGCGATCGATCGGTAGATTCTTCAAATTTTCTCCAACTTTCTACCTCTCTAGCGATCGATCACCTATGTCTTAGCGATCGATTGCTGCCTGGAAATCTTTACAAGTCGAGTTTATTTGCCGCTTCTTCAGTCGGTTCGCTCATTTGAGTCAATTTTCATCATTTTAAGCATAAATTCTCCACTTTCATATAATCCGACCTCCTAAAATAGACAAAAACAACACAGAAGCACATAATATCGTGGCAAGCAACATAAACAGTATTAAAAATCCTAGAAATATAAGTGTAAAAATCACACTTATCGCCAGGCCAATAAAATTCTGCTTGATTCTTGCATAAGTTTTGTAAACTCCTGTATGTCCCCCTAATGGACTGCTATGAAACATTTGCAGGATCTTTTGCTGGAATGATTGCTGGTTACCCAAGTGTAATCTGCCTTTGTAGAAGAGTATGTCATTGCTGATTTCATACTGGTTCTGATCCAAGATTCCCTGATGGTAATTGCTAAACAGCTTCTGCAACTGGGAATCTTAGGGGTAAGTTTTTTTCAACTCCTCTATCCATTGGGTCTGAATAATGCTAATGGCTTGGATATGTGGGTTGGTTGCTTGGTTTTCTTTTTGGGTTAAGGTAAAGGTGGGGGAAAGTGTTTCTGATTTTTCTGGTTGGTTTATTCTGGATAAGGCATCAGCAACTTCGTTGGTCCTTCCACTGTTATATTCCACTGAAAAATCATACCCGAGTAGTTTCGATACCCATTTTTTGTTGTGTTGGAGTTCCTATTCTTTGTTCCAAAAGGTATATCAGGGCTTGTTGGTCAGTCCGTACCTTAAAGTGCCTTCCCACCAAATAATGTCTCCATTTCTTATAGCCATGATCAATGCCAACAACTCTTTTTCGTAGGTAGAGAGCAAAAGACTTTTCCCTTTTAAAGCTCGACTTAGATAAGCAACCCGGATTAGAGCCAAATTCCCCTCACTAGTCTCTAATTAATCTTCCTCATTTTCTCTAATCCTTCCAGCAAGAAAATCCTTGGTTTTTTGCACTTATGCCCAATGTGAAATTTCTCATCACAATTGTTCCCTTCTCTCTTCTTCCTTGCATTTGAATTGGGGTGATCTTTTTATGGGAAATGTGATTTTTCTGTTAGGGTTGGAATAATTCCGGGTTTTGGTGGGCTGTATAGGCAACAATCTGGGTGACGAAGTGTGTGCTATTATTTTGGGGTTGTAAGTTGTCTTTGGTAAGGCTGGGTAATAAGGTTTTCCTGCTACTCCCTTGTGTCTTCTGGCCACTTCTTCTTCCTGTAATTTTGCTAGCTCAAATGCAGCTGACAATGTATTGGGCTTAAACATGGTAACCATAGTTTTCAATTCCTTTTTTAAGCCAGTAATAATAGTAGAGATTCTAAACTCCTCTGTTAACCCCTTAATTTTATTAGACAACTTCAAATTGGTTTGATTATCTTCAACAGTAGTTGTTTGCTTTAATTTAGTGAAAGCTCCTATTAGATCCTCAAACATGGATGACCCAAACCTTATCTTAAGATTTTTGGTGAATTCATCCCAATACCCGGTAGGACCCAATTCTTTAAGCCAAGCAAACCATGACAGAGCTTTTCCTTCCATATGAAATAAAGCAATATCAATTTTTTTGATTATAAGGAGTGCTGAAGTAATCAAAAAATTGTTCAGCCTTAAGGATCCACTATATGGGATCCGATCCATCAAACTTGGGGAAATCAAGCCTAATTGTTCGAGCTTGTATCCCTACATTCCCTTCAAACATTGGATTGAAAATAAACTGACCTTTACTGTAGATGACCCTTCTCCCCCATTATGACTATGTTGTTGATTCGCTAACTGCTCATAACTGGTGGCCAAGTTACTGAGTTGCTGCAGCGCGGCTTCCAGCATGAGTTTCTGCTTGTTTTGTTCTTCCCGTAGCTGAACAGGTTCTTCTTTGAGCATTGCAATAGCTTCTGCCAGAAAATCTTGACGGGTTCCTTCAGCCATGTCCCCGCGGCTATGATACCACTGTTATGTCTGTTAATATTTGGATTAAATGTCTGTAGGCTCTTCGAGGGGCGTGTGGTCTCCTTTTGGTAAGTTTTTTTATGGAATTTCCTTTGTTTTCATACATGTTCAGTACAGTAAATAGATACAAGCATTTGACTTGGTCAAAGAGGACCTCCATTACTCTAAATGTGGCTAACCCATAACTTCTACTAACATAACTACTTAACCTATTACAATTATAAAAAATCTGACTTAAGTAAATAAAAAGGCCATTAAATAAATAAAAAGAGCCTATTAAACCTATGGAGCCCATTACTCCTCGGCCCAACTTGTGTGACAGCCAAAATCTATCGGCTGTAACATACCCTGTCGCCAGCGCGACCCGAGTTCTTGTCTATCGATTTTCGATGGTTATGCTATGGTGATAGATGGTTGGTCAGTACAGGAAGGTGTGCCAGTGAGTGGGGAGTCTGATGGCGACTAGGCTTGGCCACAGGGATGGGGTTTTTTCTCTTTGTTTTTTTGAAAATCTCAAGCCATAAATGTTTTTCAACCATAATGCTCTTCACCTCACGGTCATCGGCCCTTTATCTTTGCTTCGCGTCTCAACTCAAATTTTCACACAAACAACGCAAAAATTATACTCTTAAAATATCACACGGGTCTTCTCTTCCAAACCGATAGCTATGATGCCTGAAATCATGCACAAATGGGTTAGGGGACGCCGGGATTTCTCTCGGCATGACCCCTCCCATGCCTAGTTAGTCATTGATGTGAGTAGAAATAGATACATCTATTACGCTTAATTGTCTACGATTTGGTATTTTTGATGGATAAGATACATATGCTACCTAATCGTATATTTGTGTAAATATAGGTGGAATCGAAGAAATCAAGCTAACACGGGCGAATAAGGATCAAGAAATGCATTGGAGATGACAATGGATCAAAGTAGACAAGAAAATGCTTAAAATGTGATTTTTGACTCGAGATCCATCGCCTAGGAAGGAGAAATCGATCGCCTATGGACAGAAAAATAGCAACAAATATTCAGGAGTGGCAATCGATCGCCTGAAAGCCAGAAATCGATCGCCGGGAGACATAATACAAAATAAAAAAAGCTAAAGGCTGGCGATCGATCGATCGGTTTTTTCATATTTGGATAGATTTTTGCTACCATGTCAGACTCCTACCCTTTATACATGATTTTGGGACCTCAAATCAGACTATGCATGATATTTTAGAGTGAGAATATAGATTTTCTCTCAACCTTTGAAGAACAAAAGAACGAAGACGGAATTGACGAGCCGGATTCGTGCTTCTTTCTAGTAACTCTTTATTTTGCTTTAGTTTAATGCTTTCGAGAGTGGCTATACACCTTTGTGATTCTTGGTTAAGGAAGACGATACGTTGGAGTTTACACTTCTCGTGATATTAAGTTTTGATTATTGATTTTCATTGAGTATCAATTGTTTTTCTGAATTTATTGCCATGATTGTGCTGCTTAATTGTTGGATTGATCACCTAGCTTTTGTTCATACAATTTAATGCTAAATTAGATATCAAATACGGAATCGTTTGAGCCTCTAATTTACGAAGCAACTAAGATTAATAAAATCCCGCTTGTGAGTTTGTTAAATTCTTAGGGAAAACAATTGACTAGATTAAACATTGAGGCTTAGATTATGTTGTTTAGCTTCATCAATCTCACTAGTTCATATGATATCATCGATTTAAATCTTAATCGCTTGTATTTTGATTGATTGTTTGATAAGGGTTAAACTAGAACGCTTGGGCTACTTAACTAAACTTAAAGTAAGATATGACTTTAATTATTGGATTAAACGTCTAACGATGAATATTCATAGGAAAATTGAATCGTTGTGAAGATCGATGATCGAGATAGTAAACCCCAATTGTAAAGTCAACCGACAACCAAGAATCGTGGTTTTCTCATAATTTAATTCACCTTACTTTAACTTTGCATATTAGTTTAATTCATAATTTTCTTAGATTTTGCATCATAGTAGTAATTCAATTGACTTCAAAACCCCCTTCTTATTTTGTTTGCACTAGTTAACTCAAAGATATATCCTTCCTCGTGGGATCCATCCCTACTCACGCTACTACATTGCTTATGTTATTAACTTGAAAGGGTTAATTTGGGCGTATGCGATAAAAGCTACCAAATTTTGGTGTCGTTGCCGGGGAAGGCATTGTTTATTCTTTGTGTTAATTTTTTTACCACACACTGCTACTTTGGTTTGTTAATGAGTACAGGGGAACCCTCCATCACGAAGATAATTTCCAATACGATCCAAAGATTGAGAGGACACTACATAGGAGGAGAAGAGATGATAGGCGATTGGAAGAAGAAGAAGAGAGGAACACGATGGATGCGAATCAAAGTTTGAGACAACTAGTGAATCCTACCTTGGATCAACAGCCTCTCTGCATCACTTTCCCTCCGCTTGCTAATAATGTAAATTTTTAACTTAAATGTGGATTAATTCATTTACTACCTTCCTTTCATGGTCTTGCAGGTGAAAAGCCCCACAAGCACTTGATGGAATTTCACATGGTGTGAACTACTATGAAGCCGACTGGCATAACGGAGGAACAAATTAAATTGCGAGCCTTTCCCACAAGTTAAATGTGGATTAATTCATTTACTACCTTCCTTTCATGGTCTAGCAGGTGAAAACCCCCACAAGCACTTGATGGAATTTCACATGGTGTGAACTACTATGAAGCCGACTGGCATAACGGAGGAACAAATTAAATTGCGAGCCTTTCCCTTCACTTTGAAGGAGGCTACTAAAGATTGGCTCTTCTACCTACCTCTGGATCTATCACCACGTGGATGATTTGCAAAGAGTCTTCATTGAGAAGTACTTTCCTGCATCGAGGGCGACAAACTTAAGGAAGGAGATATATGGTGTCAAGAAATACCATGAGGAATCACTGCACGAGTACTGAGAGCGTTTCAAGAAGTTGTGTGCAAGCTGCCCACAACACCAGATAAGTGAACACCTTCTTATTCAATATTTCTATGAAGGTTTGCTTTCTGCTGACGGCAATCTCGTGGATGCGGCGAGTGGGGGAGCTTTCATTGATAAGACACCGGAGGCGGCAAGAAACTTGATAGCAAACATGACGCCAACTCCCAACAATTTGGGCTTGCTCGACATGGACAGATGCCAAGACAAGAGGTAAACGTGTCTAACCTTGAACAACAATTTATTGACTTAACTTTTCTTGTGCATAATGTTGCAGGTGGCAATGTGGGGGAAGATGAAGCCATGTGGAAACCATGCCACTGATGCATGTCCCTCCGTACAAGAGACATCCATGGAACACATGAACGAAGCGGGTGGATTTTCGGGCCAACGTCAAAGGAGCTATGACCAACCACCAAGTAACTACAATCAAGGATGGAGGGACCATCCAAACCAGAGCTATGGGAATCAACAAATGTACCACCCTCCACCCTGTAGACCGCCATATCAGAGACCTCCACCACCGCCAGTGCATGTCCCTTCTGACATGTTAGAAAATATTGTTAAAGTTATTGGTGAAAATAGTCTGCAATTTCAACAGGAAGCGGGAGAGCATTCAAAGCTTGACTATGCCAATGGTTTAATTGGCAACTTTGATCAACAAGACAGAGAGTAGAATATCCAATTGACTACCTTCACAGCCAGTGGTGAACCCAAGAGAGAATGTGAGCTCCATCACTTTGAAGAGGAGTGAAGATGAAGCAGAGGGAAATGTGGTACTGACGCCACCCAAGAACAAAGAGATGAAGGAAGAGAAGAACATCGAGAAGGACATCGATCAGCTTATGCAAGAAGATGAAACACAAGGTAAGTCCCCTCCACTTCATGAATATAAAATTGAACCCCCATTCCCCCTCACATTGAAGGTGAACTGGAAAGAAAAGGGTATCAAGGGACTCTATGAGACATTCGGGAGGTGTGAGGAGAATGCTCCACTATATGATGCCAAGCAGAAAGTACCTTGATATGCTAGATTCTTGAAAGAAGTATGGAAAGCATATAGGAGCAAAGAACTCAAAGGGCGCCCCAAGATTGAGCTTGGTGAGAATGTTTTTGCGGTCATCCAAAGAAGCATTCCTACAAAATGTAGGGACCCTGGTATGTTTTCTATCCCGTGTGTGATTGAAAATGCTAAGATTGACAAGGCAATGCTAGATCTAGAAGCTTCTATTAATGTCATGCCATATTCATTCTACACACAATTGAAACTTGGACCTTTGAAAAAGAATGATACTATCATACAATGAGCTAATAGGTCCACGATTATTCCTAGGGGGATAGTAGATGATGTACTTGTACACGTAGAGAATTTTGTTTTCCCCGCTGATTTCAATGTCCTAGACATGAAAAATGGTGATCAATCTAGCCCCATCTTATTAAAAAGACCATTCTTGCCCCATCTTATTATG
This sequence comes from Haberlea rhodopensis, assembly GCA_907163345.1. NCBI lineage: Eukaryota > Viridiplantae > Streptophyta > Magnoliopsida > Lamiales > Gesneriaceae > Haberlea > Haberlea rhodopensis. Next base: position 1,965,855 of record CAJQUN010000072.1, read on the forward strand.
GAGACCATTCTTGAAAACCTCTAAGCTTGTTATAGATGTGAATAACGGCATGTTAATGATGGAGTTTGATGGTAAGATTGCGAAATTCAATATCTATGAAACCATTAAATCTCATGATCATTCTAGTTACACTATTGATATCGATGATGAAATTGATTCTGAATTGAATTTACTGACTTGTGTGAGATGTGAAAGGCCACTGAGAGCCTTGTGGACAAAGGAGGTACTTACTCAAATCTTGTGCATAATTTTCATACCCTTGCTGCTTTATCTACCTCATGATACTGCTGATCCTCTATCTTTTCATTTACATGATCATACTGTTGAAAGGAAACACTCTCCTAATCGACCACGTCAATCAACAAATGATGGAGGAGGAACGAATACTGATGATGATTCAAAGAAGAGCAAGGCGAACAAACCAAAGTTTAAAGGAATAAAGAAGATATTGAGGTGGAGAAGGAAGGATAGAGCGACACCACATAACCCAACTTGATCAAGGACTGGCGTCGGGCCACAGATGTTAACAGAGGCGCTGCTTTGGAGGCAACGAAGGGGAGTTAGTTTCCCTTTCTTCTTAATTTTTTTATTGCTTTCTTAGTCTAATTTCTCTTTCCTTACAATTTTGCCTTACATTGGGGATAATGTAAGATTTAAGTATGGTGGAGGGACTAGTGGTGTGTTATTGCTTTCTTATTATAAAAAAAATTGAAAAATTTGAAAAATTTTGAGCTCATAGTTAGTAATGAACGCATGCTTCACAAGCCCATGATGAAACCTAATTGATGGCATGCATGTTCTTGAACACAGATGAATTGTTAACATTGGAACACTTTGAACTCTAATAAAAATTTTAGTTGAATATTTTGATCATGATATTGTCATGATTTTTGAAGTGTGCATAGTTTAGTGAAGATTGTGTGAATTTTGTGATAGTCTTAGGAAATCTCCGATACTATGTCTAGACTACTTGCGAACATGAAAGTGATATAGGAGATCTTTAATCCGTTTGAGCCTTTCAAGCCTACCATGTAAATAAAATCAATCACTAGTACCCTTTTTGAGCTTTAATGTAAAAGAATGATTGTATACAAACAACCCATATTCAACATTCTTTGACTAGCTTATCATCCTTCCCTAATGAGCCTAAATATGATTTAAATACATACCTTTGAAGGGGGTATGATGTGTTTCATTCAAGAAAATAGATATCTTAAGAAAATTGCTAAAAATATGACTCCAAGGGGAGTCAATGTAAGACCCAAACCTCTAATACGATTTTAAGGCATTAATGGTGTAATATTCATAATATCCTTTGATGAATTCATTCGACTACGCCATAAAGAGTTACACATACACCAATGCTTAAAACAGAACATGCAAGACATGGTGTGATCAATTCCACATGCATTAAGTCTCAACTTCACAAGCACATAATCTTAGTTATGTCGGGGGATTTTATAAACATTTGGCCAGAGTCTCCACATAAACTGGGCGTCCCAAAAAAAAATATCAAAGAACACAGATCATCCTCATGACAATAAACCCAAAGCCACAATTCCTCAAATAATTTACTTCCAACAGTCGCCAAAATAATCTCGTCTAATTAGTACTCAGGCAAGACATAAATCACTGATATATGCTCAGACCATAATGCACATCCTTGCCAAATAATATACACATATTGCCACCAAATGGAAGGAGGAACTTCAGAACATATATACAGGCCATATACACATATTATGATGCTAGCACAAGAGCATTAAACGAATAACGTGTATCTACTTATACGAAACACTTTACCCTATACCAGCGTTGGTACTGCGCTCCTCGGAGCATCCTCATTCAATAGCTTGAATTCATTTCCCGAACCAATGTCGTACATGTTCTACCTGTTTCAAAAGAAACAGCCCCCACACGAGGTGATCATACCAACAACACGATCTCAATATCATCAATTAAACAATTAATAATTTACATAATATAAAACTGCAGATTAAGATAATACTCCTTGTATATATATAACATAACCGTGTGAGAGCTCCCACGATGTTCCTGTTCTCACAATATCCAAGACCATCAACTTAAAAATCAATTGAATCATCAAATAAATCATCACCACAATGATTTACAGTACTCATAGTCATAAACCATTAGATCTATATTCAATAATGACTATGGCATTACAAAAATGATTTATTGAAATCAAGTACTTCTCAGTCACCCATTTCCTCGTCACATCCCATCATATCTCATCTCTCGCTCAATAGCAGCGACACTATAATCCATCACACGCTCAACAGCGGCGACATTATAACCATCGCACGCTCAATAGCGGCGGCATCAGAATAATTTATCATTCTATCAAAACTCATTACATACTATAACATCCACAATTCCACCATGATTCTCCATTCACTAACTTATTCATATATCCAATTTCATATATGTATGAATCATAGTACGTAATTAACATAACACATAGTTGTTCGTACGTCACTACGTACCTTAGAGTCGACAACGTGAACAAGCTACCCTCGACCAAACCTGTGGATTATCTACACCGAATATCAATTCAACAACTCTATGTCAAAATCAATATGTCAACATAGTGATATATTAATCGACCCCAAACAACTAATACCATTTCCCATCCCATCATAATTCCAACTATAATAATTCACTCATATTCGAATTATCATCACATAACAGCCTTAACCAACTACACCAATCAAGTTAACCTTTTTCTTTATCAATACTTCATCTAACCACAAACCACTGGAATATATGTGTATACATAATACATATACATTTCAATACATGTTGGAATACACAGTTACTTGCATAAACATCACCTAAATTCGATCAAGAACAGTAGGATTTTTCGATCAAACTGCAGCTTAATTCAATCATTATTCAGCAACATAATTTTGACCAAAGCAATTAAATTCAATCAAGAGCAGCATGATTTTTTTTTCAAACATATACCATCAAGAGATTTTTAGAAGCATAACAGCAACATATTTAGGTTAGAACAATAGCAAGATTAGGCCAATATTTCAGCTACCAAAACACCATCAAAGCCAAGAATCAAGCTTAAACAATAAAATGGAAGGTGGGCATTGATTGACACTGAAGTGGAAGCTTCACGCCCTCACAAGACACACACACAAACGCGCAAAAACATGCACAACACACACAATGGGACGCTCAACAACGTAAAACCCGGCTAAACAACGAGTAAGTTTCTGGACAATAACAAGATAATAACACCTTTTTCCCCCGAAATTTCGCACTAAAATCGCAACAAAGTAGGGAAAGAATCGAAACAAGTGAAGTAATTAACCTAGGAACTATTTAGCATCATAATCTCACAAACCTTTGTAAGAATTCGCATCTAAGATAGAATCAAATCCGTTCTTGCAGATGTAGCAAAGGGCGACGAGAATGAGAGGAAGAGAGAAGTGTTCTTCGATTACTTTTATGAGGAAATGAAGGAGAGATCATGAGTCTATCCTAGCTCTAATTTTAATCCTCACAAACCAATTACTTGCTCATAATTAATTAATGGAAGAAGTCATTTTTAAATTTAATTTACAACACAAGTTCAAACAGAAATTATTTATTTTAATCCCGAACCAAAATGACATTCCCAAAAATTTAATAATCTCCTTAAATTTAATTAACATTATAAATTCAATCCCGGAATCATTTATCCCAACTCCGTTCCAAAATCCGATACTCAAAATTAAATCTCAACATATCATATAAACACCATAATTAAATCCAATGAACAATTATATATTATTCCGGACATCACAGCCAAGGCACAAGAAGAAAATAAATGAGTTAAACCTTGAAAAAATGAACAAGGTTTGAAAAAATCATGCAATGAAAGAAGTTTTAATTGTGCATACCATTGTACTCTCTTGTTTGATACATGTGATATCCCCGAAATAATTATTTGCAATTTGGGCATTAATTATGATTATGTGATTAGTTGTGGTGTTAATTAAATAATGTGTTGGAATTAATTATGGTGGCAAAATGCTTAGTCACATGGTGGGCGTGACCCGGTAATGCATTTCAGGGTTCATGTTATGCATGCTGGGAAATTAGGTGTTATCATGGTTTAATTGTGATGGTTGATAATTATTTGGTAAAGCATGTATTTAATTGAGATTTTGGTGCATTTTGGGGAAAATGCTTTTAAAATATCATGTTGGGGTATTTTATACATCATGTTATTTAATGGGGTACATGTTTTAATTAAAACCCTTATACCCCACTACCCCCCACTTTCCCATCACTCTTTACAATCCCCAATCACTCTTCCAAACCCTATCCCCAACCCATTTTCGATTTTTGGCAAAAGAAGGAGGGAAAATCTTTGCAAAAGCTTGGTTGGTGAGATTCTTAGTAAGATTTGGAGTCCATAAGAGGTATGGATACCTCCTTGATGTTTTTTTATGGTGTTTGGTATGGATTTGAAATGGTATTTTGAGTTTGAAATGGGTTTGTTTTGGGTTGTTATTGTTATTGGTTGGGTGTTAGATTTTTGGTTGTATTAAGGTGTATTTTGAAGGTTTATGGTGTTTGTATGTTGTTGGTTTGATGGTATATGTGTTGGTGTGGTTTGGGAAGAGTTTGAGGTGCAAAAATGGTGGATTTTCGATGTACAGACAGCGGCGATCGATCGCCCAAAAAATGGCAATCGATCGCACGCGGGCAGTAGCCAATCGCTGTGTCTGGTGATCGATCGCCATGATGGGGCGATCGATCGGTGAGGCGAGCCATCGATCGCCCCAAAAATGGTGATCGATCGCCTATCACTAGAAATTGGCATTCAAGGCTGCTGAACCTCGCGATCAATCGGGACTCAACAACGATCGATCGCGAGATGCCAGAATGGAATGTTTTGGTTATTTCTGTGAGATTTTGGTATTGGACTATTATTGGCTCCTAATATTGGTTTGTGTGAATGTGTAGAACCATCCCAGGTAGCCACACAGCCTAGGAGATAAAGTCCACAACACACCACATTTTGGTACAAAGGTACGTAGTGAGACGTACGGGCATCGGACGGTAAAATGTATATTTACGCATTGAATTGGTTATGCATTATGGTTGCATACATGGATTTGGTTATGCATTATGGTTGCATACATGGTCTTGGTTATGCATTATGGATTGCATACATGGTTTGGTCATGCATTATGGTTGCATGTGTATATTGGATGCATTGGTGCATGTGATTGTGAGTCAAGATTATATTCCAGTGATGGAGAATACTTGCCGCCAGTGGCGTAGCGATGTGAATACTTGCCTCTGTCATACCGTAGCGATGAGAGAATATTTGCCGCTAATATGAAGCGAAGAACACGACCGCTGTCATATTATATCGAGGGATATTAGTGCCGCTATGCGATGGGTATTTCGCTGTCATGTTAACGCGAGGGGTATTATGCCACCGATATAATAAGACTTGGAAATCGAACACGGTATACATGGAATGGATGCATGTCATGACATACATATTGGTGTTATAATCTATTGGATTGATTGTGATACAGGAACAACCAAAGGGAGCCTTAAATATATTAAATACAGGAAGTGATTCGTATTTACGGTTTATGCATTTCTAAATTACAATCATATTATTGTGAATATGGTTTGTTACATGCTCATGGTTTGGGGTTGTTTCCTGTAGGTACTTTTGGGCGGAAGGGCTAAGGCGGGTTGATGCGGTGAGCTTGTGAGGAGTGCTCTTGGTATAACAGGCTTAATTCTTTTGTATAGTCTCTACTCTAGGAGTAGTGTAAAACTATAGGATTAACATTCTATTGGTTGGGAATGTAATTAATCCCTTTTGGAAATTTTATTTGGCACTGTAATCTTAACAGCTCAAGGCATCAACACGAACTTTATACTCTATTAGATGTATGCTAGCTCTATTTATGCGTTTAATCCGCACTTAAGGAACTAGGGTCCTTACAATACACCTTACCATTTCTTTCATAAGCCAATACCAAGGCCAAGCTACAAGCTAATAAAGACAGAGTTGATTTGTGTTTGCAAGTGGCTAAGATAGTGAAGAGGAGTATGCAAGTGAGCTTATACTTGTGTTGGTGTACAACTTGAACTATTGTGAGTTTTACATTAATTGAATCTATAATATGTGCGTAACACTTTTTTATGACCACAAACAGACGTTCACTGCTTTGTTGAGTATGATATATCTAGGGATTGAACTTGTTTCACTGTTAACTTTTCAGTTGAGGCATAAAGTAGACCAAGAAAATGCTTAAAATGTGATTTTTGACTCGAGATCCATCGCCTCGGAATGAGAAATTGATCGCCTATGGACATAAAAATAGCAACAAATATTCAGGAGTGGCGATCGATCGCCTGAAAGCCAGAAAGATAGCCGGGAGACAGAATACAAAATGAAAAAAAATAAAGGCTGGCGATCGATCGATCGATTTTTTCATATTTGGATAGATTTTTGCCTACCATATCAGACTCCTACCCTATATACACGATTTTGGGACATCAAATCAGACTATGCATGATATTTTAGAGTGAGAATATAGATTTTCTCTCAACCTTTGAAGAACAACTTGAAGAACAAAAGAACGAAGACGGAATTGACGAGCCAGATTCGTGCTTCTTTCTAGTAACTCTTTATTTTGCTTTTGTTTAATGCTTTCTAGATTAGTTTTTAGTGTTTTTGATTTAGTCATGAGTGGCTAAACACCTTTGTGCTTCTTGGTTAAGGAAGACGATACGTTGGAGTTTACGCTTCTCGTGATATTAAGTTTTGATTGTTGATTTTCATTGAGTATCAATTGTTTTTCTGAACTTATTGTCATGATTGTGTTGTTTAATTGTTGGATTGATCACCTAGCTTTTGTTCATACAATTTAATGCTAAATTAGATATCAAATACGGAATCGTTTGATCCCTCTAATTTACGAAGCAACTAAGATTAATAAAATTCCGCTTGTGAGTTTGTTAAATTCTTAGGGAAAACAATTGACTAGATTAAACATAGACGCTTGGATTATGTTGTTTAGCTTCATCAATCTCACTAGTTCATATGCTATCATCGATTTAAATCTTAATCGCTTGTATTTTGATTGATTTTGTGATAAGGGTTAAACTAGAACGCTTGGGCTACTTAACTAAACTTAAGGTGAGATAGGACTTTAATTATTGGATTAAACTTCTAACGATGAATATTCATAGGAAAATTGAATCGTTTGTGAGGATCGATAATCGAGATAGTAAACCCCAATTGTAAAGTCAACCAACAACCAAGAATCACGCTATTCTCATAATTTAATTCACCATACTATAACTTTGCATATTAGTTTAATTCATAATTTTCTTACATTTTACATCATAGTAGTAATTCAGTTGACTTCAAAACCCCCTTATTACTTTTGTTTGCACTAACTAACACAAAGATATATCCTTCCTCGTGGAGATCGATCCCTACTCACGCTACTACATTGCTTATTACTATTAACTTGAGAGGATTAATTTGAATGTACACGATAAACGCTATCAGTGATAGATAGAAGGAGAAAAATGAGAGAATGGGGGAGAGGATGATCCAAACCCTAATGCATATATATAATATATTATATACCATTTATTTAATCATATTAAATAATTTACCTTTTGCTATTTTTTTACCTGGTTTGGCCAAGAAGTAGATATCGAGTCATCATTGAGTTGACTAAGGAAAAAAAATGAAGCGTCAAAATATATTGATGAGTCCCCATGGCGTGTTAAACGATTATTTTGGGGGTATCATTACCAATTCAAACAACATGAGTGTAAACTGTCTATTTGGAAAATCACATGACGTTTAGTCCAAAAACCCGGAAAAAGTGGGTCTATTTTGTATTAAAATTAAAAAAGTTAATTTGCTAATTCGAGTGTGAACTTATACGATGCATATACAAATCATATATGCAGCTGATACTTAAATTTTATTTGGTGACGAATCCCAAAGATCCCCACTCGATGCAAATGTACGATGCACCTTACAAATTTAAGTTAAAAGGATTGGAATAATAATAAAATAATAACGTGAATTTAATAGTTTCAATAATAAGATATGAATATGAATGTAGTTGTATTTTGATCTTGTTTTCCTCTCCATCTTTTGTGTTATATATTTGAATATCAAGTGTTTTTATTCAAATGATGGGGTTATTTTATAAAAATATGGAGACATGGCCCAAATACGTCTTCTCATCACATTATTTCGTGAAAACATGTGCAAATCCATCTAAAGGTGCTTTTGACCCTTCCACTTTGCGGGCCCCCAAAATACCCTTCTGCCCAAAACTTTTTTGGTTTTTTCCATGTTTTTAGATCATGTAATCTCCATCTGACTTAATTTCAATTCATTAAGCTTTAAAAACACAATTACTATTCCATCATATCTGTTTGTACTAAAGAACTAAGCCACAAAGGTAGAAAGTCCAAAAAATTACAATTAGAACAACTATGGGATCCTTTCCGAGCCAACTGATGCTCAACAATATTAGCATTCCTTGGACATTGTTGAATTCGAGCCTATGAGGATTATTCGCACACAGCTTGTATCCCTGTATTGATGGCATCACTCTCTAATACCCAACGTTGTAGTTGTAGCCGAAGCACCTTTAGGATCCCTTCACGAAAAGCAAATAATTCGGCCAGGTAAGGAGGAAAAATACCAGGTAAACACACAATCTTTGCGAAAAGGACCACTCCCTGCTCGTCCCCACAAATCACCACCACCCCAGAATAGTTCTTGGTAGGCAAGATCGCAGCATCTGTTGGGTTTCTGTCCCCCGGTGACACATCCAAACATTATAAACAGATCAAGACCATTGAGAAATTGAGACACTTATGGTTTGTTTATAATTGGGTTAAATAATTAAGAGCCCAATAATTATGTTTTAATTTGTTAATGAGAACAAAATTATGATAAGTTAATTATGAATAGTCAATTAGGCTAAAGAAATCTCACATTGAGAAATTGAGACACTTATGGTTTGTTTATAATGAGATATAAATCAATAGAGTGTAGTTAAGTAGAAAAGATTGGTGCCTCTCGCGCGCCGTTTGTCCGTCCGCTCCCCTCGGCTCGGCTCGTCGCGTCGCGTTGCGCGTGTCGCTACCGCGAAGGCAGTCCTATCTTTTTACTACTCGGATTTCTGAAAAAAGACTTTTCATCTACATGACTTTTCATATTCTGCTGCTGAGTATTAAGTTTGAGACTTTTCACATACCTGCAGAATTGATATCAGATTTAAATTGAGAGTTTTCATCTACCCCACTAACATTACATTTAATTATTTGTGACCTCAGCTATATAAGCTGCACCAGCTCTATGTTTTGTTCATTCCGAAAATCATTCTTCATTCATACATTGCATACAGTTTGAGAGTACTGCACACTACTAGTGTTCGAAGGAGTCAGCTCGGAGTTTTTCTTCAGTCCAAACAGAGGTGATTGGACGTTGTACCTTGGAACTCACTTGTCCAGGAGGCCAGAAGCTAAGGCGGGCAAATTTGAGTTTACGGGCACACGGCTTGCTGTGGCCTCGTCCAGAATTGTTCCAGTTTCCTGTTGTGCAAATTTCAATTAGTATTTATATACTACTGCTGTTAGTTTACAATATATTTTATTTTTCGATTATAATAGTAATCTGATTATAATTCAGTTATCAAATAACTTGTGGGAATAACAATCATAAACTCAAGGGTTCCAACTTTAAACGTTGGCAACAGAAGATGATGTTCTTCTTGACCACTTTGAACTTGACCAGGTTTCTCAAAGAGGAGAAACCAGTGGAGGACAGAGATGATTCTCAATCTGCTGTGATTGTTGATTCATGGATGAGTGCTGACTACCTTTGTCGTAACTACATACTGAATTCTCTTGACGATGCACTTTTTAATGTGTATTCCCCCAAGGAGATTGCTAAGAATCTTTGGGAATCGTTAGAGACAAAGTATAAAGTTGACGACGCAGGCGCAAAGAAATTTGTAGCCGGGCGATTCCATGACTATCAAATGGTAGATGGCAAGAGCGTTGTTGAGTAATGCAAAGAGCTGCAGCTGATATATCATGAACTTGCTGCCGAAGGTATGGGGCTAAATGATGCGCTCCAAGTGGCGATGATGATTGAGAAATTACCGCCATCTTGGAAGGACTTCAAAGGCTACCTAAAGCACAAGTGAAAGATGATGAGTCTCGAGGATCTTATCAGGAGGCTGCGCATTGAGCAAGACAACCGAAAAAGTTGACAAGAAATCATTTGGAATGATTTCCAAGGCCAACGTGGTTGAAGTTGGGGACAACTCTCATGGGAATAAGCGCAAGTATACTTTTGAACCCAATGGAGATACTCAGACAAGGAGGTTCACCGGTGACTGTTATGTGTGTGGTAAGCCTAGCCATAAGGCCAAGGACTGCACTGAACGTCAAAACAATGACGGTAAGAGGAAGATAGTCCCTTACAAAGGCAAAGGCAAGAGGCCTGCACATGCCCACATTGCTGAGGACAATCTGAGCTCCGACATGGATGACATGCATCTGAGTGCTGTGTTATTGGAGGTGAATCTTGTTGGAGGAAACTCCAAGGAATGGTGGGTGGACACTGGGGCTACTCGTCACATTTGCGCCAACAAATGGATGTTTAAGACATATCAACCGGTAAATGATGAGCACTGCTACATGGGAAATTCAGCAGTCTCAAAAGTTGAAGGCAAAGGGACGGTTGTACTAAAGATGACTTTCGGCAAAGAGTTGACTCTTACCGAGGTGCTCCATGTGCCAGAGATCCGAAAGAATCTCATCTCCGGAGCATTGCTGAACAAGAAAGGTTTTCGGCTCGTGTTTGAGTCCGACAAAATCATTCTATCCAAGGGTGGTATATTCGTGGCCAAAGGCTACTTGGCCAATAACCTCTTCAAGATGAGTGTAACGACTTTAGCTCCTAAGGCTAAGTCTAATATAGAGGTTGATGTTGATGTTAATGCAGCATATGAGGCTAGCACTAGTAAAAATAATGTAATGACTGTTGCCAATGTGACTAATAAAACTTTAAAGTTTGATTATTCTTGCGAGTCTTTACATTTGTGGCATGGTAGATTAGGACATGTGAATTATAAGTCCTTACAAAGGCTAATGTCTATTTATCTATTGCCTAAATTTAACATCAATCATAAACACAAGTCTTCATTCCACTCAATTGTGCGAAGCACCGAACCGTTAAATTTGATTCATACGGATGTATGCGATCTAAAGTATGTACAACCTAGAGGCGGTAAAAATTATTTCATAATATTTATCGATGATTATACAAGATATTGTTATGTCTACTTAATGAGAAGTAAAGACGAAGCAAATGACATGTTCATTCACTACAAGAATGAAGTTGAGAATCAACTTGATAAAAAGATTAAAATTCTTCGAAGTGATCGAGGCGGTGAATATGAGTCACCATTTGCACAAATATGTGCTGAGAGTGGCATTATTCATCAAACCACTGCGCCTTATTCTCTCGAGCAAAATGGTATTGCTGAAAGGAAGAATATGACGCTTAAGGAAATGATGAATGCAATGCTTATAAGTTCCGACTTACCTAGGAATTTGTGGGGAGAAGCTCTGTTTTCCGCCAACTATGTGCTAAGAGTACCACATAAAAAGTTGGATAAAACGCCTTATGAATTGTGGAAATGTCGTGCACCTAGCTACAAGTTTTTAAGGGTTTGGGGCTGTCTAGCAAAGGTACCAATTCCTCCTCCTAAACGGACAAGGATAGGACCTAAGACAGTGGATTGTGTATTTTATCGGATATGCGCAAGGTAGTAGTGCCTATCGGTTTCTGGTACACAAATCAGATAATGCAGAAATGCATGTAAATACTATCATTGAGGCTAGGGATGCTTCATTCTTTGAGGAAATCTTTCCACACAAAACTCAGACAGTGACTGAAACCAATGTTGAGAGAAATGTGGGGGATAGAGAATCTTAAGAGAATGTAGAATCGCCTAGACGAAGCAAAAGAGCGAGAAAAGAAAAGTCTTTTGGCTCAGATTTTCTAACATATCTGTTGGAAAAGGATCCGATTACTTTCAAGGAAGCAATGTCTTCACAAGACTCTGATCTTTGGAAAGAAGCGGTGAACAGTGAGATAGAATCTATCTTACATAATCATACTTGGGAACTAGTGGATCTTCCTGCAGGTTGTAAACCACTAGGCCACAAATGGATCTTCAAGAGGAAGATGAAAGCTGATGGTACGGTAGATAAGTACAAGGCTAGACTTGTAGTCAAAGGCCACAGACAAACTGAGGGTGTTGATTATTTCGACACATACGCTCATGTATCCAGGAAAATGTCTATAAGGTTATTAATTGCATTTGCTGCATTATATAACTTAGAGATCCATCAAATGGATGTAAAAACGGTTTTTCTAAATGGAGAGTTAGAAGAGGAGGTTTACATGGACCAACCTGAAGGGTTTGTAGTTCCAGGGAAAGAAACAAACGTGTGTAGACTTGTGAAATCATTGTATAGATTAAAACAAGCACCTAAACAATGGCACGAAAAATTTGACAGCATCATGCTTTCAAATGGGTTTAAAACAAACCAAGGTGATAAATGTGTCTACGTGAAATGAGACAATACAAACTATGTGATAGTATGTCTCTACGTAGATGACATGATAATTGTTGGTAATAACAATAAAATCAATATTACCAAGAAAATGTTGTCACGAAATTTTGAGATAAAAGACCTAGGTCATGCAGATGTGATTCTTGGGATGAAGATCACAAAACATGCAGATGTATATTCTCTCTCCCAGAGTCATTATGTTGAGAAGATACTTGACAAGTTTGACAAGGGAAATAATATCATCGCGAGAACACCTATGGAGGTGGTGTCAACTTGAGTACTCTAGGGTGTCTAATGTACCTCATGGACTGCAGTAGACCTGATATAGCTAACTCAGTCAACAGATTGAGCAGATATACAAGTAATCCCAGTTATGAGCACTGGAAGGCAGTAGTTCGAGTTCTTAGATATCTAAGATACACTACTAACTACAGACTACATTATACGAGATATCCAACAGTAATTGAAAGGTACTCAGATGCGAATTGGATATTGGACTCCAAGAATATAAAGTCCACGAGTGGATATATCTTTATAATTGGAGGTGCAGTTGTTTCATGGAAATCATGCAAACAGACGTGCATTGCTAGATCAACTATGGAATCTGAGTTCATAGCTTTAGATCTTGCAGCAGAAGAAGCTGATTGGCTTCAGAGTTTCTTTGACGACATTCCAATGTGGTCAAAACCTGTGCCACCCATTAGCGTGCCCTGTGATAGTCAGTCAGCTATTGGAAGATCACAAAACACTGTGTATAATGGGAAATCTAGACATATACGTCGGAGACATAAATCCGTGAGAAACCTATTGAAAACCGGTGTTATTTCTCTAGATTACGTGAAGTCTAAAGAAAATATTGCAGACCCATTTACGAAAGGTCTAACGAGAGATCGAGTAGAAATTTCATCGAGGGGGGGAATGGGGTTGAAGCCCATGAAATTGATTTCCAACCATGATGGCAACCCAACCTGAATTGTAAAGTCCAATTTGAAGATTCAATGGGAAAACCGAATTGTTGGGGGGGGGGGGGGGGGGGGGGTCGAACAAAGCACTTGGGAAATTGAGTTCCTTACCTATTCCTGTGATGAAAGAGTGATAAACCTGTGTTAGGATCGGTCCGGAGTGTTTAGGGGGGGGGGGGGGTGAATGAACACTCCTTAAAAATTTATCCCTTGTGAATTCTTTCGGATTAGTGAAAGAAATCTGTTACTTAATCAACTCTTTGAACAGAACAGACCACTAAAAAGGTGAGTGCGGAAACGGTCTGCTCTTGTAAAAGTAAGAACGGCTCGATGGCTAAGTGCAGAAGGATAAGACACAGGATATGTTTCTGGAAGTTCGAAGGTGGTGTAATCCTTCTACGTCTCCCCTTCTTCCAATTAAGGAAGGTTTATACTAGAAGACTTTGATTTATACAATCCTGTTGTACAAACCCGATTCAGACTGGATTTACCTCACTACCAGTCTGAAACTCCTAGTCACTCAACCTGCTCAGACACACTCTGTCTGACAGTTACAATAAGTTCCTCACTTCTATTTTTCAATACACAATGCGCACAGTGATCCTACAATGATCAAATGTTACAAAGTAATTGCGCTTAAATAAATAACTTCAGCTCGAAAGCTTCTAAACTTTGTAAGCGCGTGCAGTTGCTTTCTTGTATGTTTTTCAATTGATCAGCGTGAGTTCGAATCAAGAGTCCCTGTCTTCCTTTTGTTGCATCCTTTTATAGTTGAGGGTAGCAACGACATTGTTTCCCTTAATGTGTAACTTTGACTCTTTTTAAACTCTGAGAAAGCTACAGTCTTCTTCTTCAGGACACTTGCCGTTCTGATGTATGCTTTCGGCGACTGTCAGGTAAGCTCTCCTTTCTCTTCTTACCTTTAATGGCAATCTTCGACTTTTGATCCTTTATAGCATTAATTACAGCATTAAATGCTACAATAAATAACCGTTGATGGTTCGGACTGAGAAGCCATCCTTTATGTATCTTTGACTGCTTTGATCTGATGAAGATTGAGATCGATCTGAAGTATCGATCTAGTCAGTCTGGAATCCATCGATCCGGTCTGATATGTGATATGCTTTATCAGCTTGCTCTGTTTTGCGCGATCGATCTGGTATGCCTGATTTCCATCGATCCGGTCTGAAATGATTTGTCATCTTGCTCTGTTTTGTCCGATCGATCTGGTCAAACTGATATCTATCGATCCGGTCTGAAATGTTTTGTCATCTTTAAAATCTCATCGATAAGGTCCGGAACTAACAAATTCCCCCTTTTTGATGATGACAAAACCTAGCTTCTAAGTCTTTTAACTAGTCTTGATAAGAGCTCTGAAGCGAATGCTTTCGGATCGATTACTTCTTTGTTCAAAATAAATGAACTTCATTAAGTTGAATCGATTAAATCTTTATTATTAAGCCTTATGATGAGGTTCAAAATAAATGAACACAGACTTAATCAAATGAGGATTTTATTGATCACCAAGAAAATCCTAAAAATACATAGTCTGAAAATATTATTTTCTAGAAGGCGGCCTGAAGTCTGTCTTCTTTTCCCCCTTTTTGTCAGCAGCAATCTCTTGAAGAAAGTCGACAACTTGTGCTAGCTGCGCGCTGATAGCGTCAAGACGAACGTCTTGAGCGCGGAGGGAATTGGCAACAGATGCTCTGACTTCAGTGGCTAGCTCGATCTGCTCTTTTCTCAGGCTGTTCTTGTAAGAGGCCTGTTGAGAAAACAGATCGTTTATGCCGCGCTGAAGGCTTCCGATGCTGGCATTCATCTTCTCTTTGAAGGAAGCAAAATCCAAAGCTGTGACCCTCTGACCTTGATGAACTTCTAAAATGCGCTGAGTCAAGGACAGACAGGTATCAGAGAAGTGCTGGATAGTCCGTGCCAGGGATGGAGGTGCATCAGATAGCTTGCTGGGAGAGTGATCTGATGATGACATGGCATGGTCATCTTCTTCAGCAATCGGCACGATGGAAGAAATGGCAGCTTGATAACTTTCGGATCGGATCAGAGTGACCAGATCCGAAGAAAAACCTTGAATGAAGGCCAAATCTTCATCTGATGTTCCCGGAGGAGAGTGGGGACTTGGAAGTTCTTCAACTTGGAGAGCTGCAACCACTGTAGATACCACGAAATCCGGATCGATGAGGTCTGGTACTTCAGTTGTTGCACATGCTTCAGCTGGACTGGGTTGTGCATGGGAGGCTGATGACTTCAATGGAATAGATGTTGTCGGAGAGTCCAACAGAACATTCATTTGTTCATCATCTGTTGCAGACGGAGCATTAGGCAATGGCTGCTCCGCTGTCTGGTCTGGTACGTGCTCTGCAGGCTGATCTGGTATTAGCTCTGCAGTCTGATCTGCTATGTGCTCTGCAGTCTGATCTGCTATGACAGAAGGAATAACCTCAATGAAGGGTTCTGCCATAGTCTTGCTTGCAGAGGGATGATTCGGGCTGGTTGTGGGAGTGGAGATACTAAGCTTCTGTCGTTGAAAACGGACAGCTAAGTGAAGAGCGTGAACATCCATCTCGAGTTGAGCAATAACAGCCCCATCATCTCTGGCAGTAGGAGCAAGCGGATCGAAGTTCTTCTTTTTGGCAACTAGAAGCAGATTGGCCAGCCTGAATCTGTGAATAGCCGTAAATAAGTCTTTGCGCTGCACGGCAAGTCGAACATCATCAGTCTCTGTGCCTTTCAGAACTTCATCTTCCATTTTCTTCAATCTGTGCAGCTTACCGTAGAACAGCTCAATGTGGTTGATAGTCCGGTATTGGACATATTCATCAAAAACCACAATGAGTTCCTTTAGCCTCTCATCAACATCCTCCATGGCGATGTCGATAGCAGTCTGCGCTGCAGATTTGGGTTTAGTAGAGAGGGGTTCGGTGAGAATGGCTTTTCCCTTGCCGGTGGAGGAAGGGGACTTAATCCCTGATTGGGTATAGTCTCCCAACTCAGTGATGACTATCCCTTTGACCACGGGATTGGCAGAGGGAATACTAAGGGTGACTTTGGGTGCAGGGGTTGAAGCTTGTGAAAGCTGGGTGGAAGGTTGAGGGGCAGGGGTTGCTTTAGAGTGTGGTAGTATGGGTGGAGGTAGAGATTTAGCTGGTTTGGTAATCTGGGTTCGGGGCTTTTTGGGAAGTGGCTTGGTTGGTGATGAGTGAGCAGACTGGGTGGCTTCTGAGTCAGTCTGAATGGTCAGCTTCCGCTTGACCCGAGGTTTGCGCACAGCAACTGGTTCCTTGTCCTGCTCAACCTTGACTGCAGCCAGAGTAGCAGGAGTAGGCGGAGCACTCTTGGACTTCAGCAGTGCAAGCCCTTTGGAGTTAAGGATCTTAAAGGGACGGAGAGCAGACGGCTTGCTCAGCTCGAGGCCTAAGGACTCCAAGAGCTTGCTGAGAGGAACAGCAAAACATACGGCGTGCTTGGATGCAATCACCGTTTCCAGCAGTACTCCAAACAAAATCATGGACCAGTTTATCTTCTGTCCGGATACAATAGCCGCCATGGCCCTGAACTTTTCGGCGGTTACAGCATCGAAGCTTCCTGCTTTACCCAATAGTGGCTTGCCTACCACTTCGCACAGCACCTGGAAATGGAAGAGCATCTCCTTCTTCTTAAAGGAGGGTTGCAATCGGTGGCCAGAAATAGAAATCTTCCCCTGAAGATCTAAGAGTGACGCTTGAGGAGTCTGTCCAAACTCTGTCAGTCCGGAACTGGGGAGGCCAAAGGTCTTGGCCATCGTTGTTGGCGAGATCTCGAAAGATTTGCCCTGAACAGTAGTAGAAATGGAGGTCTTCCGGGAGACGGCGTTGGCGAACAGCTCGCGGATTTCTGATTCATAAACAACTGTTCCGCATTCCAAGAAGTTCCTTAAGCCAGATGATTCCAGGGCCCTAAAAATGGACACCATCGCAGCATCTTCTGTCCTGTAAATGTCATCAAACTCAACGGAGAGTGAGTTATGAGTGATGGTAGCCATTTGAAAAAAGTTTAAAGAAAGTGCGAAGAGTAAGAGAGTGAGAAGGTAAAAAGCGGTAAACTGTGAAAAGTGAACAAGTATGAAATGTTCAGCCCGCTAAATAGGAGAGAGAAGACACGTGTCTTTATCTCCAAGGCTGAGAATTAAATAATTCAAAATAAACGGTCAGGATAAAGAAAGATAAGGCGGTTAAAGTACAACTAGTTAAAATGGTTAATCAGTCCGAGCTGTTTTTATTATCCAGACAGATCATAGGATAAAATCAGACTGACAAGGATCGGTCTGAAAGTTCGGACCGGTCTGTGTCTTTCTGAACATTGTATTATCGATCTGTGGTGACAAAAAAATCTTAAGTGCGAAAGGAATAAAAACATCTAAACTAATTAAGATAAGTCAATTAAACCAAGAATTTGACGGAAGTAATTAAACTTAGCCTCAGGGAGCGGTTTAGTGAAGATGTCTGCTGCTTGCTGCTCTGTTGAAATGTGCTCGATCCGAATTTCCTTTTTGCCAACATGATCTCGAATAAAATGATGTCGTATATCAATATGCTTTGTTCGAGAGTGCAAAACTGGATATACGTTATAGCAATTGCACTTGTGTTGTCGCAAAATATCGGAGAGTCAACAGCTTGGATGCCATAATCTTTGAGCTGGTGTTGAATCCAGAGCATTTGAGCACAACAGCTTCCAGCGGCTAGGTATTCTGCTTCAGCTGTGGATGTGGCAATTGATGTTTGCTTCTTACTGAACCAAGAAATCAATCTTTCACCTAGGAATTGACATGTTCCACTGGTGCTTTTACGATCGATTTTTCACCCAGCGTAGTCTGCGTCTGAATACCCGATCAAGCTGAAGTTTGAATCTTTGGAGTACCAAAGACCAACGTTCTGAGATCCTTTTAAATATTTCAGAATACGCTTGGCAGCAATAAAATGTGATTGCTTTGGTTCTGACTGAAATCTGGCGCACATACAGACTGAAAACATAATATCGGGCCGGCTCGCTGTAAGATACAATAGCGATCCGATTAGTCCTCTATACATGGTTACTTCAACTGCCGTTCCCCCTTCATCTTTGTCTAACTTGATTGTTGGACTCATTGGAGTTGATGCAGTTGAGCATGTTTCCATTCCAAATCTCTTGAGGAGCTCTTTGGTATACTTGGTCTGATTGATGAAAATGCCATTGTTGAGCTGTTTTACTTGCAGACCCAGAAAGAATGACAATTCTCCCATCATGCTCATCTCGAACTGTCCCTGCATTAACTTAGAAAATTTCTCGCACAATTTGGGGTTAGTTGACCCAAAGATTATGTCATCAACATAAATCTGAACTAATAGGGTATGTTCCCCCTTAATGAATTTAAATAGAGTTTTATCTACTGATCCGATCTGGAAATCATGGTTCAGCAGAAATTGAGATAGAGTGTCATACCAGGCTCTTGGAGCTTGTTTCCGACCATACACTGCTTTATTCAGTAGATATACATGATTGGGATACAAATGGTTCTGAAATCCAGGTGGTTGCTCAATGTAGACTTCTTCCTGAAGCTTTCCATTAAGAAAGGCGTTCTTGACGTCCATCTGATATACTTTGAAGTCTTTAAAAGCAGCATAAGCAAGAAAGATTCGGATAGCTTCAAGTCTGGCGACGGGTGCAAATGATTCATCGAAGTCGATTCCTTCTTCCTGTCTGAATCCCTGTGCCACCAGTCTGGCTTTGTTTCTAACCACAGTTCCATCTGCGTCTAGCTTATTTCTGAAGACCCATCTGGTTCCAATAACAGGCAGATCGCTTGGTCTGGGGGTTAGACTCCAAACTTGATTTTGTTCGAATTGATTAAGCTCTTCTTGCATTGCTTTAATCCAGTTGAAGTCAGTCAGAGCTTCATCGATCTTCTTGGGTTCCAGAGTAGAGATGAAGGCAGCATGAGTGAACTCATCCATCATCTGTCCTCTGGTTCTTATCGGTGCAGAAGGACTACCAATCACTAGATTAGGTGGATGCTTCTTAGTCCATCGATAGCTTGACTCTGGATTGTCTGGTCCGGTCGGATGAACAGTAACAGCATGATCAGTATCTGCTTTAATATTTGAGTCAGGAGCATCCGGATCAGCTCGATCTGAAGTTTCTTCAACGCCTTGATCCGGTCTGTTTGGTACTTCTGGTTCTGGTGGATTGTCTCTTGACCTGTTAGCTACAATCTCATCATCACTGTTAGCTTCGAGATGGATATTTTCCATCTGATTTTGAATTGATTCTTTGTTTCCCTCAACACATAAAGTTTCATCAAAGACTACATGAACAGATTCTTCTACAGTTAAAGTTCGATTATTAAAAACTCGAGAAGCTTTGCTAATTGATGAATATCCTAAGAATATACCATTATCTGACTTAGCTTCAAATGCTGTAAGATGACTCTTACCATTGTTGTGAACGAAGCATTTACAGCCAAATACATGAAAGTGAGAAACAGATGGTCTGTTACCAGTCCATATTTCATATGGAGTGAGATTCAGCTTCTTGTTAATCATAGATCGGTTTTGAGTGTAGCAAGCAGTATTTACAGCTTCTGCCCAGAACTTTTGAGAGATTCCAGAATCAGCAAGCATTGTTCTTGCTGCTTCCTTGAGCGTTCTGTTTCTTCGTTCTGCAACTCCATTCTGTTGAGGAGTACGAGCAGCTGAAAACTCATGCTTGATTCCATGATCTTCTAGAAAGGATTCAAGATTCTGATTTGAAAACTCAGTCCCTTTGTCACTTCGAATCCTGTCTATGCTGGATGATTTCTCGTTCTGAGTGCGTTTCAACAGCTTGATCAACTTCGGACCGGTCTGATCTTTACTGCTTAAGAATATAGTCCATGTAAAGCGTGAGTAATCATCAATAACAACAAGAGTATACCGCATTCCCCCTAAACTTGTTATTGGTATAGGACCAAACAAGTCCATATGCAGTAATTCTAAACAGCGGGAGGAGGATTTGGCATTCTTGTTTTTGAAGGATGATCTGATCTGTTTGCCCATTTGGCAAGCTTCGCAGATCTTATCCTTAGCAAAATCGATCTTGGGCAGACCGATAACTAAATCATGTTTACACAGGCTAGCAATGGTCTTAAAGTTGATATGATTCAAGCGCTTATGCCACAGCCAATGTTTATTATCATTGTTAGCGATGAAGCAAGTAGGATTATCAGGTTGAGCATGATTCCAGTTAATCTTATATGTGTTTCCATTCCTGATTCCTACGAGCATGGTTATACTGTCTGATGATTTAACAGTGCAAGTGTGTTTATGAAATTCTACAGCATAACCATTATCACAGAGTTGACTTATACTAATCAGATTATAGCACAGATTTTCAACTAACAGCACATCATTGATAATAATGTGACCATGGACAATCTTACCCTTGCCCACGGTCTTACCCTTTGAGTTATCTCCGAAAATGATTTTGGGTCCAATACATTCTGTCACTTCAGACAGCAGCTCGATGTTTCCAGTCATGTGACGGGAACACCCACTGTCCAAATACCAGTCTGATGCGAGTTTCTTCGGTACCTGTCATCAAATATAATTATTGTTGGTACCCAATCCTATTTGGGTCCAGAACGGATTAGCCCTTTGGGAACCCACACTTGTATCAGCTTCAATGGCTTGTGTGTGTAGGGTGTGCTGTGTACTGGTCTGTTTCGATGCTGTGTGTGATAATGTGTGCGCTGTGAAAGCCTTTGATTCTCATAAGGTAGTCTATATCTTCGTTGAATCGGTTTTGAGTTATAGTAATTGTATTGTCTTCCTTGCCTTCGATCTTGCACCTTTGGATTTGGTCTGATAGACGCAAATCTTGCTGGTGCCTTTTCTTTGGCTTGGTCAACATACCCAATTCCTTTTCTCAGATTTTGATTCTCGTAAGAGACTCCTGTTTGAATCTTAGGTGCTTCAGTTTCATATACTGTGCTGGATTTAACAAATGTCATTTGTTTGACTTGATTCTTTACCAGCAACAGCTCAGATTCATCTTTGGTGCATTCCTTGGTGTCAAAGCCTATGCCGGTGAAATCACCGACGTTTCTTTGAACCTCTTGTAATTCTTCCAAGGATGTTCTGGATTTTGTCCATGTTTTGAATATATGTGAGAGCTTAGCATTTTGTGTGCTAATTCTCTTATTTTCTTCATGGAGCTAATCATAAGAGATTTTCAGCTTATTCAGCTCGATCTGGAGATTTTTGCACTCACCCTGCTCAGAGCAGCTTGGTTTGTTGTGCTCATCCATTTGAGTACTGATTTTGGCTTTATTCTTCTCAAATGATTCAGCTAAGATCCTATAATCATTAGCCATGTCTTGCAGTGCGGACATGAGCTCTTCTCGTGTAAATTCATTTGAGTCAAGATCATATACCTCGTCTGTCTGACTCATTTCTTCGTCTGCCATAAGACATTGAATATCTTCTTCGCTTTCGCTGGAAGAATATTCAGAGCTTTCTGAGTCTGAGTCTGTCTGAGCCCATTTGCTGTTTCCTTCTTCAGCTACTAAACTTTTTGGGATTTTCCATGATTCTTGCGGTCTTTGTAGTGCTTCTTCTTTCTATCATCACGATGCTTCTCTTTCCGTTCTTCTTTCTTCGGTCTGGTGCAATCTGCAATGAAGTGTCCGGTCTTACCACAATTGTAGCAAGCCTGATCGTTAACAGTATCATCTTTTCTTGATTTATAATGATGAGAGGGTTTGAAGTTCCTCTTATTTTTAGACATAAATTTACCGAATTTCTTGATAAATAATGACATAGCATCGTTACTCATCTGTTCAGCAGATCGGTCTGATGTTGAAGCGATCTGGTCTTGAGTGGCTGCCAGGGCCTTGTTTGGTTGAGAGATGAATGGCTCTGCTTCACCTCTGCTTATCAGTTCAAACTCATAGGCCTTAAGATCTGCAAACAGATCATGAAGTTCAACCTTGTTAAGGTCTTTTGATTCCCTCATGGCGATGGTCTTTACATCCCATTCCTTTGGCAGAGCTCTCATTACTTTCAGAGCGATCTCTCTGTTAGAATATTCCTTCCCCAGACCATTCAGTTCATTTATGATGCTGGTGACTCTTTCATCAAACTCATTTAGAGTTTCTCCACTTTTCATCTTTATGCTCTCAAATCTCTGAAGAGCAACAGTTAACTTGTTTTCTTTGGTCTGGTCGTTGCCTTCACATAGCTGTGCTATCTTCTCCCAAATTTCTTTGGCAGTAGAGCACATTTTGATTTTGCTGAACATGTTCTTGTCCAAAGTCTTGAACAAGATGTCTTTGGCCACATTATCGAGATTTGCTTTCTTTCTTTCCTCATTCGTCCAGAGGGATCTGTCTTTTTCCACCATTTGTGGTTCTCCATCAGAGATGGCTACTGCTGTATTAATTTTTAAAATCTTCATTGGTCCATCAGTGATGACGAACCACATATCGTCATCCTGAGCTGCCAGATGAGCTTGCATTCTGATTCTCCAGTCATCATAGTCTTCTTTTGAGAACATGGGGATTTTGTTGAATTATGCCATCAGCTTAGTCTTTGTGCTGATTAAGATGACCTGCTCTGATACCACTTGTTAGGATCGGTCCGGAGTGTTTAGAGGGGGGGGGGGGGTGAATGAACACTCCTTAAAAATTTATCCCTTGTGAATTCTTTCGGATTAGTGAAAGAAATCTGTTACTTAATCAACTCTTTGAACAGAACAGACCACTAAAAAGGTGAGTGCGGAAACGGTCTGCTCTTGTAAAAGTAAGAACGGCTCGATGGCTAAGTACAGAAGGATAAGACACAGGATATGTTTC
The DNA here is from genome assembly GCA_907163345.1 of Haberlea rhodopensis. Lineage (NCBI taxonomy): Eukaryota > Viridiplantae > Streptophyta > Magnoliopsida > Lamiales > Gesneriaceae > Haberlea > Haberlea rhodopensis. Next base: position 1,989,369 of record CAJQUN010000072.1, read on the forward strand.
TGGAAGTTCGAAGGTGGTGTAATCCTTATACGTCTCCCCTTCTTCCAATTAAGGAAGGTTTATACTAGAAGACTTTGATTTATACAATCCTGTTGTACAAACCCGATTCAGACTGGATTTACCTCACTACCAGTCTGAAACTCCTAGTCACTCAACCTGCTCAGACACACTCTGTCTGACAGTTACAATAAGTTCCTCACTTCTATTTTTCAATACACAATGCGCACAGTGATCCTACAATGATCAAATGTTACAAAGTAATTGCGCTTAAATAAATAACTTCAGCTCGAAAGCTTCTAAACTTTGTAAGCGCGTGCAGTTGCTTTCTTGTATGTTTTTCAATTGATCAGCGTGAGTTCGAATCAAGAGTCCCTGTCTTCCTTTTGTTGCATCCTTTTATAGTTGAGGGTAGCAACGGCATTGTTTCCCTTAATGTGCAACTTTGACTCTTTTTAAACTCTGAGAAAGCTACAGTCTTCTTCTTCAGGACACTTGCCGTTCTGATGTATGCTTTCGGCGACTGTCAGGTAAGCTCTCCTTTGTCTTCTTACCTTTAATGGCAATCTTCGACTTTTGATCCATTATAGCATTAATTACATCATTAAATGCTACAATAAATAACCGTTGATGGTTCGGACTGAGAAGCCATCCTTTATGTATCTATGACTGCTTTGATCTGATGAAGATTGAGATCGATCTGAAGTATCGATCTAGTCAGTCTGGAATCCATCGATCCGGTCTGATATGTTTGCTCTGTTTTGCGCGATCGATCTGGTATGCCTGATTTCCATCGATCCGGTCTGAAATGATTTGTCATCTTGCTCTGTTTTGTCCGATCGATCTGGTCAAACTGATATCTATCGATCCGGTCTGAAATGTTTTGTCATCTTTAAAATCTCATCGATAAGGTCCGGAACTAACAACCTGTATTTGGGAAGGCTGGGCTCATGTTCTTAATGATTCTTCTATCTCGAGATATTAAAGTGGGGTATGACAGGATACTCTTTAGGAGAAATCGTCTATATCGAATGTGAAGGGACCGTTTCTATGAGAAGACATGAGGGTTAAATCTCTAGAGCATTCGATGAAACATCCAAGGCAGTCCAGGGCCAAAATGGACAACAACAAAAGAACGAATAATAGTGTGGAGATGAAGCTGTGTGAGTATCGTTGTCTTGTTATACATAAAATGTCGAACAATTCAAGACATCACGTCCACTGGTTGACAAGTATATCCGATGATACTTTACTAAGGAAGGTTCAAGGTTAATCACCACATATCCTGATGCAGTGGATTCTCAAAGTACTCTCAAATCTTCATCTAGGTGCATTGTGTAATTTTTTCGCCATATTGCATTCATGTGGGGGATTGTTGGATTAATACAATTTTATTATTGGGTTAATAATTAAGAGCCCAATAATTATGTTTTAGTTTGTTAATGAGAACAAAATTATGGTAATTTAATTATGAATAGTCAATTAGGCTAAAGAAATCCCACAATGAGAAATTGAGACACTTATGGTTTGTTTATAATGAGATACAAATCAATAGAGTGTAGTTAAGTAGGAAAGATGGGTGCCCCTCACGCGCGTCTGTCCGTCCGCTCGGCTCGGCTCGGCTCATCTCGACTCGACTCGACTCGCCTCGCCGCGTCGCGTCCCGCGTGTCGCTGCCGCGAAGGCGGTCCTATCTTTTTACTACTCGGATTTCTGAAAGAAAAAAAAAGACTTTTCATCTACCCGACTTTTCATATTCTGCTGAGTATTAAGTTTGAGACTTTTCACCTACCTACAGAATTGATGTTAGATTTAAGTGTGAGACTTAAATCCGTATTAATCTGATGTTAAGTGTTGAGACTTTTCATCTACCCCGCTAACATTACATTTAATTATCTGTGACCTTTGGAGAGGTCTGCTGCTCAGCTATATAAGCTGCATCAGCTCTATATTTTGTTCATTCCGAAAATCATTCTTCATTCATACATTGCATACTGTTTGAGAGTACTGCACACTACTAGTGTTCGAAGGAGTCTGCTCGGAGTTTTGCTTCAATCCAAACAGAGGTGATTGGGCGTTGTACTTTGGAACTCACTTGTTCAGGAGGCCAGAAGCTAAGGCGGGCAAATTTGAGTTTACGGGCACACGGCTTGCTGTGGCCTCGTCCAGAATTGTTCCAGTTTCCTGTTGTGCAAATTTCAATTAGTATTTATATACTACTGATGTAAGTTTATAAGTATATTTTATTTTTCGATTGTAATAGTAATCTGATTATAAGTCAGTTATCAAATAACTTGTGGGAATAACAAACCAGAGGACGGACGGTCGCATATGATTCATATATAGCATACAAATATCCAATATAATGCACGAAAAGAGATTGCCGTTCACCGATATAAATTCGTCAGACGGTGGTGATCCTTGAGTCCAATCAACATGACCAGATCTTCAAGCTCAGCACCAGCAACAGTGCTAGCTTGGTGTTAGCTTTTCTATGGGAGTGAATGGTAATAGCGCATTGAATGGAATTTCTTATGAAACCTAGAGAATGACTGACATATTTATAGTTGTCTAACTAGGCTAGGGTTCATTAAGCCTAACATGCCAACCATTAGCCCGTAGGGCATTGCTAACGGCATCCACATTAAGCTTAACTACTCGGGAAGGAGAAGCAGTCCATCTGCGAGATATCTGAATTAGTCGAGAGTGAAGTGCCGATGATGGAGAGCTGGTAAGAAAAGCTCCCAAAGCTGGCTGGCCCTAGTCATCACTCATCATTAAACAGAGAAAGAAATTGATCAATCAATTATTCGTAGTCTCTGATACCATGTAAATGTATTGAATTCATTACTGGAAAATCAATATGAAATCTGTATTGAATCATGAATCTAAATATAACACAGTACGTTCTTGAATATAGAGCGAGAGGAATTCAAAATTCTATTGATATGCTTTTTACATCTGAAATATGCTTTTTACATCTGAAAATTAATAAAACCTATATGTTGCTCGTGTATGTATACTTTGTAACAGCCGATTGTTTGTAGTTACGGGTTTGATCAAATCAATAAAATGAGTTTGAGATGGAGAATCACTAAGAATCAAGTTATCGTGTTTGGATCTTTTACAAAAGATAAGTGTAGAAATGAAAGTGATGATTAGAGTGTGAGAAAACATGATATATTCAAGTACATATAAATATATAAATTACAGTTTCAAATAAATTATTATTTTTATAATTTTTTAAAATTATTAGACATGTTTTATTTTGTATTTTATCATATTTTTCTCACTTTATGTTTTTCATCTATTCTCACATATACATTCACTTGTTTTGAAAGACAATTCACTTACTTATTCGTACTCTGTGATTAATGATTTGAGATGATCGAGTTTGACTACGATGGTTCATGTCCTTTTCTGGTAAAAAAACATGTCATATTGCAATGATTTTACTTTCCACTTTTACCTGGAGATGGCGATTATTTGTTGTTGGTTCTTTGATTTTATCTTTTAGCTACATGTGGTTTTATGGTTGTTGGTATTTCGGAACTTTGACGTAATTTCACGTTGACTAACATTTATTTAATTAATTTTCCTGTTTAAAAAAAAAATCCTATAAACGAGAATAAAAATAATAATTTTTAAAATATTTACTAAATTAGATTTATATATATCTTACTATCTTACTATATTATAATGCATAAGCCCCTTATAATAACTACCTTGGTATGACAAATTTGAATTTATCAAACTACCCCCCTCCAATGGTTTGTTGTGATTTTTTGTTGCATCTTTTGAATTGTAATATTAACCAATGTATATGTCTCATTTATTCATTACACGAATCAATTCATATGCATTATATATTACGTTACACACGCAACGCGTGTGCGTCGTCTACTAGTAATAATAATATATATACATACAATTTATACTGTTTATAAAAGAGGCATTTTCTAAAATGGCCTTCATGGAAGTGCTATAATCAATTTTAGCCTTTATTTAATTTATTTTATCAAATTGGCCTTTAATTATGTTAAGTTCTAAATTTTTAGCAATTAGTTTGTACATGTTTTAAAATTGTTTATTTCATCAGAGTCGAATACTTCTTACAGTGTTCTTATAAACTCTACAAGAATTATCTAGTGAATTATATGATGACCATGCTAGTTGATTGTGTGTATAGAAGAAATATTAAGAATCCTAACACATCTTAAATCCATAGTTTTAAAAATTATGTGAATGTTTTGGGATGAAGGTGTTGGAAACTTACGTGATCTCGTTGGGAGTTACAAATATTATGCACATAAAATAGTTATTTATGTATTTGGTTTAAACGATAGTAAATATAAATATTTAAAAAAACTACTTAACAAAGTATATATTAAAATACGTATTCATATTGTTTATATTATTTTTAGAAATAGAATATAAGAAATAAAAAGTTATTTCTTATTAAAAGGTTAAATCTCTATAATAGGATATTGCTTTTGATTAAACGCATTGATATTGTATCGAGGTGTACCACATCTAGAGTAACATTCCAACTTAAAAAAAATTATATTTAGCTTACTTGCGAAAATTCAAAAAATAAAGTCCATATATAATTAATAATATTTTAAATCCCATTATTTTTAAAAAGCGAGTATAAAACTCTATGCATATGGGACAAATGTGCCTGATTTTTTGAAGTATAGTGTTTCATCAATTTTATACATACGGTTTACACATTTTGGATTTTTACAAAGATGTATATACTATTAATATATAAGTAAAGAAACATAAAACTCTAGAAATTTTGAAGTACTTTAACGATTTATGAACAAATCATTAAATTGAAAATCGAATTTGAACAAAATTTAAGTTCGTTCTTCATATCGACTAGGAAATCCTTTAAATAAATGTAATTTATATTGTGAGTAGATTATCGTGTTATATTTAATTTTTGAAAATTCAATTAACCGTATTAATGCCTCAAGAGTGATAATTAAAAGAGAAATTTAAGGATTCTATCTTAAATCCATATTTTTAAAAATAGCCTTATCTATTAAAAAAAAAGGTATTTTAGGATTTTTAAATTATGAAAGGCTATATTTAAAACTAGTTAATAGATAAGGCTATTTTTAAAAATAATGATTTAAAATGGGTTAGAATCCTTAATTTCTCTTTATAAAACAAGTAACCTTGGTGCTAGTGATCTCACGGCTTATCAATTTTTGTTTTGCAAAAATACACTCCAAAATAAAACTCATCATAAACTTTAAACTATCCGATCTTCTGTATCGCCGGTCGAAAATCCTACATTTATCCCCTCCAGATTTTCACAGATTGAGCAGTAATCCTCTCTTTCTTTCTTCGGACACATACGAACATTTGTGTGTGATTTTCTTTTTAGTTTAATTGATAGTAATTGGATAAAGTAGTATATTGTCAGAATAGATGGCGGCAGAGAGTTCAGCGACGGCGTCTAGTGGTAGATCTGGCGTCGGTGGAGCGTCGGCAGACTCGTACATCGGCTGCTTGATAAGCTTGACTTCAAGGAGTGAGATTAGGTATGAAGGTGTATTGCACAAGATCAACACCGAAGAGTCCAGCATCGGATTGCGCAGTGGTGAGAGGATTATAAGAAATCGTTTATTTTTTTTGTTCTTCCTTGTGTGTTTGTTTTTCTTTCTTTGTGGTTAATATATTTGGTCTTTATCTTTTAGTTTTTTACTCTTTCCGTAGTTTCTTTGAAAGAATTTTGTAGGTAATCCTCTTCTTTTTCTCTCTCGGTGTTTTTGAACGTATATTTAGATTTTTGGGGAATAACAATTTGGAATTTCTTGAGTGAAGTTCTCGGTAAAATTTTTGGTGACTTATTTTGAGTTAACAGATTAGGTTTTTCTATGTTTCTATGGATATAGAGTTGAAGAGTGCTTAGTTCTAGAGTGCTAAATGCAATATGAAATCGGTTGACATTTTCTTTAATGCATTGATATTTGGCATGCTAGTACTAGATGTATGTATGGAATCAGCAAGAAAAACTTGACCTTACGGTATTGTTTTGATTATCTTTTTAAGATATGATATAAATGCTTTGAGTTATTTTTATGATATTCACGAATCACGATGAGGATGGATATTAGTAGTAGGCTTTTGTGTTCTGAACAGGGGGACGTGTTGGATTAGTTACAGTGCTAGAAAGGTGGCAAATTGGTTGCAATGGATTAGGACAGCAATTATTTTACTGATTTTAGAGTCAATTCAAAGGGATTCAACTTTGGACCATATGCTTTGTTCTACTTTCTTTGTTTCCTGTTGCATGAGTCTTGAGATTAGATTAATTTCATGTAGTTCAGTCCTCAATTCATTTGTCCTTGATGACCAAAAATGGTATAAGTGAAGTTGATTTATGCAGCATGAAGGAATAACAGTGCAATTGAGTTGGTCTAAGTAGAGGCAGGATTCGTAGTGCATCTTGATACTTTAAGCTGGTCTAATTATTTAAATAACCGCTTTTCTATATTGAGCTAGTGACAGAATATTAATATCTATGTTTCTATGTAAACTGTTATTGCAAAGTAATATTTAGTTTCAAAAAACCTGTGGCAGTGAGATCATTTGGAACAGAAGGACGCAAAAAGGATGGCCCTCAAGTCCCTCCCAGCGACAAAACTTATGAATACATACTGTTTAGAGGAAGTGATATCAAGGTATGTGTTGTATTTGACTACTAGTTTGGTTTGTCTGAAGTATTACCAGGCCTGTATTTAAAAGCATCATTTCTTCCTTTCATTGTTTTTCTCACAACCTTGTATTCGGAAGTCACCATTTCTTCCTTCCATATTTGATCAGTTAGCTTAAAGTAACTATGTTTTCTGTTTTCAACAGGATTTGCAGGTCAAAGCTTCTCCCCCAGTTCAATCTACACCTCCCATAAATAGTGATCCTGCAATAATCCAAGTAAGCGGGGAAACCCCTTTTGTGTAATGTGGTGCAGGATTAATTTGACTGCTAATTTTCTATGTTCTGGCACAGTCTCACTACTCTCATCCAACAACCCCTTCCACAAGCTTGCCCACAGCTCCCAGTGGATCTTTTACCGATCTTGGTTCCCATTCTTCACAACTTGGCCTTCCTGGGTCCACTTTCCAAAGTGGTCTGCCTTTATATCAGCCTGGAGCAAACTTGAATTCCTGGGGCCCTTCTCCGCCAAATGCAAATGAAAATGGCTTAGGCATGCCAATGTATTGGCAAGGATTTTATGGTACCCCTAATGGGATGCCTCAAATGCCTCAATCTTTACTACGACCACCTCCAGGCTTGGCTATTCCTCCCTCTATGCAACAGATGCAATTTTCTGGTTTCAACACATCTTTGCCGATGGCAGCAACAAGCTTTCCCAGTTCTAGCTTTCCAGAATATAACCCTTCCTTGGTTTCAAACAGCACTATTTCAGCTGGTTTAACCTCTAATTCATTACCTGTTTCAACATCGTCTTTGAACTTTCATCCTCTGCAGCCTGTGCCACCTGCATCTGGAACAATGCACAATCTATTGCCAAACAAAGCCTTTGCATCCACTATCCCTATCTCTACACCTACCCCCAATTTTCCATCGTTTGCCCCTTTCTCCACTCTAGTTTCGGTCAATGCAGGTGTACCTTCGGTAGCTAACACTCCTAATGCAATGCCTGGGCCAGCAGCCTTATCCCAGCAGACAATTTCTCAACCTGTAACAGCTGCTGCTACTGGGGCATCTGCTTCGGTTCTTGCAGAAGCTATGGTGCCTTCACTTGTAACTCCTGGGCAGCTGCTGCAATCTGCGCTAGCTAGTGTTACTTCCCCTCAACTTCTTCAAACAACTCAGAAAGATGTGGAAGTAGTTCAAGTGTTGCCAAAGCCGTCATCTGGACCACCAGCCCCAGTTGTAACAGAATCTCAGCCACCAATATTACCCTTACCAACAAACACTAGAACTCATGAGGTTTCTCTCTTTTACTTTACACACACTTTGTGATCTATGAATTTGACCTAATTAAAGCATTTCATTGCTTTGCGAGGCTAAATGCTGTATAAAATGTTATGAGGAGTTTTCATGTGTTCTATTAAAGTGAAATTTTAGACACCATTCTGCACGGTGAGGTAGGGAGATGAAAGAGACAGAAAAGCTTTCCATTATCTGGTTTCTATGCATGATAAACCCGATTAGCTAACACTTAGAGATTAAGGTTGCACATGATAAATATAATATTTTACTCTATGTTGTTTCTAGAAAGTTAGCTCTCATGAAGTATAATTCCTTAATTTGTTTGGTAGTTGGTTGAATTAACAGAGGCCCTTGATTCTTGGCTGCAAAACAAAACGGATTTTTAAGCTTATGCTTAATAATATTGCAGTTGAAACTTCATATTGTAAATTTTTTTAATTTTTTCAATATGTTCAAAATTAGAGTTTTATTTGCTACCCAGTTCCATCACATTTTTCCATCCTTCTTCTTTTTATCATATTACTTGATAGCTATATTGCTTGTTTGGTTTGTGGCATACTTTTTTCTAGCCATAATTGGGTTTACATTGAGAAGCAAAGTTGTGAGAAGCAACGGTTGCCTTGAAATTAATCTTTCTTTGGTAACTTAAGAGTTATCCCAGCATTTCTATTTTGTTGTTAATATTTGTCGGAAACTTTCCTGTATATTTTTTACCTTTTAACCATTTGAGAATGTAGTTTAGAGCTAATGATGCATTTATCTTTTATTCTTTAGCACAATGGAGCTGCTTATCACATGCGTAACAACTTCAGAGGGCGTGGTGGAAGAGGATCTGGGGTAATAATTGCTTGTATTTGCATAGATCATTCATTTTTCCCCCAGATTATCACATGTTTTTTACTCATGAATGATATGATATCTTCCTTAAGTATTGCGCCATGCAGTGTACTTGTATGACTACAGTGTTTCATTATGCTATTTGACGGACATTTGAGTATTTGTGATTGTGATTTGCTTCTTTCTTGTCGCATAGATCTGTTCAAGAGCATATAATATTGACTTGTTTTGCACTATGTTATCAAAAGTTAACCTGTCTAAAGGAATATGTTTCCTTTAAAAATTCATTCAACTAACCTGATTTAGCTCAAGGTTTGCTTGCTTGAGTAGAATTCAAGACACTCCAATGATCTCTGTGACGAAGGTTTTCTTTTAAAAATTTAGATGCAAAAGTATCAAGCATTTTGAAGCTTGAGGTCCTCTCTTTGTGCCATCGTTTTTCTATGTACACAATCAATGTTTTTCTATGTACACAATCAATTTGGAAGAAGTTAAAGAACCTGAATCTGTATTATAACACCATGATACCTAGTTAGCAGATAACTGAATGTATTTTATGATTAATAGAACATTTTTTGGTTAATTTTCTGTACCAGACTGGTTTTTACAAAATGTGTGGTGTCCTACACATACGTTAAGATTTCCCATAAACCAAGGAGTTTCAGCTAAATTTCTCTCGTGACCTGTTTCGTTATCTGCGTAACAATTTGACTGTGGAGTATCAATCTTTGACATTGCAGATCTCATGCCCCGTGACAAAATTTACCGAAGATTTTGACTTCATGGCAATGAATGAGAAATTTAAAAAGGAAGAAGTGTGGGGTCATTTAGGAAGAAGTACTAAATCCCAATCTAAGGATAAAGAAATAAATGGAAGTGGAAGCGATGGATATGATTCGCATTATGAGGATGATGCTGAATTGCAGAAGATTGAGGTCAAGGTAATCTATTTTTCTTTATTTATTTTAATATCAACAATGGTAGCAAGATTTTATGCTCACGAACTATTTATCATTTCACTTCGCAGTCTGTTTATAACAAGGATGACTTTTTTGACTCACTTTCTTCTAACACATCGGACAATGACCCTAATCATGGATGGACTAGGTATTCAGAACAAATGAAAGTGGATACCCAGGTACAACTTATTTACCCTAGATCCCATGTTTCGAATAGTGTCAATTACTGTCTTCCCACATGCCAGTGAGTGATGTGTTTAATTAATTGACAAATGCCATGATGCCATGTACCTATACGAGACAGGGAATCAAAATACGACTAATAGAAACTCTATTATATTTGGGTTTATTTGGGTTTCATCCCATATGTTTTAATCTTTAAATTTGCTTGACTTGTTATGCAATTTAATGAATACAGACATTTGGAGATTTTCCCCGGTATCGGAGTCATGGGCCTGGTCGTGGTGGCGGTGGTCGGTTTCGTGGCTCTTATTATGGTGGAAGAGGCTATGGTGGGTTTGGTTATGCAGGCCGGAGTCGTGGTCGAGGTAGGCAGAATCATACTTCCTAGTTTAGTAAAGGCTCTGTGTTTGCGCTATTAAAACTCAAGTGGTGCCAATCTTGTCCTCGCTGGGATGAGTATTGATTTAGGACATGCTCTAATACTTTATTTTGGTTGTTCCGAGTAATAAAAATTAGTTTGCATTCATCCTATTTGTCAACTCCTTGTCAATTCGGGAATAGGAAAAAACTTTCCGAAGCTTAGTGATTTTAAATAGTTTTACCATAATTCTATTGTCTTCAAATCCATTTGCAGTAGACAAATCCATGTATGTCCGAAAATTATCCTTGTATTGATCGGTTCATCAATTTTGATGTTCAAGGTCTTCATTTGGATCTGCCTGATTTTTGAGTTGAAAACCCGTCTCTGCTAAGCCAAGCAGAGGATGATAACGATCTTTACCATTTGTTATAACAATTTGGTAATATTATACTGGGAAATTGATTAGTGTTAAGATGATGATTTGGGGAATGATACTTTAGTTTTAGAGCTTGTAACACAGGAATACTTGATAAGCTTTTTTGTTACAGAACTTCTAAATACAATATTAAACAATCAAAGATAAGATGCAGTATAAAAATTTAAAGGAAAAAAACTATTTGTATGTATGTATAATGCTTGACGATTTAATAATTTGCATAAAATTGTTGTTTATTACTTCATCTAAATTATAGGTCTATTTTTTTACCCCAAGTGTATTAATTGACAAAATTATTATTTAATTTAATTTTTTTGAATACCAATTTATGGATGCTATATTATATCCAATTATGCGGTATATATTATATGGATTATTCGAACTCATGACCATGTTGCAAAGTTGTGCACCATTGGACAGGTAATGAGACCCTAACATGAGGATGAGGGTAATATACTCATGCTACATTTAAAGATTATGTGCGCTCAATTTCCAAATTAAATTTGGACAATTGATTTAAGCATCAAGATATTATCATTATGCTGGCAAGAATTCAACATAAATCTCGTGTGGAATAGAAGTGTAAAATCTCGTTTGATTCTGATTTTTGCGAGCATGTACCGTGAAGTGTTGCCTAACGATCCTTTAGACCTTCGGAATTTGAAGCTAGAGGTGTCGGGTTTCCGTAGGTGAGCCTGCGGAAGGTTCATTGTCGTAACCTACAAAGCAGACCTGAAAACATGTTTAATGAAATGTTGTGGTCGATGTCGGATACTTCGGTACCCGATATCACGACCTTGGCCCCAAGCAACACAGTATATGGTGTGAGAGGCGATGCTGCGGAGTGCTCGTAACAACAATTATTGTTTTTTTTTTCTTTTTCTTTTTTGAACATCAAACATGATATAGATTAAAATAACAACTGGTACAACAGATACACCAGCCATGCTAGGTGAAATATAAAGATACACTTAAGGAGAACTAGACAAAGAGATCTAAATGTTAGTTACTTCACAGCATAAGCGTTAGCTCTTGACCAGTAAAGTGCATGGATCTTCATAACTATATCAGGTCCTCTTAAACCATAAATCTCAAGGTGAGGCCGACGTATGAATTCTCTTTCAAAGTCTGAAGGAACAAATACATATAGATAGACGATAGATGAAAAGTGATAAAGACAGCCAAATGCGCAAGCTCTCGTATCCACATCCCAGGATGAATCCATCGACCAAATGCCATCACTGATTATCGCACAAAATCGATAAGCCCAGAAGTTATGGCCAAGCAATGCCCCAGTAATTATTGTTAAATCAAATGAACCTCGGTACATATTCACAAGGCGCCAACATAATTTAACGTTATCATTCCACCAGCCTAGAATCTAAATATTAAGATTATTTTACTATATAAATTTGAGCTGTCAAAATGGAGACCCTCTTTCTTGATTTTGTCCGTAACTGGATAAATCAAAGTCCTTCCAGTTCAAATCAATCAAATTCTACAATTATTTGTAGAAATTATCAATTTGTGCCGCAGCTTATCTTCATTTAGTTTTCTATTTATAACCTACAGTATTAAAATCTTGTTGTTAATGTCCTCAAGGAAAAGACATGTTTTACAATAATTTAGAGAATTGATATATATATATATATATATAAACTCTATTTTTATGAGAAATTAAAGTGTAACATAGATGCTCAACCTCCGACAAGATCCACTATTCTGTATCTAAGTAACTCATCTTTTAGATAGTAAATCAAAATTTTCATGAAGCAAATGGAAGAAAATAAGGGATAAAATTTAAATATTTCTTTAAGGTTGTGTTTCAATTGGGAGATTTGATTTGGATGAAGAGATTTGAATATAATTTGAAATGACATCATTTTAGGTGTACTTCAGATCCATAATAATTAACATTACACATTCAAATAAGTTCTTGATTGTAATTGTGTGTAAAAAATATCCAAGAACTTGCAGAATATTTCAGAGGCAAAATTGTTTCAACAGCCAAAAATTAGTTGAGTAGTTGAACAAATCAAACAAGACCTATAGAGGGGTGTATTTTGTTAATCAATAGCAATCCAGGGGGCTATGAAAAATTTCTTATGCTTGCTTGTAGATCCGACTACGGTTCAGAACCGTCGGTTAGACGGTTCAAAAAACATACCTTCCTTGACGGTTTCGGTTACAGTTTATGAGCTTCCGGTTACGATCAGTTACGGTTTGACCCTTGTTTTTTTAAAAAAAAATTAAAAAAATTATTAAAATTTGAAATAAAATGTAAAAAAGTGTTTGAATGTGTTTTCATTCATGGATTAAATATAAAATAACGTGTAATAAATTCAAGCTCATATAATCAAAATGTGTAAGATATATTTTTTTGGTTAATATATATAAATTATAACACTATAACAAGGCTCTTATAGCTTAGTGGTTGAAGCTAATTATTCAAATTGGAGTCACGAGTTCAAATCTTCACCATAACATATATCATAAATTTAAAATATAAAAAATTAAAATAAACCCTTGAACCGTCGGTTAACCGACGGTTCACGGGTTAGCAAAATTATGACCCTTAACCGTCCCTTCTATAGACGGGTAGGTTACGGGTCCGACCCTTCGACTCGTTGACCCGGTTAACACCCGTTGACCACGGGCCGATTCCAAGCCTGTTCAAGATCCATGATGACCCTTGGTCGGGTCTACTTGCTTGTAAATGAGTTGGGCATCACTTTTTTATTGTAAATCTGGCCAGTAAATCTAACAGAATAGATGCTTTTGGGCTCACAAATGGCTTCTGATTTGGCCCATAAATTGATAGGACTATGTTTAAAGGGCAAAAGATGGGCCCAAAGCTTGATAGGACTGTTGAAAGTGTCAAAATTAGGGTCCGCCTGCAAACGTTCAAAAATGGTATTTGGATTGCTGTATGGTATAAAATATTTGAGTTACACTCTGATTTGGCCCATAAATTGATAGGACTATGTTTAAAGGGTCAAAAGATGGGCCCAAAGCTTAATAGGACTGTTGAAAGGGTCAAAATTAGGGTCCGCCTGCAAACGTTCAAAAATGGTATTTGGATTGCTGTATGGTATAAAATATTTGAGTTACACGTTACCATCTATAATTTTTTGATAAAACGACAAGAACTTAATCACACACTAATGTGCAAAAATTACCACAAATTTCTCGACAGTCAATAAAAAATGTCTAAAATTTAGCGGCGCTGCTGCAAACCTACAAACCAAAATGCTAAATAATTCATGAAACAACACGAATGACCAGGAAAACAAATTGGAGGCAATTAAAATATATGCCAACATTAATGATACTTACTGTACCATCGGATCAAATTACTCGGGTCATCGTTGCTTTGAACCATTTATGTTGCATGCTTCATCAAATACAATCACTAGAACTTGAATTTCTTTCCACGATCCAAGAGCCACAAATAAATAGTAATTTTGATAATTGAAATAGCCAAACGTTTTTCAAATTTTGCTTTATTTTTGTACACGAAAATTCTCTAATTTTCTTGTGTTTCAGCCAACATAATGGGAGGATTATTTACAATAAAAATTGTTTGTTGTCTCTTATAATGGGAAGTTATAGGAGATCATGAGAATTGGAGCAGCGAACTATTCCCTCCAATTTCATTAAAAAAAATCATGGATCCGTGTCCGGTTAGCCCACATAGACGACCCACCCGTTTCCTTTATTAAACATGAATCATTGTGAACTTTTGACTAATCTTTGTTTCTCGTAAATTAATTAATTAATTAATAATCTCATATAAAACTCCAATATATTTATTGACCAGCCACATTAATTTAATATCATTATTAATATATTTTCATCCTCCTTGCCGTGCCGTCGCTGCTACTCATGTGTCTTGAAATTTCACCAATTCTATAAGTGATCGAGAAACATTTTCAAACATAATGGCCTTTAATTGATTGTTAATCATATAATTAGAAGAATAATACAATAATGAAGTTGAAATTAATGCGTAAAATCTAATCATATCTGAACCTTCTTATCATACAATACACATTGCTCAAACTGAACTAGATCATTACTTTTATAATCTCAAAAGCAAACTATTTCAATTCATCAAATAAAATTTAAAACAACAAAATCACATTTGACCTACCATTTTTGTGCTGTGAACTAATGGTGCAATGGGTTCGGACCAGTAGGAACAAGACGTTTTTCGACACCATAACGTGGATCAATATCTCTTCCACCTGGCTGGGCTGGCTGTGTGTCGTGGTGGTGGTGGCGGCGGGGATTCTTGAGAAATGGGGTGAAATCGAACTTGCTAGTGAATGCTTTTCTATGACTGATCAAAAGATGGTGTTGTCCTAAAGATGGTGCATTAATGTTGGTGTTTTTGAGGTATTTTAGGTTGTAAAATTCATGAAAAAAGAATATTAGGAGGCAAAGCCAAAGAAATGGATAGACTTGGCGTGGGATTTTCATGATTATTGAGAAAATAATGGTAGAGTAGAAGGATTTGAAGAGGCATGGAGCAATGAAATATGGAGAAATTAAGGGAGAAATATTTTAGTCGGGATTGAGAAAAAATTGTAGGGTTGACAGCTAATAGATTATTAAGTATTTATTAATTATTATAAGATGTATAATTAGGGAGAATGGTTGGTTTAACTAGATGGTAATTGCTTGCTTCCAAGTGAGACAAATGAGCTAGTTTATATTGTAATTTAATGTGGGAGAAAAGAGAAGGAATGGTGGTGGGGATTTCCCGATAAATGTTTCTTAAGAATCAAGAAACAAAAAAGGGTAATTATGTGGAATGTCAAACCCTAATTATATAATATTTGATTGTGTTTCTTGATTAGTGCAATGCTAGCTTTTAATACATCTAGAAAGTAAAAATTTGTGGTTAACTTTATTTCTTTGCTTGAAAAAGAATTGATTTGAATTCGGGACTGATCCTAAAACTTGGTTAGATGGATATATGAATTCGGGACTGATCCTAAAACTTGGTTAGATGGATATAATTATTTGGGGATAATTACGTTAAACGTCCATGTAGTTTGTATTCATTGCTGATCCAATCCTAAAGTTTTCTGTGATCCGATTTAGTCCCTAAAAGTTTAAAAAATAACTCGATTTAGTCCCCGACGTTAAGTTGAGAAGCAAAAGAAAAGGGACTGATTCAGAAATAATTTTAAAATTTTAAGGACTAAACTGCGTTGGTTTATTCACAATTAAGTCCCAAATCTTTTAATAATATTCCCGATTCATTCCCTATCCATTTGCTTTTTACAGCTGATTTAATATCGGAGACTGAATTGAGATTTTTTTTTAAAAAATAGGGACTAAATTGGGTCATTGAAGACTTAAGGATTGAATCGGGAATGAATCCGAACTACACGGACGTTTCGCAGTATTATCCCAAATTGTTATGTAAAATGTAAGTGAATATGTATAGAAAGTTATGAATGACAAAAAAAAGTTACATTTTTCAATAAATTCTACTAGAAATTTATTTAGATAATTTTCATTACAACAACAAAAGCTAAGGTACTTTGAGTAAATATCGCACATTGTGTGAAGGTGGTGAAACACAATCTTGATACACTTTGGACCAAGATATATATTCTTCACCTTTTCATAAAGGTGAAGAAATTATTGCAACACATTAAAAGGTGAGGATTGAAGAAGAGCAGCAATTTAATTGAACAACTGCACTGTTCATATTTACTTATTAATACTATAACACAATCATGAAATGACCAAAAAAAGGAGAGAAATTGAGGAAATTACTATTATTTTTTCCATTTATTTTGCTGTTTTAGATGTTGCTAATAGGGACAATTTTTTTATTTTTTTAATAAAAAATACACAATATTTAAATTATATATATAATTTTGTTAAAAGTTAAGAGTTATTCCAAAATATATTCATATGAATCTTTGCTATTACTTTAACTCGTCCACATTCATCGGATCTATGGAGTTCTTCAAGTGTAGTATTCAAAAAAGGGGGAATTGCAAGGAAGTGTCATTTTGAGAAATTTAATTCATTTAAGTCTTGGGAAAAAACAATAGTGCAGAAAAATCCAAATTTGAAGAACTTTTATTCAAATTAGTTCAAATTTAAAATTTCAAATCAATTGGGTATTTTATTTGACTCCTTTACCCCTCAATGATTTGGTAAGTTGCATTATACTTCATAAGCTTTTGTTTTATTTATAAAGATGCCCCTATATAATATTTAATTATCTTTTATATCCTTATGTTTATATAAAAAAAATTCATTTAACTTCGTCTTTTTACAAGTCCCCGTTATTTGAGATCCTTGGCACAAAATAGTATCGGAGCCTAGGTTTATTCTGAAAATATTATAGTAATATCTTGAATATTAATTTGTAACCTATAAGGAGGAGACGATTACAAAAATTATGGATCTAAACGTATGTTCGATGTGCAACTCATACAAGCGGTACTTTTAGAAATTGGAAAAACTAAATCAAGGATATCCGGCCGAAGCTAAACACTTCAACCAGAAATGGAATTCTACTGGAAATTGGTGCTAGGCCTTGCTAGCATAAACCAGTATCAAAAACAGGAGAAGGTAACGATGAATCTTTACAGGATGAACCTCAAGCTACAATTCGAGTTAACCGAGGCCCAGGAGAGAGATCATCCTGAGCATAACCACATGATTCCAGATCCCAACCGCTTAACCAGATCCGGACCAGACGAGTAGGATGGGTGAACAACATTTCGAGAAATCAAGCCGGATAATTCTAAGATATCTCAAGATCTTAGAGAGATTCAGAAGATAGTGCAGAGATATGGATACTTACAATACCATGTTCCTACACAGATCCATCAGGTTCAAAGTCAGATGGAGATCATGATTAAACATCAGGAGGAAATTATTGAAAACCTTCGAGATGTTCAAACCCTAGTTAAGGAGTTGGAGTCACGACCAAGTTCTTCAGGAAGAAGGAAATTATGGTAGTTACCACCATCCTATGCAAAAGACCCCTTTTTACATCAAAAAAAGGGAAAGCGGATGAGGTATGAAGGCATATGACGTAGACTGAAAAATGATTGCAGTCCTACGAGGATATCCAATACTTCCTACAAAGTAATGGAAAGAATCAACCTGGAAGATCTACTTGATCTTACTGATTCGTTTGCGGGATTGGATCTCGTAGACTTTAAAACAAATCAAGTTGGCGGAATTCCTCGACTTCCACCACAAGAGAGTTTCGGGTCGAACAATCCACCGCCCGAAGGAGATCAAAGAATACCCCCACCAAGACGACATTATTGCTGGAGCAACTTTAGATCCCCCAGTTGGAACAAGGAGTCGTTCCCGTAGGCTAGACCTACACCAAACATCTTACGGGAAATCTCAATTAGATCTGATACATCCATATGGACTTATGCTCAAAATGTATATCTTGGATTTTAAAAATAGAGAAGTTCTTATTTATTAATGAGCTTCAGCAATGAGAATAGCAGCATGAACGCTTGATCTCAACAAAGAAGGATTCATTTTACTACTTATATGAGTCTAGAAGGATCAGCCAAAATTGCCTGGGAAATCGGAGACCCAGGTACCAAGGAAGAAGTTTTAGCCGGAGAGTCCCTGAAAGAAAATGTGGACAAGAATGGTAAAAGATTTTAAAATCTGTTTCATTGGAGTGTGTTACTTCGAAGGAATGGAGGATGAGAAAGCGAAAAAATATAGACAAGCTCTATATAGCCTGGAACTACATAATATCTGTTATGTAGACGAGTACATCAAACTCTTCACAAAGTATAGATGGAAGGCAAAGATGATAGAAAAGGACGCATCAGAACTGTTCTTTGCCAAAATACCGAGTCCATGGAGAGAAATGCTTATCCAGGAATATACACCACAAGCAATAGAGACGGTTTCCAATGGAATGTCATTTCTTAAAATGAAGCTGATAGAGTGGTGCTATCAAGTGAAACTCCAAAAGAATTACAAAAAGCTTAGAGGAATCAACAAAACAACTCCTCTTTGTTGTACGGGGAATGATATCCCTACAATCATCGGAAACTAATCCCGGAGGCGGAAGATGAAAAATCACAGAGCTCATCCATATGCCCGAGGAAGTAGTAATAGAGGAAATAGGTCTTCATTGAGGCCTAGAAAGTTATGGTCAAAATAGAAAGCCCGAAGTTACATATCTGGGCAAAGATCAGGACCAACCATGAATAGAACCTCGTCAACATGTTCTAATCAAGAAAGTTCTAGCAGAACACCAACGAAGAGAACTTTCAGACACACACATACTCGTGCAAATGAAAGTTTAAAAGATTATAACTGCTGGACATATGGAGCAAGATGACATATCTCTACAGATTTTCTAGAGAACCAAAGCCGTGGAGTAAGACAGTTCGAGCATACCAATGAGTTTGATGATGCTGTTTATTTCCAGGATTTGATGCAGGTGTATCAATTTGAGGATATTCCTTCAGATGAAAGCATCTACGAAGAAGAGATCTATTCTGATAATGGAGGTGAATCCCGTTCAGAATCAGAGTGAATGGGAGTTCCGACAACACATGATCAGAGAAGAATCGTCAGGATTTTTCTCTCATACAATTGTTTCTCATAAAACCATTATGAGGATCATGAAGGAAGATCCAAAGCTTCGGACGTATGATGGATTTACAATTGGAGCAATGGAAAAATCCATGGATATGATTGATCTTCGGAGCATGAAGCATCAGATTATCCATAGGGTGACAATAGATGAATTTGCGATCTTGATGGAATTCAGGGGAAACCAAATTGAAATGCAGTTAATCCCCTACAGAGAAATTCAGGAGATTAAGAACAAGGTTAAAAGAGAAGTTGCTAACACACTCTCATGGATTCATATTGGAGCCATTAGAGTTATAATCAAGGCAACTTTCAAAGAAGAAATAGATTCCCCCCTCAACCTGGCGATCTTTGAGAAGAGAACCCCGAACCACAAATATTCTTGTTTGGGAGCAGTTGCAGGAAATCTGTATGTAGGAAACATGGCCTTCAACATCTGTCCGAGAATTGCATACAATTTGGGAGATCGAGACTTCAACAAGGTTCTTACTCTTCATTAAGATTTTAAAAGAACCGATCTGATGAAAGAAGGGAACATGCCTTACTCGATCACCTACAAGGTGTCATACGCACTCTCGAATACTCATCATTCAGAGGTATTTTTGAGAAAGGAATTCATCGAAGTCCCCAGAATCTTTGAAGATTTTGCCAAAGCAATATTGCCGGACATTATTGATACCCCGACAATATGAGAGATCGACATGAGGATACAGGACCAGCCGGTTCTGAACAGAAGCAGGATCCTTATGATTGAGCCAAGAAGGATGTCTTTCCAACAGGATAGATTAATCAACAACTATCCCGGGGAAAAATAGAAAGCCGTCTCGAGCAGGATTCAGAAAATCCCTGATGTATTCAAAACAACAGGAATGCTGAAATGCCAGAAGACTGGAGAAAAGTGCAGATAATCTTCGACATTACCGAGAAGAACAATATATTCCCTTGTGATGTCCTATATTATTTGCAACAACCTATAGTTGGCAGGTATCAAGGAAACCTTCAAATTGGTGAAACTGATCTAACAATTGTAGGTACTGCAGGTATGATCCCGGAACAACTTATTCTTGAGATTGAATTTCTCAAGGAACATAAACCTTGGGAAAGATTACAAGACGGAATGGAAAATCACTGTGGAAGGAAAGAGATACAAAATTTGATGACCACCAGTCCATTCTCAATATACATCTCAGTCGGGATGTTATATGAGAAATATCGGGCAGAATATGTAGCATCCTACAATGATCAGGAGCTGGAATATGTACTACCAAATGAGATATCTTCCCCAAAGAAGTTGGTGAGAAATTACCAGCCATTGCCAGTAGAGACTTTTCCAAGTGTATCCTTATTCTTAATGAAGGAGTCCAGGGAGCGAAAATAATTATCGAAGGAGCAGGCGTTACCCCGTGGTACAAAGTCAAGACTCCTCCTATTTATTTCCATGATATATGAGCTGATGTGCTACTAGGAAATAATTTCCTACAGACATTCAAGCTGTTCACTCAGGAGAATGAGACAAGGAGACTTATCTTCACAACCCCTTTGAGATATCATAAGATTATTGTGCAGCGATTACGGAGGCGTTTCACAGAAAATTCCCCATTCATTTTCGCAGCAAGCGTGGTGATGAAGGTAAACTTCGACACCCAAAGATGAAGGATCAATGGAAATTTGGTGAAGCAATCATTCAGTTTCGACAACAAGGTCCTAGTAAAAAGGATTCTCAAACTGTTGACTGGGTTAATACTATGTTTTTCCAGAGAACAGGATGAGGAAGAAATTACTCCAGAAACTCTGTTGTTACTGAAAAAGGCATTACAAGATGAGGTTCTACAACTTGAAACTACCCTCCAAGAGCAAATCACTCTATATGATGCAAAAAGGAAGATTCAGAGGAACTACAACGAGGATCCCCTGGCATGGTGGAACAGGTATGAGCTCAAAGCTACTTTGAAGGTGAAAGCCGAAAACAAAAAATGAGTTCGTCAGATTCAAACCAATCCCCATGAATATGGAATATCGGATGGATATGCAGATAATAGTTAAAGAACATTTTGACCTTGATTTAATCTCAGCATGTGTTTCTCCATATAGTAGTCCATGATTCCTTGTTCGGAATCATGGAGAAATCAAAAGAGGAAAGCCAAGATTAGTAATCAACTATAAAGGAATCAACGACACTTGGATTTCGATGGATACTTTATCCCAAGCAGAGAACGTTTAGTAAACAACATCAAGAATGCCAAAGTTTTTTCCACGTTCGATTGTAAGTTTGGATTTTACCAGATGAAGATGGAGGAAGCAAGCAGGAAGTTCACATCATTCTCCACACCACAAGGACATTATGTCCTGCCAATGGGATTGACCAACGCTCCCCAGATATTCCAAAGAAAGATGGATAATTTGTTCAAGGGTTACTTCAACTTCATATTCGTGTATATTGACGGCATCCTCGCGTCAGGAAACATGAAAATACATCTTACACATTTGGAAATCTTTTCAGATGTTTGCTACAAGGAAGGATTAGTGCTGTCCGAAAGGAAGGCAGTAATTGACAAATCGAGTTTCTTGGGATCGAGATTGATGAATCTGGGATCATCCTTCAAAACCATATTGTTGAGAAGGTGCAAGGATATCGGGATGATCTTAAATATTTAAAACAGCTTCATAGTTTTCTGGGAGTTGTTAATTTTGCTGGAATGTTCATTAACAACCTGGAAAACACAGAAAGGTGTTCAGTCCGTTACTCAAAAAGGATGTTAAATTATAGTGGAATGAAGACCATCGGCAAACAACTAAAAGAAGTTTGCAGGCAACTACCAAAGCTTGCAATCCCAAACGACTGGATGAACTGGTGTTATACACGGGTGCAGTTATCATTTTTGGGAAGTTGTTCTCCTGAAGACCACAGCAGACATAGAAATGTCATGCGGATACTGTAGCGGTCTCTTCACAGACAGTGAAGTTATCCGATGGCATATCAACAAGAAAGAATTCTTTGCAGTCCGAAAGGCTTTTAAAAAATGGCCATTATTTTTACTAGCAAAGAAATGTATCTTAAAAATAGATATTATAAGTGTTAAATCTTTTTTGAAAAATAAAATTGAATCAAAACCAGAAAAAGTTATACTTTTAAGAGGGCAGGCTGAATGCCAATATTATGATTATGATATTGGCATTGTGAAATCTAATAAAAATATTCTTGCAGATTTCTTAACACGAGATGGAGGGACACATTGCTGATGATACCCTCAAGAGGCTGAGGCATCTCATGGAAAACCTGGAGATCATTGAATGAGATTTTGGGACTCTTTTTCTCAATACAGAGGTGGCAGGACGACTTCAACGAGCAGATCAGGAACTTGTTACTGATCACATATGAGCATGCTTTCGGGACCAAGAACGTTTGTTTGAAGTCTTGAAGGGGCCCATCCTCCAGACTGCATCTTCAACGGTGCAAAAATGAGTGTTTAGAGAACGGGGTTCATCTAACCCGGAGGCAAGGGATTCAAGTACCCCTGTCACGAGTGATGAAGATGATGCATTCCTTGAGGATGTACAAGCTGTAGCGAATGTTGAAGGTCAGGTGATGTTGCATTCCTTGAGGATGTACATGCTGTAGCGAATGTTGAGGGTCAGGTGTCATCACAATCTGAACCTTCAAGTCAACCCAGCACCTCGGGGGTAAAAGAGGGAGAGTTGAACATTAGGCTAATGACTGGTAATTCTAGGGTTCAAACTAATAATGATTTAGTTTCTTCGCCTATACAGGATTACCAATGCACTTGAGAGAAACTAATAACCAAACGAGGTATCAACCTAGACAAAACTATTGTTGATATCTCCGAAAAATATCCGAGGGTTTGGATGAAGCCCGGCAGCCATCCAAACGAAGTTCAGGAATGGTATAATCTTGGAGCTCTTGCTTCGGTTTATACTTTTGCACCGCATTCTATGAAATCTCAAAATTATCAAAATGGATCAGAGAAACTGTTCGCGAGACACGGGCCAATAATCCACATTTGGCTAGATGAGATATTTTGGAGTTGTATTTTTTCAGCGCTGCTCCAGAACCAGCAAAGAAGGACTTCATTGAAGTTTTTCATTTTATCAAGCTCCGATGACCAGACGAGAACGCCTTAAAAAATATGAAAACGGCGCTACCAGATGACGTACCAATTTTGCTATCACAGAAGATGAAGTTTCAACCAGACGTGCATGGGGTCTTTGGGTTTGTCTAACGGAAATGGACAGAGTCAAATATTCATTTAAGTTCTTTCAGAATTCAGCCAACGGGACTTTTATGTTAAAATCCATGACAGGAACATCAACGAGATTTACCGAAGAACTCTTCGAAACAAAAATGAGAATTCTTTGGGAAAACAAGATTTCAGCGGGAAAAGAAACTTACCGAAAATTCTGCAACATGGCACACATTGGCCTATGGATAGATTGAATTTGCCAAGCATGCCCAGAGAAGAAAGAACCAGAGTTTGGGAAAGAATTCTGATCCAAACCCGACAGATCAGAAGCAGGAAAAGATAAAAGACCTGTTGACAAGAGAGCCCATTTTCCTTAAGCTCGGGGACCACAAAAACCAATAATGTAAAGATTCCCCGATAAAGGAAAATGTGTGGACCATTAAAAGATTGTGCGATAACTGTTCAACGCACTCGGACAAAAATAATGGATCACACACAAGAAAATTGGCGCACTCGGACAAAGATGTCACACCATGTGAAAGTTAAGGTACACTCACGGGCGCACTCAACAATTATCAAGATTTGGAATCCGAAGTTGATGTCAGGGTTCATGCCTATATAAAGGCACTCATTCAAGAAGCTAAGGACATCGAAAATTCTCCATAGTTTTCTGAGAATAAAAATTGTAGTCTCCAAGCTTTGTAATCTTTCAACTTCCATAGCTTGGTAATATTTTCTCTCTTTCTTTCTTTGTAATCGTTTGTAATATTGTTTCAGTTTATGTGTTCTTGAGTCAAGCCTCATCTATATGAGAGGCTAAACAAGCCTCTCTCCTCCCAAAAGGAGACGTTTTAATGTAATAGATATTATAAGTATTTGCAGAATAAAATAAAGGATGTTGCCCAACTATCTCCCAGATTTCTTTAAATCTTTCTTATATCTTGATTATACCTTAAGCCTTAAGGTATGAAACGAATTAGGGTTGTGCTATGCAGTTTATGAAGGAGTCGAATAACTTGCAGACTAACCTCGCCTGCGGGGTTGAGGTTGGATGGTTAGGAGTCATTCGTAAAACAGTCCGGGGGTAGTAATTTTTCGACTGATGGCTTTGCAACCCATCTCACCTGGTGTCATTATGATCAAAATGGTATATTTCAGTTTGTTAAAATTTTATTGTAATACGGAAGCATGATGGGCCTGTTATTTATTTTTAACATGTTCTTCAAATCGGGTTTTGAATTATAATTAGAAGACCGTTATATAAACTGTGAGTTCTTTGCAAAAGTATGCTCTTGGGTTCATCTCGAGATGACAATACTGAAGGATCTCATGTTCATAAAATGCTACTGTTTGGTGAATATTAGGATGAAGAAGATAATGAATAGTATATAGAGACATATTTGTTCTTTAAACATTTTCTTAGGGTTAAAAATGTAATTTTATAAAAGGTTGGTTGGACCGCGTGGACCACATGGATCACATGGGGTTATTGTTGTCATTTCAACCAAGAATGAACCTAGATGAACTAATATCTTTTACCAGACTAGCGTGAATTATGTTTCAGGAAATGGTACCGGCACACAATTTTCCCTTAAAAAAATCCTCATGTTCTTCAGGATCATGGGCTCTAATTGGGTTTATATCAGGCCCAACTAGTAAATTGATGGGATTAGCTCAACCTAGAATGGCAATGGATCCGGGTCTTATCAGGACCCCTATTGAACCCGTCCCGCCGGGATGCGTCTGGACATACTTCAACCGCATTTTGAATCGGGCGGGACGAGTCCTGGGTTGGGCCAAACCCGCCCATACCCTCCCCGCTATACATATTAAATTTGTTTTTTTTAAAAAAAAGTTACTATCAAATATACATTTCACTTATTTTGTTGAATCATAATGTGATATTTAATTTCATATTAAAACTCATGTGTTCATATTCAAGAGTTTGACATTTTGATGGGAATGATAGCAAGTCAATAAAGATTTGGTAGCTTAAAAATATTTATTAAAGAAATATATGAAATTTAATCATGAAACTCAATTTTTGTGTATCAAAATTGATAATATGTATATTCTTTTTTAAAAAAATTGGTTCGTGGGGTTTCGCCAAACCCGTCCCGTTGCGATCCCTAGCTCGATCGGCTCTAGACTCTTCACCAGTTTAGTGAAACTACAATTTGATATGCATTATTATTATTATTATTATTATTATTATTATTAGTATTATTATATAAAGTTTAAGTGATTCATGTGATCTAAATTTTGAACTAGAATGATAAATATGACACTTAGCTTACATATTTTATTATCCTACATTTTTATAAATATCTCCTAGTTCTAATACTTTAATTAAAATTATCATATCAATTCCATTCCTTCCTAATCCTCATGCATAGAAATAATAATAATAATTAATTTGATATAAAATTTATTGTTTTGGGTTTACGGTGAATTAGAAACTCGGAGCAAAAAAAAAAAAAAGGAAAAAAATATCGAACCATCTTAAAGAAAAAAAAAACTAAACCACTAGTTTTTATCTTTCCATTAATAATTTTAATATATATTAATAATCATCATTAATTATTTGTCAAATTTTAGTAATTACTGATTGATTTTAAATTTATAGCTACTGAAAAAGTAATAATCTAAATCTGAAATGTTAAATATAGCAAATAGTTTAAATATTCTATTTCTAAATCAGTTTAGGCATAATTTAACTTAAATTTAAATACCAACACACTAATGTTAGTATTTAATAAATAAAATATATTTACAATTTTTTTGATAAATTATAATAATTTTTTTTAAAATCATTTTCACACTGTTTTAAATTTCTTCGTCAACCATTATACTTGAAAATCTTGGTTCCAATTATTTACTCAGAGGTTCGATGGGATTATTGGGCCAAACTTTGTGTAACCATTCTAAGTGAGTTGGGCTTGAGCCCGTTCTACTAAGGATCACCATACACACATTAAATTTCAACCTCAGAACTAATTAATAAATCAAATGAGCTTAATAAAGCAATTAATGGGAATTTGATTGTCTTAATTCTCATAACAAACAATTAAGTTTCTAACAATTACTTATAAAATACTAATAATAATAATAATAATAATAATAAAAGGAATTAGTTAAGAGTGTCATTGGTTCAATATGATAAATACTTGTATGTATCCGGTTTGGATATCATTTATATACAAACCAAATATTAAAATATACTAAATTTTAAATAAAATAATAATAAACTAACATACCAATCATATTAAGTTGATCTATATATAAAGCTTATATCAGGTCCATCCAAGCATTTTTCGTTCCACATTGGGACAACCGGTTTGGTGTCTTTTGTTGGGATGTCGCTTATTTTCAGGGTTTGTTTGATGATGCCCTTAGGGGCATCATCACCGTTAATTTGGAATCTTTTTTTTTAAAAGAAAAAAAAGATTATATATGGATGGTGGATGATGTCCCTAAGGGCAGTGCCCTGCAGGACAGCAACAAACAAACATATTTTCAGAGTCAGAACCACAACTGCTTGTTGGATTTCTTGTCAGAATGAAAATGACAGATGAAGCATAATGTACAACTTGATAGAACAGCACGATACAAAGTCGGCAGCGCATTAAATGGCTTCCCATATCGAATTCAATGCAAATTTATGTTTTACTATTTATGTTTTTCTTTTTTCTTAGGTCGACTCAAGATTTTCGATGCGATAGTGAGACATGAAAGGGTCAACGTGATCTTCAAAGTTTACTGTAGTGCGTTTGAGTGAAAAATTTTGGTCTATTATTGCTTTTTTTATTTCATTTTTGAATAATAATATTAATGAGCACCAACAATACAACGAAATTACACATGATGCACTACCCAGATTCTCCTACAAACATTTGGTAGACATTCTAGCTTGTAAAGAATTCATACAATCATTTCGATTTTGGAACAAAGATACATAAAAAGGAAAAATATTCGAGTGTTTTGCATTTAACCAATCCCAAACATTGAGCTTCATATTCTCAAGAGGAGGAAGATGATGTCAAGCATATCGACCCAAGAGGAGGAAGAGGATGTCAAACATATTTTCATATGATGGTTGGGTTTTTATCTTCAGTTCTTCATGGAGAGGTACATACTTTCCTCTCTCGATTCAATTTTTTGGCAACTAACTTTCGAATAATGCTATGTCAATGCACAATATGATCTATTTTGAAACAAATAATTGGTATAGTTTTTCAAGGACAGACGTCGTAAAATTGAAAAGGTAGTGAAAAATACCAAAATAAACCCATGGCCATGATTGAAAGTGATGCATCCTCAAACTTTTTATTTTCGGTCAACTATTAGTTTTTATGCCCAAATGAATTTTTGGGGGCATTGTATAATTGGAAAAATGATATTTTCGTAATATATCTTATTGTTTGAAATAAAGAATGATTGAAATCATTTAATATTGTAGTTAATGTACTTCGTGAATTTATTATTCATTTTCGTATTTCAATATATATATATATATATATATATATATATATATATATATATATATATATATATGGGCATTGTATAATTGGAAAAATGATATTTTCGTAATATATCCTATCGTTTGAAATAAAGAAAGATTGAATATTGTATTTAATGTAC
The DNA here is from genome assembly GCA_907163345.1 of Haberlea rhodopensis. NCBI lineage: Eukaryota > Viridiplantae > Streptophyta > Magnoliopsida > Lamiales > Gesneriaceae > Haberlea > Haberlea rhodopensis. Next base: position 2,017,575 of record CAJQUN010000072.1, read on the forward strand.
TTCGTGAATTTATTATTCACTTTTGTATTTCAATATATTTATTATTCATTTTTGTATTTCAATATATATATATATATATATATATATATATATATATATATATATATTTGAATAGAATAGTGTCTTCTATTGTATGCAGTGTTTTCAAAATCGGTCCGACCCGGACGGTTCAACCTATAACCAGTGCTTGATCCGGTTCGCTTGACCCTTCAAAACCACCCTGCTAAAAAATCAGTGAGAACCGGATTAAACAGGTAAAAAAAACCGATTCAACCAGTAAACCGATTGACTGGTTGAACCAGTATGTTCCTTCATTTTTCTTTCCTTTATAAAATTTTAATTATTTTTTGTTTTTTTAAAATTATAAATCAAATTTGTGGAACAAAATATATTATTGAAATGATTACAAAATAATATCTTATGCGTGTTTTTATCAAAAATTTCATATAATTCAATAAATGTGTCTTGTATATTATATATAAACATTCTTAGTTTCTCGTAAATTATAATATATGTGAATAATTTCATAATATTTTATTATAATTTTGGGATATTGATCTATTTTGGCATTATTTGTTGTTTTTTTAGATGTTTTATTATTATTTTATGTTAGACATTTCATTTTATCAGATTTTTTAAGTTTGACATGTTATGTTGGTGTAACGATATTTTTTTTATTGTGAACACTTTGAAACCGTAGTAAAATATATGATATATATATTTTACAAAACTTAAAATAGATATTACATAATCTGATGTCATAATCGGTTGAATCAATGGTTCCATCGGTTGAACCGATCGAACCTATAACCAGTAAGGGCACCGACTTCATGTCCGGTCCGATTTTTTAAACACTGATTGTATGATGTTTTAAATGATTTATGAATCATTTTGGAAGGAAGTGTATTGCGCGCATTTCAACTTTAATAAATAAGAATTGCATACTTAAATTCAGTTTCAATTACTCTTTGGCTCTTGGTTTTGAATGAAATTTTGAATAATAAATAATATTTAGTAACGTATGTGTCTATTAAAGTAAATATATATATATATATATATTATATATATATATATCACATTGTTTGGTCATCAAAATATACTAGCGATTTTGACACGCGATGCGTGCACATATAAGTTTATATAAAAAATTTTAAAAAAAATATATGGTATAAAATTACAGTTTAAATATGTAATTTCAAATATTATGTGATATGATAATATTGTAATTGACGATATTATTAAGGGTATTATAGACATTTTAATAATATAGTATATTAGGATAAATTGAAATTATTAAAAGTCTTAGGGATATTTCAGTCATTTTGTATGTTGGCATACTATTTGTGATTAATAAAAGATTTAGGGGCATTTTAGTAATTACATGGGCATATCAAGATGCCAAGTAGTTTCTCTATCATGCTCCCTCTTTATAACATAAGTAATAGATAATAATATATTATTAAGAGAAAATTACAAAGAAAGATCTCTAATAAACTCTTAACAGTAGTCCCATACTTTTAGGGTTAATCAAATATAGTCCAAATAAATTATGTTTTTAAAAAAATAGTCCATATAAATATTTTTATCAAATATAGTCTCACACAAATTATTTTTTAACAAAAGTGATCTCTAAACCCTTAACAAAACTTGGGACAATTTTCTTAAAAAATAATTTATATGGTTTATATTTAGTTAGTTATAAAAGTTTGAGACTATTTTACAAATGTTCATATTCTATGAGGTTATTTTTGTAATTTTCTCAAAATATAATTACCTATGGGAGTTGTTCCTTGATCTCAGGCACCAAGAGTGGTTCAAAACCGCTCTTAAAGCCAGGGTTCCATGTTCGATATTTTTAGGCGTTGTGTTAACATAAACGCTTAATATAGAGGTGCTATCTAAGTTACATTCCACTGTAAAATGTACAGAAGCTATTAAAAATTGCTCATATGAGCCTCCAGCTTTATCGAAATGGATAAGACTCATTGTCCACTTTGGGTAAACTGAGTTTGAGTTGCGCTTTGCGCACAAAAAATATTTTAACCCCTCCCTAGTAAAAAAAAAAAAAAAATACTCTTATAAAAATCAACTCTAAAACCCTAATTTTTACTGTTATCATATATCTAATAGCAAAAGTAAAAAAGTACCAAAGTTGAGTAATTCACTTGTTGAAACTATGATGATAACCTTAAATTAATGAGGGATTATGCATATATTTTCTTGGTCAATTTAGTTCGCCCGGATTTGTCATCTATAAATTTATGAAATGGCCTCTCCATTTATTTAAGAAGCTAGTATATGCATATAAGGTATGAAAAATCATTGCAGCATTATACTTTGTATAAACAGTGATAATGGAGTCTTGCAATCATTTTTTTCTTTTTCTCTATTAGTTATTAATTAGGTTTACATTATTTTGTCTTTCGTTGACTACAATTATTTTAATAAAAATATAAAAATTAAAATATATTTAACTAGATTTTTTGGATATTAAAAAAAATAATTTTTTTAGGTTTTTTTGTTTTTGTTTTATTTGTATGCAAATTCTATTTATTTTGATAAAAAACACTGGACTTTTGTTTTTAAAATTCATTTTGAAAGTACGGATGTCATGGGTGGAACCATCCTATAGGTTAGGGTGGGTTCTAGCTTCATGTAAATTTTCAAAAAAAATAATTTAATGTTAATTTTTAGAAATTTAGTTTTTAGCCCAATACTCTAAATTGTGATAGTTTTTTTAGCCATATCTAGCTCGGCTAGCCCAGATAACTTTGAATCATTGTTCGGCCCAAACGTTATTCATATCATTCTTTAAAAGTTAAAATATTTTCATGACTCAACGTTTGATTAATGGATTCGTATGAAATTATCAACGTCACGTCGATTTTAACCACAATTAAAATGCTAAATTAAACTGAATCTCAACATTTAAATTAATCTTCATGCTATGATGCAAAGAAAAATTGAAAAAAAAAAGATCTTATCCTATTGCATAAAAATATATATTTTACCTATCGTACGTTTACGTTTCTTAATTATCAAAATCACATAGAAAACTGCAATCTAAACATGAAATATTATAAATAAGGAAAAATTATAATTTTAATCCTGTAATTTGCTTGTTTTCCATTATAAGTCATGTAAATTTCCAAGTTGCAGTTTTAGTTCAATAAATTAGTCATTGCTTTCACTTTTCACTGAAGTACTGACGTGGCATCGGACATGTCAGCAATGTTCGGTGTCACATCTGCATTGTCATGTGCCACGCAATCATTTTTCATCGCCACATCAGCACTTCGATAAAAAAAATTAGTTAAAGCAAAAACAATGATCTAACTTATTTCAGGACCAAAAATATAATATTTTCTTTTTGTTAATTTCATTATATTACATAAGCTTTTATAAGATAAAGTTGAACTTATTGAAAGTGGATATGGTCTTTTTCGTAAAATCATTATCATATCGTAAAAATTAGTTCAAAGCAGCCGTTACCTTTTTTGTTACAATTTTTTTTGTAATTGGATGACTGTTCGATATCAATTGGCTGATCAGTGTAACATAAAATATAGGATAAATTTCAAAATAGTCCCATATAATATGGATTTTTCTAATGTTAGTTTCAAACTTTTAAGACTAAATATAGTTATATAGAAATTAGTTTTAATAAGAAATAGTCACACATAAATGTTTTGAACAAATTTAGTCCCACATAAATTAATTTTAGCAAACCTGATCGCATAATTGAATAGATTTGTGACCATTTTTTGATTAAAAACAAAAGTTTGTGACTATTAGGTGATTAAAACAAAAAGTTTCGGACTATTTTTATTTAAAATAATTTTCACGAGCCTATGTTTAATTTGTCTTAAAAGTTTGAAACTTGTATTGAAAGACCCTTATTATATGGAACCATTTTTGAAATTTACCCTAAAATATAATATTTTCAAAAAAAAAGTATATAATATTGTTGGGGGTAGAGAAAATCCTCACTGAGTAATTATACAATTGCAGCTGGAATAAATTAAATCGAGCAGCCTTTATAGTTTTGGAAGGATTAAATTCTTGGCTATTGCATAATAAACTCATCATATTGGAAATAACAATATCTAATTCATATCTGTCCTTTTGTTTTTGTAGTAAAACCTACATTCATAGTAAAACCTACCATTTAATTAATACAATAAATAATTTCATTGTGAACTTTATCAGCTCTATAATGGTTCTTGCTGCACAATGTAAATTTAGCACAAGTAGTTACATAAATATTTGAAAAAAGGAAAATGCTATGCATAATAAGAACTTGCTTTTACTTTCAGACAGCACAATTTTATTACATATTGGTGTACTCCGTGTAGCTAAATTAAAAAAAAAAAAAAAAAAAACATATCCATAGTCATTCAAAAATAACCATATGTTACATGCATTTCAATCACCGAATTTTAATGCTTAAAAGACTGTAAACCGATTTTTTTTATAGGACAAAAATTTATTAAAATAATGTACGATGGGTATTCAAATCGATTACATATGAAGTAGGAATAGTCTTATAATCCAAGCAAATAAGTGGTTGAAGGAACCAATCGTTGGTCGAGTAATTGACTACGACTGCTCGTTTCTCCTTCAACTATAATCACAACATAAATTTGATATTGTCTAGTTTAAATGCACAACTATGAAAAATTACATTGGTCTTCAAAATAAACCAAACATAACATTGCCAAATCTTGATAAAGATTATTTATTTGCTATCATAATACAAGAAACAGATCTATGAATCAAAGTTATAAATCTACTGCAAAATTATATTATATGTCAAATGTCTATACCAATATGTCAATTTTCTCCAAGCATATGATACAAGGAATAATTCACAAGGCCAAATGCTTGAAATAGTTCTTCTGAAAAACCAATATAAAATAGCATTACAAATTAATAACGAAATTTATAATTCATATACAAAATATATTAAATACAATTAACTCAAAGTTATAATCTTATTTAATTGCAAGATCTCTTATGCATATAACAAGCGTAATATTATTCTCAATAATAATTTTCAAAATGGTATAAATTACTGTCTTATTTGTTCATTAGCTTTCTCAGATATGGCAATCATTAATTAGTCTTATTATTACCTCCACTTATGATTTCCATATCTTTATAAATATTGAAAACCTAGTTTAATGTCTATGTGTTCATAAGTTTCTAAATTGAGATTTTTTAGGATGACTATATCTTAAAATGTAAATCAACATATTAATTACTAGAATCGGCGAATGCGTCAATTTAACCCTTTCGAGGATATAAAAATTTCATGATAAAAAATATTTCAAATTCTCCGGATTATGGAACAACATATAGCTAGGATCTCTACATTTCTTGATTAGAATCACCCAATGCATCCAAAAACAAGAAACCAGAAAACTAGGAAATCAAAAATTATAATATACTTGCCAAAAATATAGCTGGCTAGATCTTCTAAAGTTGTTGGTCATAGTAATAGCATAAGATTATTAGGTTTTAATGAAGACTACCATACAATAATATCATATTTATTTTACCTCCAATGATACAAGAAACATTACAGGGATTGAAAATTCAAAAGTTCTCTAGTCTCAGATGCAAGATACCCCTGAAATTATTTACACATACTTAACATGACTAACCATAACTGCTACACCCGCAGGATAGTATAATTAATCTCCCTAATAAGATGAGTTCATTGATGAAATACTTGAAAATTTGGGGTGGTAGCTGAGTAAATAGAAATAGGGTTACCTGCAAATGGAACTTGATTTGCCACTGAAAATTGACTTGGTGATGAAGTTATTTTGTCACTGGTGAACAGATCCCAATTTCCAAGGAATCCCATGAAATAAGCGTTGGAATCTAAGGAACCTGAGACAGAATCAGAACAGTGACTGTAATCAGAAATAGGACAAGAACTTGGTGTTCTTGAATTTCCAAGCAGTTTCTCTATTGTGCCCTCATCAGATGATAATTGCTCCCCAATTGAGTTGAAATGAGACATAAATGGTGAAACCCTATTTTCTTGATTATGGGATCTTGATTCTTGATCAACACCTTCAAATGGGCTGCTGCCGGTTAAAGACTCTAGTTTGGGAACATCTTCATTTTCATGATTAGGGTTTGATTATTGCACCATTTGATCATCAGTTTCTCCCTTGTTCTGCACCTTGCCCTTGCTCTTGCCTTGTCTCTTGACTCCCTTATAGTTGAATTATACTCGGGTTTTTTCGATCTTTCATCGGTTTTCTCGCATGGGTTTAGGCAAGATGGCCCTGTAATATTTTATTAAATTGTGCAATCATGATACCTTCTTTGACCTCATTGTTTGAAATCTCCTCAATTCCTGACACTTCACATTCAGAAAGAAAAGATTCACTCCTTGCTTCACTGGTAGAAATATGTGGGTGATCTTTCTCCAGCTCCTTAATCGCCTTCTTCGATTTCGTAAAGAGCCACTCAATGGTCCTGCTTGCTTTATCAAAGCCTAACATGTCTTGAAGATCGAAGAATTTTCGCGCCACTTGAAGGGATAATCTCATCCTCCTGTCTCTAATACCCTGAGCTGTGCAAATCTTGCTATGTCTGTCTTTCTTGCCAGTTCTTTTTCGCGGGACTCCACTCATATTTCGTCTCCTCGATGGCGCAAGAATGATCCCGTTAGTATTAATTCCTTGATCAGCTTCTTTACCCTTCGATTTCGAGGGGGAAATGTTCGGTTTCGTCACAGTGCTGTAATTCTCAATCTGATCAGCTAAATAATGATGATTTGCAACCATGGTCTGACTTTGAGATAAGATCTGATTCAGGGGCATTTCGTGTTCATCAAAAAACGGAGAAGGAAAGTTCAAGAAAAAGGGAACTGGTTCATCTTGTTTGGAGCTAGGGTTTAGTTGATCACAGAGAGAAGTGGACTTTTTCAACAAGAAATCGAAAGGGTTGTCGTTCTTTGATGGAGGAAACATTATATCTTTGTAAATGCACCAGTTATGGCCTCTTTAACCTCTTTTACGGCGATCTAATTCGAATACAGTTGGAACAGGATCGACATTATGAAGAAGAATACACTCGACGGAGAAGAATTATGGAGATTGTACTTTCGTGGCGGTGAATGACATTTAGGGCATGAATATGGTTTGATGCAACCCTAGTGATGGTGATGGAGGAGAAGGGTCGAAGAGAGGGGTGGCTGATGACAGATTTTACCAAAGAAAATGATGCCTATATAGACTTACGTTGAGGTTCCTTCATGAATTTCAACTCCGGTTAATTCTAACCCAAGTTGTAAAAAAGCCAGGAGGTCAAAGATTCAAGAGTGCAAAACCACATATATTTTATTATATTATTTTTTTGGCTCTATTTATTGCCTTTGATCAACTTGTATTTGTATATCCTAGATATTATATTCATGACATATATTCCAAATCTCCAAATTTTATGTTTCAAGTGTATCAAAATATCAAATAAAACTATGGGTAAATTTCAAAAATAGTCTCATAGAATATGCGTTTTTATAATACTAGTTTCAGTGAAAATTCTTTTTAATGAAAAATAGTACCAAACCTTTTTATAACCAATACTACAAACTTTTTTTTTTAATCAAAAGTGATCTCCAAGCCACATATTCAATTATGAGACTAGTTTTGTTAAAAAACAATTATGTGGGGGCTGAATTTGTTAAAAACATTATGTTAGATTATTTTTGATTAAAAACAATTTCTGTAGGACCATTTGATTAGTTTTAAAAGTTTGAGACTAATATTAAAAAACACATAACTATGAGACTTTTTTTTAAAAAAAAATTTACCCTAAAACTATTGATATGCCATGCTTGCAGATCTCGAGCTCTTTCGAGACTAGCAATTTCAACACAAACTATTTGATTAGTTCTAAAAGTTTTGAGACCAGTATTAAAAAAATACATAACAATGCGACTTATTTTCTGAAATTTACCTTAAAACTATTGATATGCCATGTTTGCAGATTTCGAGCTCTTTCGAGACTAGCAATTTCAACACAAACAAATATTACAAAATAAATTAAATCATATGCTGATTGACTAGCACATGTGTGTCGAACAAAGTCCATTGATCACGAGAGTAAGGAAACGAACAAAGAAGACATGACTCAAAGTTATATACAAAGTTTTGGAGTACAAAGTGATCAATGAGGATATGCTGACCAAAAGAAGCTCTTGCAGAAGACTGACACGTGCGCGATTTGATCTTGATTCATCCTTTGATTCATGTAGCCTACCTCTTCTAGTGGAAGTAAAGGCTAAGTTGTTGTACTGATTAATTCTTTTAGAGCATGAAATCGGTTAGTGTGAGGCTTATATCTTCAATAGTCCATTGGCAAGCAAAACACAACCTATTTGGCATAAATTTAGCTATGTAACACAACAATTAGTAGAATTCTCTTGGTATCTAAATGTTTACTCATAAATAATTTAAATGTGTAACCTATAAAACTTTTATGCATGTCACATACTCGATGCCAGTTATCACAATCATCGTTCCATTTGCAATTGAGGACAGTTCCATTACAGATAAGATTGGATCATATTACCTAAATCACTTATATACCATTTTTTAGATATTCAAATGGGGAATACAGGTCGGGCCAAGGACGAAATCTTAGACCGATCTGACAAAATCAGATTCGTAAAACATCGAATCAAAACAAATTTTATCGGTTTTACGAAATTCCAAACCAAGAATTTCGGTTTGGTTCGACTTGGTTTGCTTTGAATGATTAATTTTAAGTTTTGAGTTTCGTAGCGGATTAGTGCATAAGGTATTATTATCTAAAAAGTAGTAATTGACACTAGATAGAGGTAGAGATAATTTTTTACTTGGATCATGGACTGGAATGATTACAAACAAAATACCATAAATAAAAGTACTTATGCAGATTATAGATTTATGGAACTTATGGAACAAATCTATTGGTCTGGAAGATAAATCCTCAATATAATGGCTCCATCCATAAAAGCTCACTAATAATAGAATATTATTAAAAAATCAAATAAAATATTTTATATAAAAAAATCATAATATATTTGTAAAATTTATTATATAGTTTTTTACATTGACAACATCAGTTTTGTTCGGAGTATTTTTGTCTAAACCTTAATCAAATCAATTTTTTTCTGTTTGCTTGATTCTAAAATCGATCTAAATCGTGATTTACTAAAAACCGATCCAAACCGTGTGAATTGGTTTAGTTTTAGCGTTTAATTCAGTTTCTAAACACAAGTAGACTAAAGCACTCTTAATGGTAATTGTATATTTAAAACTAAGCATTACATTTTTTTTTTATTTTCAAATATATAGTTTTGCATCAATTTTAAATTATTTTTAATAGTTTTGAAAATACAGTTTTAGAAACTTTAAATTTTTATTTTAGAGTATATGGTACTAATTATTTATGATTTCTTAATGCTATGGGATTTTAGTTTAAAAGGAATTTTTTTATGAAATTGTCTCAATAATATTTTTTAAATTTAAATATAGTTTGTTTCGTAAAATTTGTGCAGGGGTAAACTTAAAATTCTAGAATTTATGATGATTAATTTTCAAATATTGTTAAGTAATAAATAAAATTAATGAGTTCGTTATTAATTAATCAGTTTTTATTTAAAATTAATTTAATATTCAATAGATGTTGTAAGTCGAATTCAATGTATTTAGTCGATAAGCGGATGCCAATAAATGAGAACTAAGAAAATGAATTAGTGGATATAAATGATTAGTGATTATATTATCATCCGATCAAATATGTATAACGATAATTATAAAGTGTATTATTATCTAATCTAACATTAAATAAGTATGGGCGCTTAAGAACTTATTGGTCAAACGGATGAGGGTTGATTTTGCAATTCTTCCCACACAAAAAAAGTGGTAGTGTGAGAAGCAATGAATATAGGAACACAATATCCATTTCGTGCTTGACTGAGCCTTGATTTTATCGGATCGGATCGGCCTATCGTGTTTTCTGAGTACAAAAATTTATAAGAGAGATTAAAACGAAGTAGAACTGTACTGATAAATACAAATAAATAGCCTCCTCGTTATGAGGGCAACGAGTTCGGGTTTTTGGTTTTCGACCGAGGCTCGATCTGATCAGGGTCGGGATATCCGGGTTAAGGATTCGTTATGATTTTGGGATACCATAATACCTGATAGACCAGACTCGTTACTAATTTCAAAACTAAATTTGAAATTTTATTTTTTTATAAAAAGATTTGGGTAACCAAAACCCGTACTCGGATATTCGACACCTACCCAAAACCTGAAGTCTAGTACCCGACTTATTCGAGTTCGAGATATGGTAGAATTTGTGATACCCGAAACATTACCCCAATTTTCACACCTACTCTTGGCTTGATGGTGCGACATCTTCCCTAAGGAGAGGTGGTAGATTCTAGTTCTCCACCAAAAAGGTATGCATTGTTAGAAATTTGTGCTTAATGAATTGAAATTAAACAATAAATACACTTGAAAAAAACTAATGGATGAAAAACGTGGAATATAGTGCTGTACTTCCGAACATTTCCCAATAGCGGAGGCTCATTGGACGCTTGCTTTATCTCACCATTTCTCGGCCAGATATTACCTACGTTGTACACAAGCTAAGTCAGTTTGTGTCCTATCCAAAGGAACCACATTTGAAAGCCATTCATCATTTATTACAGTACAACAAGGGGACACCGAGTCAGGGGTTGTATTTTTCCTCCTTCATCACCTCTTCAACTCAAAGCATTCTCTTATTCAGGTTGGGCTTCATGTGCTTACTCCAGAAAATCTACCACTGGTTTTTCATATTTCTGGGCAACTCTTTGGTCTCATGAAAAATGAAGAAACAAACTACGATCTCCATATCTTCCACAGAGGCTGAATATCGTGATTTGGCAGCCACTGTTAGTGAGATTAATTGGGTTCAACAACTTCTTCTAGAATTTCACATATCGTGTGCCATGCAAGCCTTATTATTTTGTGAGAATCAACCTGCTGTCCACATCGCCTCCAATCCAATGTTTCACCAGTGTATTAAACATATTGAAATCGATTGCCACTTTGTTCGTGATAAAGTTACTTCTGGATTTATCAAGTTACTTCATGGTCGCTCTGAGCAGCAACTGGCAGATGTGTTTACCAAGCCACTGCCCAACCTTTTGTTTAGTACTTTAATTTCCAAGTTGGCTTGTTTAATTATGTGAGGGGGAGTTTTCCAGCTAATTATGTCGGTCTGTTTAATTAGTTGTTTTTAGCTAAGCAAGTTAGTTAGCTTTAGTTTGTTGCACTTAGTTTGTTGCACTGTTATTTTAAATTAGAACATTTTGTATTTTACAGTGAAGTTCATAACAGATTGAATGAAAGAGTTCTTCATTCTCTCACTTCCAAAGTTCATTTCTTCAATTTTAATATGGTATCAGTAGAAAATTCACGCAATTGCGCGTTGCTCTGTATATAATCGAATTCCTTCCGATTTTTGTTTCTCGGTTGATTTTTCTATTTACGTCCCAGATTTTGTCTTTCATGGTGAACACAATCCTCACGAGTTATTCCGCTCAACTGACAAGTTTGTCATTGATGATCTGTTGCGCCTTAAAACGCTACAACTCTTATTCCTCTATTTTAAATAAAATTATCGACTTTTGTTTTGATGATTGCAAAACCTATGCATTTTGTACTAATGGTTTTTATTGAGTATGCAACATAAGTTATGATCAAATTTGAAGATTGTCAAAGTATTGAAATGCCAAAGAAAAATTATATTTTGGATCACTCGGATCGCCCCAGGCGATGAGTGCCATCGCCCCAGGCGATGGGTGCCAGGCTACGCATCGCCACGCCCATCGACAGAGGCGATGGCTAGGCGAGCATGCAAGGAATATCGCCCCAGGCGATGATGACCATCGCCTAAGGCGATGGCAATCATTTTACAATTCGCCCCGCACATCGACTTGACGCGATGCCGAGGACCGCGCGCATGGACTGAACGCCCGAGGCAATGGCTGGAACGCCTGAGGCAATTGATCGATCGTTTGAGGCGATGTACACTTCGTTTGAGGCGATGAAAAGTTTTGTTGTTTCGAGGCTACGTCTTTTATTTTCGGTGGGGATCGCCTGAGGCGATCCTTACATCGCCTGAGGCGATCGGAGCATTTTTTGACCGTTGGAACGCGGCGATGGTGATCGCCCGAGGCGATGTCCGAGGAGATTGATGAGTGATTTCAGCCTTATGTGTAGCAACGGCTAGTAGGAGCCTAGGGGGCTTCCTACACTATAAATATGGGTGTTTTGGATCATTTTGAAGTCAAGAAACAAGAGTATAAACTACAAGAAAGTTGTGTGCAATCAAAATCATTCTAGCATTGCAAACTTCATACATTTGTATTGTATTGGAGTTTGTAATTTACTTCTTGTGTGTGATCTTTTGATTCTTCTTGTTGGTACACCGTGAAGGTGTGATTTGATTATTGTAAAGGTCCTCCAACACCGACGCAAGTTGGAAAATTGTATAAGTCGCCAATAAGTGAAGTTGGTGCAAGGTTATGGCTATCCTTGGAGCCCTTAAGGCCAAGAAGAAGTTGTTCTAGTGGATCCTCGGTTGGACGTTTTCTAGCCGGGAAGAGGAGACGTAGGCGATTCATCGCCGAACTTCTATAACAAATTCTCATCTTCTTTATTGCGTTATTTATATTACACATCTACATTATTTTATTATATTGTTTATTGTTCGATTGACAACTAGTCTTCCGCAGCGCAAACTCAATTTTTGCAAATTCATTTTAAAACGCTAAAGTAGCCTAGGAACCTCATTCACCCCCCCTCTTAGGTTCCAACAAGTGGTATCAGAGCCATTTGATTTTTGTTTTTAAATCAAAATTTTCTATGGCTAATCTAGCAAATGAGTTTGCTCAAGGTCAATCGACCAATCGCCCTCCGCTCTTCACGGGTGATAATTACGGATATTGGAAAAATAGAATTTCTCTATATATCCAATCCGTAGATTATGACCTATGGAAGATTATTGTGAAAGGTCCACATATTCCTTTAAAGGAAGTTGGGGGAATAAGTATTCCCAAAGAAATGGACGACTTCACAATAGCGGACATGATTTTGATTTCTCAAAATGCTAAAGCTATTAATATTTTACATTGTGCTTTAGATATGAAGGAGTACAACCGGATCTCGATGTGCTCAACCGCAAAGGAAATTTGGGACAAATTGCAAATTTGTCATGAGGGCACTAATCAAGTGAAGGAGACCAAGATTGATCTATTGCAACTCAAGTATGAAACTTTTGAGATGGAGTCCGGAGAAAACATTGATTCAATGTTTAGAAGGCTCACTCAAATCATCAATGAGCTTGCCCAACTTGGAGAGAAAGTATCCTCCAAAACAAATATGGAGAAGAGCCCTTAGAGCCCTACCACAAGAATGGGATGCCAAGAGGACGGCCATCATTGAATCCAACAAAGGAGATAGTGCATCATATGATATTGATGAACTTCATGGCACCTTGGTGACCCATGAGCTTGAGATGTCAACCCGGAAGGAAATGAAGAAGGATGAAGAAAAAGCAAAAGGCAAGGGGATTGCCTTGGTTGGAAAGAAAGCACAATCCGATGACGAAGATGATGAGGAAATGACATTGTTCACAAGGAAGTTCAAGAAGTTCTACCGGAAATACAACAAGCCAAAGACCTCCGAATCCAACAAGAATTCTACCAAACGAGAGGTACCTTGTTATAATTGTCAACAAAATGGTCATTATGCTAATGAATGTCCAAGTAGAAAGAAGGCGGATAAGGGAAAGAAGAAAGCTTTAATGGCCACATGGAGTGATAGTGACTCCGATGAAGAAGTAGCAAACCTTTGTCTAATGGCTCTTGAATATGAAGATGAAGATGATGAGGTACCATCTTATGATGAATTATTAGATGCTTATAATGAAATTATTGATGTTCTTGGTAAAACTAAAAAGAGTAATAAATTGTTAAAGTTGGACTTGGCTAAAAAGGAAGAAGAAAATGTTGCTTTGAAAAATGAACTACTTGATTTGAAGAAATCATTTAGGAAGTTTAATGATAGTGGTTTAATGCTTCATGAATTGCTTGGCTTGCAAAGATGTAGCTTTGATAAAGTCGGATTAGGCTTCTCAAGCAAGTCAAAAACATTTTCAAGCTTGTTGGCCAAAGCCAAGCATAATCCCCCTACTTGCACCTATTGTTGTAAGGTTGGTCATGTTAGAAATAAATGTAGATTTTTCAAAAATCAATACCAACCAAACAAGAGGTGGAAGTGGATTCCTAAATCCTCCATTGTTACTAACCAACATGGACCCAAAGAACAATTGGGTACCAAAGGTCCAAATATTAAAAATTTGTTTTGTAGGGAGGAACAAGTAAGAGGTCCAATTCTTGGTATCTCGATAGTGGATGCTCAAGACATATGACGGGTGACAAGAACTTGTTCTTGTCACTAAAAGCTAAAAGTGGAGGAAGTGTCACCTTTGGAGACAATAGCAAAGGAATCATTGAAGGCATTGGCTCAATTGGTAACTCTAACTCTACTATTATTGATGATGTTCTTTATGTCAAAGGACTTAAGCATAACCTTCTTAGCATAAGTCAATTATGTGATAAAGGTTATGAAGTCTCATTTGCATCACTTCATTGCACCGTATCATACACTCATGACAATTCCATTAAATTCATTGGTTATAGAAGTGAGAATGTGTACAAGGTTGATTTGGATAATCTCTCTTCTCAAAATGTAAAATGCCTTGTAACATTGAATGATAACAAAAATGTGTTATGGCATAGAAGACTTGGTCATGTTGGATTGAGCACCATTGGTAAAATTCAAAAACTTGATCTTGTTGTTGGATTGCCTAACCTTGATTTACAAGTTGATTCTATTTGTGATGCTTGTCAACTAGGAAAGCATACTAGAGAATCTTTCAAAAATAAAAATATTATCTCCACTTCTATGCCTACTTGAATTGCTTTATTTAGACTTGTGTGGTCCTTCAAGAACAACCTAGTCTAGGTGGAAAATATTATGCATTTGTCATTGTTGATGATTTCTCTAGATTCACTTGGACATTGTTCTTAGCCCATTAAAGTGATGCCTTTGAGAATTTCAAAATATTTGCAAAAAGAGTTGAGAATGAGAAAACTCTTTCAATAAAAAGTATCCGTAGTGACCACGGAACCGAATTTGAGAATGAAAATTTTATAAACTTTTGTGATGACAAAGGCATTGGTCACAACTTTTCTTGTCCTAGGACACCTCAACAAAATGGTGTTGTTGAAAGGAAGAATAGGACATTAGTGGAAATTGCACGTACTATGCTATGTGAATATTCACTTCCAAAATATTTTTGGGCCGAGGCAATGAGCACCGCATGCTATATCATTAATCGTTCATCAATAATGCCAATTCTCAAGAAAACTCCATATGAATTATGGAGGGGGAGAAAGCCTAACATTTCTTACTTCAAGGCTTTTGGTTCAAAGTGCTTCATTCACAACAATGGTAATGATAACCTTGGTAAGTTTGATGCCAAATCGGATGAGGGTATATTTCTTGGTTATTCTAATACTAGTAAAGCATATAGAGTTTTTAATAAACGTAATCTTATTGTTGAGGAATATATTCATGTTATATTTGATGAGACTAACCCTCGAGTATCGAGAATTTCCATGGATGGTGATGATGAAGAATTACTTGAGCGAAGAAGAAAGTCAACCACCCTTGAGAACTTTAGTGGTGACAAAGAAGAACAAAGAATGGAGTCTAGTAATTCCAAAGAGGATGGGGAACTTCCAAAGGATTGGAAAACCACCAAGGATCATCCCATGGATCTCATAATCGGTAGTCCATCGAAAGGGGTAAAAACTCGATCCTCATATATCAATATTTGTAATCATCTTGCTTTCATTTCTCACATAGAGCCTAAGGACATTAATGATGCATTGCTTGATGATTCTTGGATCTTGGTTATGCAAGAGGAACTAAATCAATTCAAAAGAAATAAAGTTTGGAATCTTGTACCTAGGCCTTCGATCAATACCATAATTGGAACAAAATGGGTATTTAGAAATAAAATGGATGAACATGGGACGATTATTCGAAACAAGGCTAGGTTGGTAGCTAAAGGATATTGCCAAGAAGAGGGCATAGATTTTGATGAAACATATGCACCCGTTGCTCGCTTAGAATCCATTCGCATGTTACTTGCTTTTGCTTGCTTTAAAGATTTTAAGCTCTTTCAAATGGATGTCAAGAGTGCCTTCTTGAATGGTGATTTGAAAGTAGAGGTGTATGTTGATCAACCACCCGGCTTTGAGGATCACATTTTCCCGACCATGTTTTTAAACTTGATAAAGCTTTGTATGGTTTGAAACAAGCTCCTAGAGCTTGGTATGAAAAATTATCTTCATTCTTAACCAATAATGGCTTTACAAGAGGAAAAGTTGATATTACTTTATTTACCTTAATTAAGGGAAATGATTTACTTATTGTTCAAATATATGTTGATGATATCATATTTGGTGCCACTAATGAATCTTTGTGCAAGGAGTTTTCTAAATTGATGCAAGATAATTTTGAAATGAGCAGTGATGGGAGAACTCAACTACTTTCTTGGATTGCAAATCAAACAATGCAAAGATGGAATCTTTATAAGCCAAGGAAAGTATGTCAAAGATATGCTAAAGAAATTTGGAATGGATAATACGAAAAAGTGCATCAACACCAATAAGCTCATCAACCAAGCTTGACAAGGATGAACAAGGTAAACCAATTTGCCAAAAGCTTTATAGGAGTATGATTGTCTCTTTGCTTTATTTAACGGCTAGTAGGCCGGATATTATGTTTAGTGTTTGTTTATGTGCTAGATTTCAATCATCCCCAAAAGAATCACACTTGTTCGCCTTAAAACGCATTTTTAAATATCTTACAAAAACTCCAAATCTCGGCTTGTGGTATTCTAGAAACTCTTTCTTTGATTTGAAAGCTTATTCCGATGCCGATTTTGGAGGATATAAGGTGGATAGGAAAAACACTAGTGATACTTGTTTCTTTCTCGGTAATAGCTTGGTATCTTGGTTTTCCAAAAAGCAAAATTGTGTTGCACTCTCAACAACCGAAGCCGAATATATGGCCGCCGGTAATTGTTGTGCACAAATCTTGTGGATGAAAAGCCAATTACTTGATTATGGGCTAGATGTTTCAAAAGTTCCAATTTTTTGTGATAACACTAGCACCATATGTTTATCTAAAAATCCAATTCAACATTCTCGGACTAAGCATATCGATATAAGGCACCATTTCATTCGTGACCATATCGAACAAAATGATGTTGAATTATTTTATGTTAATACCAAGGATCAAATTGCCGATATTTTTACAAAACCACTAGATGAAAACACTTTTATTTTTCTTCGTGGTGAATTGGGTATGATTGAACTTTGAGCATGTTTGCATACCTTAAGAAAGGATATCATATTTAGGGGGGAGCTACTCTACTTCATCATTTGCATAGAGCAATTGTAAAATTCATTTACATAAATTAATTATGTTTAATGAATTTTGTAGCTCAACATTTAATTTCAAAAGTGCATATTGAAATCACCTTTAAAAATCACAAATTGTGAATTATTGTGTTTTTGAGATTATGTGATTTATTTTTGTTGTTAGATGATATAATGTTAGATAGATTTATCAAAAATAAATTTTTGGTCCAAAAATTGACTCAAAATATGGCCAAACCATCGCCTCAGCATTCTGTGCGCAGCGCCTCGTCCAGTGGCTCGCATCGCCTCAAACGATGGCAAGCATCACCTCGGGCGTTCTAGATCGCCTCGGGCGTTCTAGATCGCCTCAGGTGTTCTCCAGATCGCCTCAGGCGATCTCGGTTTTTATAGTCTGAAAGCTACGGCTTTTGCTCATTTTTTCTGCAACATTTCGTGTTTTTCACCCATAATTCGAGCTTTCTTCATAATTGTTTAATCCGATCAATCCTAAGCTTTTCCCAACCATCAATTTCACTTTCCAAACAACAATTCTTCCAATTGGATTTTCGCAACCCTAACCCCATTTCTCCAAAAATCGAAAATTTATCTCAATTCTCTCAAATTTCTTGCTAAAATGTCTCGAAGTAACCGAGAAGAAGGAGAATCAAGCCGAAGGAGACGCTCTAATCGATCCACTAGGAACTATACGGGTCCTTCCCTTGATGGTTAGCCAATTCCGAAAGATTATCTTACTCGCAAATTATATCCGGGCTATGTATTTGATTTTGATTTCCTTAGAACTTCCCAGCTCTCTATTCTAGATTGGATTCAATTCCAACGTTGGGAAATTTTTTCAAACCTCCTAGGAAGAACGATTTTTTGTATCCATCCATGATTCATTCGTTCTATGCCAATCTTGAATTGTTTGAGGGTGATGTGAATTAACTATCAAAACCATTGTTTGCAATCGCCCAATTGAATTCACTAGCACTGAATTAGGACACATTCTTCAGCATTCCTTCGGAGGGTCCAGCTAAATTTGCTCTAGCTACTTGGCCTAATGATGGGGTATGCGATCCTGCCAAGCCTAGTAATCCATAAAAATTTTATTCCGCTGCGTTGTATGCTCATTGGATTACTTACAGTGGTATCAGAGCCAGGTTCAAGGCTCATATCGGATTTATGTGGTTAAATAGTTTAATCATATTAGAATTAATATTGCATGCTATTTAAAACTGTATGAACATATATGATATGTTAATATTTAGTTTGTGAAAATCATCGTAAAATTGTATTTGATATAATTGGTGAATAATCAAATTTATTGGGCAATGTTTTCGGGCCACCACCATGCTTTTGACCCACGGCTTAGCCACGTGAGGGCTAGGGGTTTCGGACTCCTATGCTCGAGATGGCCTAGTCGTTGTGGCTCATGATCATGCATGGAGGTTTCGAGACATGGATGAGTTTTGAACTCTTTGGCTCGATAATGATTCTCGCATGCATGGATGAGTGGCTTCACCATATGAGAGCTAGGGTTTTCGAACCCTTGGCTCGAGATGGTTGAGCCAACCCTGTGCATGGCCTGACCGTGACTCGTGGCTAACAAATTCCGGCGTTTCGAACAAGATGGCTCGATGAAAACCCAAGGTGGTGCGTGGCGGCTAGGGTTTGGAACCCTAGTGCCGCCGCCGCTCGCTCAAGGCTCGGCCATGGGCTAGGGTTTCGAACCCTAGGCCATTAATTGGTCCAGCCGTGCGCTTTTGTGGTTCGAACCATGGTGGTTTGTGGCTTAGTCGCTTTAGTTCGTGGCATGTGATGTCCCGAGCGTACAATAATTTTTCAAAAATTATTTTACAGTTTTAATTAGAATTAAATTTAAAATGTTTAGAATTTAATTAATTAATTGTTAATGCATGCTTTATGTGTTGTTTGAGCATGGTGCATGATTATAACCCTTTGACCTATTAGATAGGATTTGTGAATGTTTGTAATTTATAATACGACCTGCGAGTCGTGCCTTCTCTATTTCATTCTAAATGTAATCTCTCCCCTATGTTCCCCTCGAATGTGAATCGAGGAATTCTATATCTTGTAAATAGTATAGTTTAATTGTTGATGGTGATCAATGAAGATGGAGCATCGTGCCGGGATGAGGAGGCCATTCACAAATTGGAGCCAAAGGAAGGTGCTTGTGAAGTTACCTTAGGTTGACTCTTAGGATTTTCTCATTGGCTTGAGAAAATCATTAGTATGGGCTATAACCATGTCACGTTTAATTATGTATGTTGATGCATGATTTATCTTATGTTTAAGATTGATAATTGTATTACACATATATGTAGATATGTATACAACTATATCTAGTGGACATATTTTAAATTATCAAACTAATCATGAGATCAATAAATCCCTCTAAAATATTAAGTTTTAGATGCCTTCCAAAATTAAAAGTACTCGTCAAAAACTTCGATTGTACATGTGTGGGTTTGCCAAAGCAAAGCACCGTGGCAATCTTAGTAAGGACGCGAAAGGATAAAAGTGATATCCGTTATACTTTAAATTGGGTACGACTTAACTAAGTTATCTCAATAGGATTGGGAACTTAGAGGCATGGGTTGGATTATAATTCATTTGATGAATTGAACAAAGTGTTGTTCGTCCAACTATCCAAGAATTACATGTGATGTAATTGACAAAGTGTTGTCTACCTAAATAACCGAGTCTTGGGCGATTAGCCAAAGCTAACTCAAGATTAGGCGAAATATGGATCTTGGCCCACTAAAGGTTTCGAGGGTTGATATTTTTTAACAAAATAGTGGGAGTATCATTTAATATAAGACCATGTTAAATGATTAAATCATAAACTTATTTTGCATATTTATATTGTAGATATCCATGGCAACTAACAACGTAACAAGCACTTTATCACTGCGATCGGTCCTTGAGAAGGACAAATTAAATGGGACAAATTTCCTAGAGTCGGCATAGGAACTTGAGGATAGTCCTCAAACAAGAAAAGAAACAATATGTCCTAGAGGAACCCTTACCTGCTGAGGAACCTCCCCTAACGGCTACAAGAGCCGAAAAAGATGCTTACAAGAAGCATCAAAGTGACGCACTTGATGTTGGGTGCCTTATGCTTGCCACCATGAACTCTGAGCTTCAGAAGTAACATGAGGAAATGGAGGCGTTTGCATATGATCGAGCATCTTAAGCAACTGTACCAACAACAAGCAAGACAAGAGAGGTATGACGTCTCTAAGGCGTTATTCCAGTGTAGAATGGTAGAAGGAAGTCTGGTTGGTACTCATGTACTCAAGATGATTGGGTATATTGAGAATCTAGAGAAACTGGGTTTTCCTTTGGATCAAGAGTTGGCCACTGACGTGATCTTGCAATCGTTGCCTGAAAGCTTCAGTCAATTTGTCTTAAATTACAATATGATTGAAATTGAGAAGACACTACCACAGTTACTTGGCATGCTTAGAACTTTTGAAGCAAATAGCAAGAAGTCTAAACCAACAAATGTTCTTATTGTGAATAAGAGCAAAGGAAAGACTAAAGCTAAGAACTTCAAGAAAAACAAGAAGGTCTTTGTTAAATCTAAGCCAAAGTCATCTGCACTGAAACCAAAGGGAGGGATAGCGAAGGAAGGGAACTGTTTCCATTGCGGTGAGACCGGCCATTGGAAAAGAAACTGCAAAGTATATCTGGAGGATCTAAAGAAAGGAAGTGTGACTTCCACTTCAGGTATTTTTGTTATAGAAGTCAATTTATCTACTTCTTCATCATGGGTATTAGATACTGGATGTGGATCTCACATTTGTGTAAATGTGCAGGACCTCAAAAAGAGTAGATTGTTGGCGAAAGGACGAAGTTGATCTCCGAGTTGGAAATGGAGCAAGAGTTGCTTGCATTAGCTATAGGGGATTATCATTTATCTTTGCCTTCTGGTTTATCGTTGATTTTAAAAGATTGTTATTTTGTGCCTTCAATTACCAAAAACATTATTTCTATTTCTTGTTTGGACAAGTATGGATTCTCATTTATTATAAAGGACAACTGTTGTTCCATTTATTTAAATGATATGTTTTATGCTAGTGCACAAATGGTGAATGGTCTTTATTTATTAAATCTTGATATACCTGTCTATAACATAAATACTAAAGGATTAAAAATAATGATTGTAATCCGACTTATCTCTGGCATTGTCGCTTGGGCCACATAAACGAGAACCGCATATCTAAACTTCATAAGGATGGAGTATTAGATTCATTTGATTTTGACTCATATGAAACATGAGAATATTGTTTAATGGGCAAGATGACTAAAGCCCCTTTCAAGGGACATGTTGAAAGGGCAAATGTTTTGGGACTAATACATAGTGATGTATGTGGACCAATAAGTACACAAGCTAGAGGTGGTTTTCAATACTTCGTTACATTTACTGATGACCTCAGTAGATATGGGTATGTGTACCTAATGAAGCATAAGCATGAAACCTTTGAAAAGTTCAAAGATTTCAAGAATGAAGTACAAAACCAACTTGGCAAAAGTATCAAAATCCTTCGATCAGATCGAGGAGGTGAATACTTAAGCCAAGAGTTTCATGACTATCTAAAGGAGTGTGGGATAGTCCCACAACTCACTCCTCCGTATACTCCACAATGGAATGGTGTATCCGAGAGGAGAAATCGAACCTTGTTAGACATGGTTAGATCAATGATGAGTCATGCAGATCTTCCGATATCGTTTTGGGGACACGCTCTAGAAACAACGATTTTCTTACTGAACCGTGTTCCATCTAAATCAGTGGAAAAGACATCATATGAGATATGGACTGGGAAGCGTCCTAGTATGTCTTTTATGAAGATTTGGGGTTGTGAGGCTTTCGTTAGACGTCACGCCACTAACAAACTTGGACCCAAATCTGATAAGTGTTTATTTGTGGGGTATCCTAAGGAAACTGAAAGGATACTATTTCTATTATCCCACCGAGAACAAAGTAGTTGTTGCTCGGACTGGTGTATTTCTTGAAAGAGAATTTATTTCTAGAAAAATCAGTGGGAGAAAAATTGAACTTAGTGAAGTTCAACCACAAGAAAACACTGAACCTGAGATTGAGATGGAAACAGAGCAGGCACCGCAAGCTGTTGTGGAAGAAGTACCTGCTCAAGAGACACAAGCCCAGCGTAGGTCTGTAAGAGAACACCGGGAGCCACAGAGATATGGATTTCTTGTGACTCAACAAGGTGACTTACTACTTATTGATGAGGATGAGCCGTCATCATATAAACAAGCTATAATGGGCACTGATTCTGAGAAATGGCAAGAGGCCATGAAATCTGAGATGGAATCCATGTATGCAAACCAAGTATGGACTTTGGTTGATCCACCTGAAGAGGTACGACCCATAGGGTGCAAATGGATTTTCAAGAAAAAGACCGATATGGATGGTAATGTACAAACCTATAAGGTCGGCTGGTTGCAAAAGGATTCAAACAAATTCATGGTATTGACTATGATGAAACCTTTTCACCAGTGGCCATGGTTAAATCCATAAGGATCTTACTTGCAATAGCTGCATTTCATGATTATGAAATCTGGCAGATGGATGTCAAAACAGCTTTCCTTAATGGAAATCTACTCGAGGATGTGTACATGACACAGCCCGAGGGTTTTGTCGATCCAAAGGATGCTGGAAAGATATGCAAGCTACAACGATCCATTTATGGATTGAAGCAAGCTTCTCGGAGTTGGAATCTTCGTTTTGATGATGCAATCAAAGAGTTTGGTTTTGTCAAAAACGAAGATGAACCTTGTGTCTACAAGAAGGTCAGTGGGAGCGTAATCATTTTCCTAGTGTTGTATGTTGATGACATACTTCTCATTGAAATGATATCCCTGCCTTACAATCTGTAAAGATTTGGCTAGGGAACTGCTTTTCGATGAAAGACTTGGGAGAAGCCACCTATGTATTAGGAATCAAGATCTATAGAGATAGATCGAGAAGGCTTCTTGGCCTAAGTCAAAGTACATACATAGACAAAGTGCTTAAAAGGTTTAGCATGCAAGAATCAAAGAAAGGATTCGTGCCTATGACACATGGTATATATCTCTCGAAGGAACAGTGTCCTTCAACATCAGATGAGAGACAACGCATGAGTAAGATCCCATATGCGTCAGCTATTGGATCCATCATGTATGCCATGATATGTACTCGTCCCGATGTATCGTATGCTTTGAGCATGACGAGCAGATATCAAGTTGATCCAGGTGAAGGTCACTGGATTGCTGTCAAGAACATCCTGAAGTACTTGAGAAGGACTAAGGATACATTCTTGATTTATGGAGGTGAGGAAGAGCTCAATGTAATGGGTTACACTGATGCAAGCTTCCAAACTGACAAAGATGATTTTCGATCGCAATCTGGATATGTGTATTGCCTAAATGGAGGTGCTGTGAGCTGGAAGAGTTCAAAGCAAGAAACAGTAGCCAATTCTACAACGGAAGCTGAGTATATTGCTGCCTCGGATGCAGCAAAGGAAGTTGTTTGGATTAGGAAGTTCATTTCTGAACTTGGAGTGGTGCCTAGCATTAAAGATCCGATAGAACTCTATTGTGACAACAATGGAGCGATCGCATTGGCTAAGGAACCTAGATCTCACCAAAGATCCAAGCACGTACTTCGGCGTTTTCATTTCATTCGAGAAATCGTTGAAAGGGGAGATGTTAAAATATGCAAAGTACAAACAGATGATAATGTATCTGACCCATTGACGAAGCCACTGTCACAGCAGAAGCATGATCGTCATACTAGATCTCTAGGCATTAGGTATATGTCTGAGTGGTCTTAGTGCAAGTGGGAGATTTGTTGGGATATGCCCTAAGACATATCATTAGATGATTGTTATGACATACAATGTAATATGATTTTATGAATGGCAATTCATTATTATATATTATTCTTTTAACTGTGCAATGTGAATAAATATATATGTTAATGTCCTTAGAATAATATTGTATTATTCTTAAACATTGTCCCTAGTCAAGTATTATCATGAATTAGGATAATGATAATACATAGAGACTAGTATGTATTGATTGATGAATTGTTCATTGATATGAGATATCAAATCAATACATGGGTACATGTTAGAGAACGATGTACTGGACAGACCCACCATGAGAATGCAACATGGATAGTTATATGATCGTCATATGCAATTCTCATAGTGATAATAATGTATGTAATCCTTACGACTTGTGATCATCAGAGATCCCAACATAAGGAGTTATGTATCTTGATATCGTCAAACGTTACCCGTAACAGGGTAATCTATAAAGGCGACTATTGGATACACTACGAATTATGTAGAGGGATGTTGACTGATCGAGATAGGATTTGTCCCTCCTATATAACAGGAGATGTGTTTGGCCCTTGATCAAGTGAGAACTAAAATGCATGGTCATGCTCGAATGAGTCGATATGAGATATCGAGCTTATTCGTTTATTCTAGTTCTACTTGGGGATCAAGAAATAGAGATTGAATATACGAGTATGACTATTCCATGACTCGTGTTCAATCTAAACACAAAGGACAAAGGGATTAAGTTACATGGTTAATATTATCACAAGTTCTAAAGGTTATGTCGAGTCATTGACATTCTTGTAATTTGGGTAGCCTCGATGTGTTGCTAGACACCGCTCCTTGCTTGTAACGTAAAATAAGATTTTATGTCACTGCCAACATTACAAGATCCTATCGGGTCGCACAAAAGATTAAATCGAGAAGGGAAATTAAATTCATTGGATGAATTAATTAATTAAGAAGAGTCTTAATTAAAAGATTATGAAGATTTAATTAAATCATGAGTTTGGGCCCATGAGGCTTTAAGAAAGCCTTAAACCTTAATTAAATCTTATAATATAAATACAAGGTTATGATTAATTGTAAAACACACTTTATATCATTCCAACCTAAACATTGAGAAGCACACGGCCGCACCATCACTTTGCTCTCGGCTTCTTCATAACCGAAGAGAACTTGTGGTGATTTAGTGCCATCCTTTGATTGTGAATCAAGTGTGCTTCTTGTTTTGGTTTAAGAACAAATCTAGCACTTTGTTCTTAAACTATCCCTTCACCCGATTTGATCGTGTGGATACCGTGGAGGCAAAACTTGACAAGTTTTGCTAGTGACTCGAAGGAGACGTTGGACGTGGTGCTGCTCCGTGGAATCAGCTCAAACACGCTACAAGGGTAGACCTTTATTCCTTTATCCGATATGAACAACCTTTGTATAGATTCGGTGTTTAGTAATCCATAAAAATTTTATTCCGCTGCGTTGTATGCTCATTGGATTACTTACAGTTGTCTGTAGTGCTACTATCATAAGTTGAAGTTGATGTATGTTGCGAGAAGCTTGTCGTATTCCGTAAGCAGCACGATGCAAAATCTTCTTATAGAAATAGGTATTCGACAGTGTCTCGGTTTGATTTTCCATCATCATCATATTTCCATTCACGTGGTTACATCGATGGAAGTCGCTGAACGAAAGACTACCAACAAGCATAAAAATAAGCGTATGGATAAATCGAGTAACTACTCGAAGTAAAAGCGGGATAATTTTATTTTTTTTTTCTATTCGGCTTGAAATCAAAACCGAAAAGTTTGGTTAGATTTAAGTTATAATTTTCCAATTTATCGATTAAATTAAATTGAAATGGAATTATATATCGTTTCTATTGATTAAATCAAACCGAATGAAAACCAATTCAAATTGAATTTTATAAAAAAATCTATACAATGTTTATCATTATCTGATTTTTTGATGAAAATTTGCTAAATTTGTAGTGATATTTAATATTTTGTTTTTTGGGAAATGGAAATATAAAGCCCAAAATTTAACTATATTCAGTTTAAATTTTGTTTAAACCTAAACTCGTCCGTAATATGATTTGGTTTCGGTTTATGTACTATCTGATCCGGACCGGTTCAAAAAAATTAATTACCGTGTACCCGACGAATGATAGATAAATGAACTCATTTAAACCGAATCGATTTTCATATCTATCAAATATGATGGATTCACTTTTGCCCCCAAAAACATTAATTACCGTGTTGACATTTAAACACACTTTTGCTCCCAAAAGTACCGATTTTTTTTCGAAATTTAAAATATTTTGCCGAGATCTTTCGTAGTGATAAAATTAGGGGCGACGTTCGGTCGGTTCTGTTATCGACTAAACCAAATTTGAAAGAACCGAAGTTTTTTTGACAAAACCTAACCGAGTTAAAATTTTTGAAAACCAAATTAACTGAATTAAAAAAAATGAGATAAATTGATTTTATAATTTTTGAAAGAAATTACAATTTTTTTAAAAAATAAGAATGAGATAAGTTTATTTTTAATAAATTAAAAATAGTTATAAAAAAATCAGTTAATTCGGTAAATTGATATTTTTAAACTTAAAGTCGTAACTATATTGAATTTTTTGAATTTTTTATAAATTAAAACCGAATTATGAATTAATTCATCGAAATTTTGGTCATCCAGATAAAACGAGTACTTGATGAAAGATGCAGAGGTTTTAATTGTGATCCTTCTGGGAGAGTTGGTGAACGATTGGGAAAGATCAACCATTGACAACAATGTGTCTTTTCTTTGTTTTATGGAATATTTTAATCACTCAAAATAAAAAAAAATAAAATTTATTATTATTTATTCAAAAAAAATTTCTTCATTGTTTGTTCGAACACTGACCTTATAAAAGCTTCAGAAAATAAAAAGGTTACAAAAACTAAACAATGTTTAGTAAAAAAAAAAATTAAAAGAGTTTATAAAATATTAAAGTAAGTTGTTTTATCCTATTTTGTTTCTAAAAATGATATTTTAATATTTTAAATACCAAAATAATTTGCTGTCTTAATTCGCAAGTAATTAAGAATTATACAATATGTCTAAGAATTGACCAAAAATTACGACAATAATTCATAAGATCATTTAAAAAGGAGAAGTCAATATTTTTCTGGAAAAATTGTCTTTGACTTGAATTTAAAGATATTTAAACCTTCCTTAAATAAACCTTGACTGAGTGAATAAATAAATCTTTGCATTCTCGTGTATGCAATGACAATAATAATCGCAAAAAACTTAGTTGGAGAGTTTGCGAAAGTCTCCTAGCAATTCTTATGTGCGTTTATAGACGGGTAGTTTTGCACTATCTATGAGATAACAAGTATGACCTATTGACACTCATATAGCGTAATATCATGTACGTATGCCGCTTAGTAAGATGTCTATCCTAACCGTCATAGATCATATCATTAGGATACTTGGTAGCAAAAGAAAATAACAATAGTGATCTTTCCAGAAACATAATTTTGTCAAAAAATAATAATTTTTTTTTTGTGATTTTTCTATTAAAATTACAATAACTAGATATAGTGTGGAACCCTTTGACAGGTTATTAAAGCACCTACAAAAATGAAATGGATGCTTGTGTAGGTGTCCCCCCAAGCCTACAGCACCTAAATGCAAAGAGTAGGACAATAATTTGAACCTGCAGTAATTAATTTTCTTTATTTTCATTTATGACCATGTTTTATTGACTCTATGTCACTTTCGCCTTCATCTCGTAAATGTCCACATATTTTAACTGTGTAGTAAGAATGATAATTATTGACGAAAATTAAAATATATACACATATAAGATTTATTGTAGTTCACTTTGAATATGAGAGCTACGTTAACTTGCAAACGCAGCAAATTTTCACTTATAAACTATGATATGTGCTCCAATAATGAATGATTGATGAAAATACAATTTGTAAAATAAATTACTAATAAATATAGATTCACGTGTTACAAATTATGCGAGGTTTACCTTCGTTTATAGCTGTCAAAATGAGTTAACCTGCACCGATCCACTACAATCCATCATCAAATAGGTCATGGTAGGCCGGCCCACAAATATGCCTTGTGGGAAAACTTTTGGCGCGTTGCTAGGCCGTTTTCTGTCAGAAGACCCTCATGGGTTGTGGGCTAGGAAGGCTAACCCACCAATTTATTTAATAAATTCTAGGAGCACTTACACGTCGATATCATTTGATGAACAACAATTCAACATAGTCTACCAAAAAATATCAATTCCGTTGGGTCTTCTTGTTTGATTGACATTAATAACCCTCGCGCGTTTACTATAGCACGTGCACCCCAGGCCAAAAAAAATCGTGCACCCCCAGGCCAAAAAAAATCTTGCACCCACAGGTAAAAAATAATTGTGCACCCCCAGGCCAAAAAAATCATGCATCCCTAGGCCAAAAAAAATCGTGCATCCCCAGGTCAAAAAAAATTGTGCACCTCCAAGCCAAAAAAAAAAATCGTGCACCCCCAAATACAAAAAAATATTGTGCACCTAGAGGTAGAGGTGGTTAACTGATTGATCCGGTTCGGATCGGTCCGAAACCGGCCGGTTTTGGATCCGATAATCCCGGGACCGGTCCTATCCGTTAAGAAACGGATCGGATCCGATTCCGGTTTAACCCGAAATACGTTTAGTCCGGAACCGGTAAGATACCGATTCCGAAACGGTAGAACCGATCAGGATCGGTATCTTACCGGAACCGGTTAGCCCGATTCCGGTTTCGAACTTGGCTAACAGGTCCGGTTTCGGTCCGATCTGGATTGACCCGGCTCGTTAAGCGCCCTACCTAAGTCACATAATCCTCCTACCCCCTCCACGCACTGGCGCTCCGGCCGCGAACTGGCGAACTCGGTGCGCGTGCGCCGCATTAAGGCGTGTTAAGAATTTCTACTTGGCGCTTTAAGATTTTATAGTTCGCGCACTAAGATTTTATAATTCGCGCACTAAGATTTTATAATTCGCGCACTAAGAATTCCTAATTCGCGCATTAAGCTTTACTAAGTCGCGCACTAAGTTACTAAGTCTTGTTAATCCTCCTTAATTCTCTGATTTTTTTTTTTTGTAATTATAAAAAAACAATTCTCCGATTTTGGGTTTAGATGAATTTTTATGATTTCTAGGTATTTCGGGGTCATAAGAAAATTATATTATATGGTAAATAGATAGATGAATCACGAAAAGACATAATAACATATGAAGATTAAAATATATGATAAAAGAAAGTATGATAAATCTGTGATTTTGTAACATTTTTGCTGAGTAAATAATAATAATTTTGATATCTTAGTTTTTTGCATGAAAATAAATAAAATGAAATTTATAAATAAAACTTTTATTTTTATTGAATTAATTTAAATGTTTATATTATTCATTTCATAATGTAATAATACAAGTCTCCGAAAATAATATGAGTCATTTTAATAAATTCATACTGTTACCAAACATGTTGAAATAAGTATGAACAATTTGGTTTCATTTTTCAAATTCGTTATTTTATATCTTAAAATAAAACAAAACTTTAATACTTCATTTCTTTTCTAAAATATAATTTTTCGGAGAATCCTTACTAGACGAACGACCAAATACAAGATTCAAATTACGTTGTATCACTGGCTATAACATTTTACAAAGCTACAAATGTTAGATCCTTCAATAAAATCTAATTTTAATGCTTTTTTAAGAACGGTAAAGGTGCAAAACACCAAAGTTGTTAATAACTTCATATTGTAAATTTTTAAATAATATAATAATGATGTGAGTTTGTTAAATATGATGTATATTTTGTATGTTTAACTTCATTTCTCAGTGTGTATGCATATATATTTATTAATTTATTAATTTTTAATAGGCGCACCCGCACTCAATTTTTTAAAAATTGACGCACTCGCGCATCCGCATCCACTCGCGCATCGAACTTATGTGATCTAGCCCCTACCTAGAGGCCAAAGAAATCATGCACCACAGGCAAAAAAATAATGCATCACATGCCAGATTTACATAATTGGGCATCATACATTTGAAATTTTGGACATTTCAAATGAAATTTGAATTTTTTACATAATCATGTATCATGCTTTTGGGGTTCATATGCGCGAAAAAACATGTGGGACGGTTAACATATCTTGCAATTGATGGAGGGCTTTGGTTTGTCTTGGCGTAAATTTTCTTTTTCCAGTTCGAATTGACCAATATGTTTACGGCGCTCGGCGAGATCGGGACGAAATTTTTTAATGGAGTTGTCAGGTTTCGATCGTGCAATTGGTAGGACAACCTTTGTCTGATTGGTGGGAAAATTGGGCAGTGAGGACGCCACGAGGAGGCAGTCAATATGTTAGGTCCGCCGGAGACATTCCTGCAGTGGTGAGGCGGCGGCGGTTGCAGGGGTGTAAGGGTTTAAATTTTCGATATTTATTTTTGTGTTTCCGGAATCTTTTTTTTTTTATTTAATTCTTTTAAAAAAATATTTTGACTTGATTTTGATTGTAATGGAAATTGAGATTCTTGTAATAATGAACAAATTCTTTTTTTATTCAAATGATTCTTGAAGTGGCAAAGTATGAACTTTAAAATTAAATTTTAGAGTTGAAAATATGATTTTTATTTTAAAAAGGGTATTTTAGTCAAAATAAAATAGCTATTAGATTACATGTTTAGAAATTGGACTTATTTGAATAAACTTTCTTAAAAATTAGATTTATATTCAAAGCTGTTTTTTGCCCAGATTTAATTGAATAATTATTTTATAACTGATACCTTTTGGTAATTATCCCTAAATTCTATTTCAAATTTTTGCTCAATAATTGGTCAAAAAAGTTCTATTATGTTATTTTTAAAGATTTTTATATGTTTGATGGAACAAAAATATCAACAATCATACTATATATGTTTAATAGTGACGAGATGAAATAAAAGGGAAGCAAC
The DNA here is from genome assembly GCA_907163345.1 of Haberlea rhodopensis. Lineage (NCBI taxonomy): Eukaryota > Viridiplantae > Streptophyta > Magnoliopsida > Lamiales > Gesneriaceae > Haberlea > Haberlea rhodopensis. Next base: position 2,048,992 of record CAJQUN010000072.1, read on the forward strand.
AGTTTTTGAGCGATGATGTTTGAGTCAACGACGGGCGTTGTGTGAAGAGTGAAGATTGAGTCCTTGAGATGATTTTGAGCTATGGTAAGTGGGTGACGGCTAAAGAATGCGTAAAAAATCAGGTTCAACCCACTTTTTACAATTAACATTGTGTTAATCTGAGCGCATTTCAACCCACTTCAGCTAATTAACCAAACGGACTAGCCTATTTTGACTCAATTCCAAATGGGTAGATAAAACCTTAGCCCAACGCACTATATTTCCAACTCGTCGGATTAAACCCAATTTGACAGCTCTAACTTCCTTTCACTTTTTAAATTAATTTCTTTTAAAGCTCTGGGATTGCAGTTTCCTATAGACTGATTGTGCTGTTTAAACATCAAAGTTCAAACTAGCTACTTGCTGGGCAACCAAAATTTCTTGCTAAATTATGAAGAATCATTAATTAAGGTCCTTAATTACTAACAACAATGTTTATTTGATTTAATCGGATTATACATATACCTTATTTTTTTAAATATTTTAATTAATATTCTATCAACTGTAACCGTCACACCTAGCGTCTATCTATATGTATATTGATAGATAGTCGACTCGCCTACGAATAGTTATTTTGTTAAGACTATGAAATTTCTTTCCCACAATCCTTGTTGGACTCAGACAATTCATTATTACTTTTTGGATGAACTTTATATGACCCTTCGAGTTTTCATAATTATCGTTTTTAGGGAAGTTGTAAAACAGCTATTCTATAAGTTAGGCATATATAATTATCCCTTATTTTTTTTGGACACAACAATATTGAAATATATAATGATATAAAATCTAAAAATTTGCTAAGAACTATATATAACAGCTATTCTAATTGACCAGACGAGAATAATAATTATTATTATTATAAAAAGAAAAAAATGAATTTAGTTATTTTTATTATTATTATAAGAAGAAAAAAAAATTTAATTATTTTAATTATAAATAATACAAGCAGAGATACCTTTTCTTAATGCCCCATGTTCTGATCATGTTTATCGGGGGCGGGAATAGATAAAAAAAAATAAAAAAAAATGAGATATCAAATCGGTGCTATTATTTGAAAGCTACTTTCATTGCCATAAAATAGTCTCATGAAAAGTTTGGGTACAGAATACATGGAACAACACGAGCATGATTAGTCCTGGGCACATCGTTGCTCGGACGATGAGGTAGAGACGGTTTCACGAGTCCCTCGAGCATCAATCTCCATGACTTATAACTTAAGAGCTCGTTCACGCGAGAATTAGATCCAAAATTAGTTATTTAACTTGATTGTTTATTTTGTTTGTCTGTATATCAATTTAGCGTTTAGTGAGGGATTTCCGTTGAAGTGCTTGAAACACTATCACATGTTTTACAGGACAAAGGGTGTTGGTTTAGTCCCTCCTTATGCTGAAAATTTTTATCAATAAAATAAGTGGCATCATGCCACATTTAAAAAGAAAAAAACATAAAAGAAAATTAAAGTTGAAAAATTAATCAGTGAATTGTGACTCTGTGACGTACATTTCTCATGTTTATCATATTGTATATATAATAATGTAACCATCATAATAATGACTACATGGACACTAAAACAATTTACGATAAGTTTTTCAATATTTATCAATGTTGATATTGTGATTTCGATTTATAGGAATTATATTTTATGTGATGGGCATCCTTTTTCTTCCCATCGTGTTCAAAATATAATCCACCAATTTGATAGATACACTATACATATAATAAATGGACCCGATAACATAACAGGGTATTTATAATTTTTTGTATTATTTTGGCACGTGGGTCGTGGTGTTACGGCCCATTGGTCCGTGCAAGTGGCGGACCTAGGTGCCTAAACTTATGATATTTAAAAAAAATTTAAAAACCATGGCCCAACCACGGTAAAAAAATAAGGGTAGTTCTAACACGGGTCCGCTGCAGTAGCTGATGGTCTCGCTTAAACTGAACCGACCTTGTTACTTTACTTAATTTTTCATAATGTCCCATGATGAGTTGCATCATATCAAGCTTAAATTTATCATTATATTGATGCAGCTGAAAATTGCTAGATATTAATTTGGTGATGAGAGTTGAAATATATATTTGATATACCTAGGTATGTATTGACCTAAGAATCATGATTGCTTGAAATATTGAAATTTCTACTAATCCGTTATTCCAAAATTTGTTGAGATTTTAGTTTACATGAATCAATGACATATCAGTTATCCGATTATGATATAGTTGCTACATTCCAGAAGTCCCGATATAAGCTCCCTGCCTGAGGAATCGTTATGCTTTGTCTACTGTCAGTTGATATGGCCAGACAACGTAACATGTTTTTAATCACGTTTCTCAGTTCGTTATACCCTAGAAGTTGCGGATTCAGGTTCCAAGCTTTCTATTCCACTACCTCATTTGGAGCTCGAGACTCGGGAATGCGATCGTTTAGGTTGGTCGACACTACTCTCCATTGATCTGAAAATGATATGATCGGATTCTCTGGAATGCCAACATTATCTCCGCAAGCTGAAACAAAATAATGGTTTGCTTGTTCGAGGTGTCAGTTATTCACATCATATGGTATATTACATAACATATTGTTGGAAAATGCTTAATGAATTAGAAATTAAGCATCGAGGACCAAACGAAACGAAATCCGATCGATTGCGCCATGTGTATTTTCAGCAGATGGTTGCATCCCTTCACGTTTTAGTGCGTTTTTAATGATTTGGTGCATCCAAATGGTGTACCTTGGTGGCACAACTTGGTCTAGTATATATAGAACAACCCTTGAATGAATTAAATATCAGATTTTCGAAATTAACAAGTAAAATAGAGATCAAAATCCGAAGTATTTTGTTCATATTTTCCACTCTTCTAGTTGAGTGCTTTCAAACCTTTGTGGTTTGAGGACTTGTGATTTGTAGTGCTCATATCACAAGTCATAAGTCGTTGTATTTTGGGAGACAAGTTGCCAATTGAACTGTTAGCACCGTAGCGGGCAATATTGTCTTAAGGACGGCGCCAAATCTCGCATCGACATCCTTTCTATATAGCCATTGTTACTTTGTTTGCAATTACCCATGGATACATATCCACATAAATCGATCAATAATCTTGAGACAATAGTGAAGCAAGCTTCTTCGAGTACAACAACGATCCTCATTCTGATGGTGAAAGGCCGGAGAAAAATTCAATGGAAAAGACTTCAAGCGGTGGCAACAAAAAATGTTATTTTATTTGACAACCCTTAGGTTGGCAGGGTTCCTAAATAAGGATGCTCTACCATCACAGAGGATGAAACCGACAACCAAAAGATGGCTGTGATTGACACATGGAATCAAAGTGATTTCTTGTGTAAGAACTGCATACTCAATGGACTGGACAACACATTATACAATGTGTATTGTCTAATGAAGAAGGCAAAAGCACTTGAAATTCTTTGGAGAAAAAGTATTGACCCGAGGATGTCGGGCTGAAGAAATTTATCGTTGGACGATTTCTAGACTTCAAGATGATCGATACTAGATCAGTAACAATGCAAGTACAAGAATTACAAGTAATTATGCACGACATTAGTGCGGAATGAATGAGTCTAAGTGATTCATTCCAAGTGGCCGTAATGATTGAAAAATTGCCTCCTAGTTGGAAGGATTACAAGAAATATCTAAAGCACAAGCGCAAAGAAATGACTCTTGAATACCTTGTGGTTCGTCCAAGAATCGAGGAGGACAATAAAAATTCCGAGAGGAAGGCGAGTAGGCTGCAAATGGAACCAAGGACTAACCTTGCTGAGCAAAGAACCGGAACAAAGCGCAAATTTGACGGTATGGCCTCCAAAAATGGCAAGGCGAAATAGTTCAAAGGTAAATGCTATAAGTATGGAAAGCCCAATCACATGGTGAAGGATTATCGTAACAAGGACAATCGTGGGAAAACAAAGGACCAAGTCAATGTAACCGAAGATTATCAGATATCAAACGACTTGAATGATCTAATGTTAACAACGGTAATCTTTGAAGCGAACTTGGGAGATAAACCTATGCAATGGTTCATTGATTCCGATGCAATCCGACATGTGTGCTCGGACAAAACCATGTTCTCCACATACACTCCAATAAGCAGACATGAACTCTACATGAGAAACTCTACTACATCTCCGGTAGGTGGATTGGGGAAGTGGTTCTAAAGATGACTTTGGGAAAGGAATTGGCCCTCATTGATGTATTACATGTTCCTGGCATCCGAAAGAACCTGATATCCAGATCGGCACTATTCAAGACGAGCTTTAGACTAGATCCAGAATCTGAAAAAATTGTACTCTCCAAAAATGGAGTTTTTGTAGGAAAAGGATATATGGAGAAAAACCTTTTCAAGATGAATGTAATGATGGTTATTCGTCAATTTGAAAGCAATAAAGTTAATGATTCTACTTATTTGATTGAGTCTTGTGATTTATGGCATGATCGTTTGGGTCATGTGATATGGTTCACTTAACAAATTAGTGAAGTTAAATTTATTGTCTCAAATTAATGTTAACATAAAACGTAAGTGTGAGACTTGTGTGGAGGCTAAGTTAACGAAACCACCATTTCATTCGATCGAAAGAACTACAACACCTCTTGAATTAATTCATACGGATCTATGTGTTCTAAAGTTTGTGCAAACTAGAGGTGAGAAAAAGTACTTCATTACCTTTATTGATGATAGTACAAGATATGGTTATGTGTATTTGCAACGATGCAAAGACGATGAGTGTTTAAAAACTACAAGAATGAAGTTGAAAATCAACTAAGCAAAAAGACAAAGAATGTTCGAGTGATAGAGGTGGAGAATATGGAGCACCGTTTGAAAAATTTTGTTCCATTCATGGAATTATTCACCAAACCACTGCCCCTTTTTCACAATAGTCAAATGGTATCACTGAACATAAAAATCGTACTCTTAAAGATATGATGAATGCTATGTTGATAAGTTCTGGATTACCCCAAACTTGTGTGGGGAGCAATCCTGTCGGTCAACTATATTATAAACAAAATACCACACAAAAGTAAGGATGAAACTCCTTATGAGTTATGGAAAGGTCGCAAACCTTCCTACAAATATTTAAAAGTGTGGGGTGCTTGGCTAAGGTAGAAGTACCAAAAACGAAGTAAGTAAAGATTGGGCCCAAAACAATAGATTGTGTATTTATTGGTTATGCTAACAATAGTAGCGCATATCAGTTTTTGGTACACAAATCTGAAATAAGCGTTGTGCATGAAGGTATGATCATTGAATCAAGAATGTGGTATTTTTGAAGAAATATTTCCTTACAAAGCAAGCAATGAAATGAGTCCTAAAAACAGGACAATTGAAGTAGCTAACAGTGACTCAAACGAAATAGACCAACCACGACGTAGCAAGAGGACCAAAGTGGCAAAGACTTATGGTCCTGACTTCATGCCATATGTGTTGGAAAATGAACCAAGACCGGTTAGTGACACATTATCTAGCCCCGATGCTCCTATGTTGAAAGAGGCTATTAATGGTGAGATCGAATCCATAATGCAAAACCATATGTGAGAGTTGCTGAATCTTCATCCCAGAAGTAAACCATTAGAGTGCAAATGGATTTTGAAAAAGAAATATAATACCGACGGTTCAATTGATAAGTACAAGGCATGACTTGTGGCGAAAGGATGTAGACAAAAGAAGGTCTTGATTACTTTGACATATATTCGTCAGTCACAAGGATAAAATCCATAAGAGTTATAATAGCTATCACTGCTCTAAATAATTTAGAGATACATCAGATGGATGCTAAGACGACATTCCTTAATGGGGAACTTGAGAAAGAAATATATATGAAACAACATGAAGGGTTTGTTGTTCCCAAATAAGAGAAGAAGGTGGGTAGACTCGTTAGGTCATTGTATGGGCTTAAACAAATGCCAAAACAATGGCATAAAACATATGTGATAGTATGCTTGTATGATGATGATACGCTCAGGGTGGGAAGCAATTTAGAAATCATCAATACAATAAAGAAAATGTTGACAAAGCATTTTGAAATGAAGGACATGGGTGAAGCAAGTGTAATGCATGGAATTAAAATTTCCAAGACATATGAAGGACGAGTGTTGACGCAATCTCATTATGTTAAGAAAATGCTACAGAAATTTCTCACAAATGACACATCGTCAGTGAAAACACCATATGATCAAAATATACACTTAGTTAAAAAAATTGGTGATCCTGTCATGCAATTGTAATAAGCAAGGATAATTGGCAGTCTGATGTATCTCATGAACTGCACACGTCCTGACATTGCATGGGTGGTTTGAAAACTAAGTAGGTTCACTAGCAATCCAAGTAATAACCATTGGAAGGCATTAACAAGGGTACTTAAATATTTAAGGTACGCTTTAATTTATGGATTGCATTATACAAGATATCCTACTGTGTTAGAAGGATACATCGATGCTAATTGGATATCAGATACAAAAGATTCTAAGTCCACAAGTGTTTATGTGTTCACCATTGGAGGGGCTGATGTGTCATGGAAATCTTCCGAACAAACTTATGTTACTAGATCTACTATGGAATCACAATTCATAGCCTTGGATAAAGTTGGTGAAGAAGCCAAATGGCTTAGAAGTGTTTTGGAAGAAATTCCTTGTTGGAAAAAAAACTGTGCGTGCAGTTAAGATATGTTGCGTAGCCAATCTGCTATAGGAAGGGCACAAAGTAGCATGTATAATGGTAAGTTTGGACATATACATCGTAGACATAATACAATTAAACAGTTGATCTCAAATGGTATTATGTCCATTGACTACCTGAAGTCAAAGGAAAATATTACGGATCCACTCACAAAAGGTTTGCCTAGAGATCAAGTATATAGTTTATCTAGGAGTATATAGTTTATCTAGGGGAATGGGGTTAAAACCCTATAAACAAAATCTCATTGTGTATACCCAACATTGTTGACTGTAGATCCCAAGATTTAGGTTCAAAAGGGACAACTAAATTATGAGATTGTATAAATACCTTGGAGATCAATCTCCAACCCATTTGTATGATAAGGGGTGTAGCCTGCAAAAAAGATACGAGGATAAGCGAAGGGCTTTTAATGATTCCTAAGAAATATAAGAATATGTTGGAGTATAGTGAGATACTCTTTTAGGAGATCACCTACATGAATGCAAAGTGTGGGCGCTTCAAAATTTGCAAAAGCACTTATGAACCACAAGAAACCAATACGAAGGTTAGAGTTATTGTGGTGTGTATTCAATTGTCTCAGTTTACACTAACGACTAAATAGACTATTAGTTCACAATTAAGTTAAGTAAATCCGACTGAATAATACTACAGAAGGTTCAATGCTGCAAGCCACCTCTCCGGATGTCATAACAATTCGTTGAAGGCACTCAATTGCATCATGCATTAATCTAATTAATATGGGGGATTATTGTAAACATGCTTAATGAATTAGAAATTAAGCATCGAGGACCAAATGAAACGAAATTCGTAAGTCGGAGTGTATTGGTGTGAGACCCCGTTATCTAAACAAGATTCTAAGGTGCAATTAAGAGAACTAATCATTCATAAATCAGAGTAATGGGCTGTGTTGATAATCCTGAGCTTAAGAGATTACAGTACCAAAAGTTCAAAAATGAATTATACATATTCCTAACAAAAGGGTACTAAACTATAGATTTACTCTACACTTTGTAGAAACTATACAAAAAGAATTTCTGTTCTGCTAATCTTGTAGCACTCCTTACAGCTCAGCGTATCAACCCCAACCCTGGTTCTCCATGTCAAAAGCACCTACAAAGACAACCCCCAACACATAGCACATCGTAGTTCATATTCAACATAATATGAATGTAAAACATAAATGCATAAATCATAGGCATAGGATACTTCCTGAATTCCAATGCATTTAAAACGCCCATTTTGGTTGTCACTGTACCATAACTCATAATCACATCAATATATGATATTATGGTTTCTTTAAATAAATGTCATGACATAACTTCACTTCTTAAATCTTTACTTCAATCCTTAGTCAGTTTATCATCAGTGTATTTTAATGCCCCTCGCTATATAACTTTAGAACAAGCGGTCCTCCCCTCCCTCAATTCTTCATACAAGCGGTATTTCTATCCTCGCTTCGTATGGTAAACCTCGCCTCCATGTGCAAGCGGACCTACACCCCTCGCTCCATATTTTTAGCGGTATAATAGCGGTAAGCATTAAAATCATCACTGTGATAACCGTGACTCGTGGAATCCACACCAAATGTTCCACATCATACATATGCAACAACAATGCATAACAACATGTATCGTACTCATAATGCACAAACTTGCATTTATCGTATGTCAAATCGACAAACATATAATACACGTTACCGTTGGGTGCCCGTACGTCACTTACGTACCTTTCCAAAATATCTTCAGTTGCAGGGCTTTATCCTCTGCGTTGTGTGGCTACCTGTGATGGCTCTACACAAGTGTACAACACAATATTAGATGCTTCAATACAATCCAATACCAAAAACAAATCAAATATAACAATTTGCCAAAATTTGTCATCTCGCGATCGATCGCTACTCAGCCCCAATCGATCGCGAGATGCTACTGCCTTCTTAAACAAAAAAATTCAAATCAGCGATCGATCGTTACTTTATTGGCGATCGATCGCCAAAGGCTACTGGACCTCAGCGATCGATCGCGCTATCGTGGCGATTGATCGCCAATCCTTTCTGGTCTCGAGCGACCGATCGCTCCTTCAGCGGCGATCGATCGATAGCTCTGTTTTCCTTTGCGATTTCCAGATTTTTGAGCACCTACTTTCAAGCCATCCAATCTAGCACATAAGACATACAACATGCCCAAACAGACATGCTAGGAACTTCATAAAAACACCATGAAAGTACTTAAATCGAAGGTTCAACAAAACCTAAGCTAGCATGCATCATATCATCATAACCAAACCCAAACTTAACCAAAATTTACCCAAAGCAAGATATGGTTCCTCACCCTCTTTTGCTCCAATTTTTGGAGAGGTTCCAAGCAATAAAATTCACCAATCTCTTCCTCCTTCTTAGCTGCTGATGCTGGACGAAAAATGGGAAAAGATTGGGGGGAGAAGGAGTGATGGAGGTTGAGTGAAAGAAGATGGCAAGTGGGGGTATGGGCTGCTTGTGGCAGCATGGGTTGGGGGGGGGGGGGGGGGTGTGTGGTTGGGTGATGGGTTATGTAATGTGTTATGTTTTGGTCCCGGTATTTATCATGATGTATTAAAATATCCTCACATGATATTTATAGTATTTAATCAATAAAATACTTCAAATTCCAATTAAATATGCTTCACCAAAACGAACAACACCCACCCCAAATAAATCATGCCATAACCCAAATTCCCATCATATATCACATGCACCATGAAATGCATTACTAGGCCATGACCGCAAAATGACTAAGCATTTCGCATAATTATTAATTCAACTCAATAAATTAATACCATAATCTTCATAACATAATTAATGTTCAAATGCACATAATCATTTCGGGGATATAACAATTTGTGGCCGCGATCAATCCCCATATGTTGGCCGGATGGATCACACATGGCCTGGAAAAACACTGGAAAAATTCTACCAGATAGCGCTCGAAGGTGAGATTGATCTCGCCTGGCAGCTGGTGAAAATAAAAGGGGAGCGATTGATCGCGCCCATTGGCCAATCGATCGCGCCATGTATCTATTCAGCAGATGGGTGAATCCTTTCATGTTTCAATGTGTTTTTCATGATTTGGTGCGTCCAAATGACGTTCTTTGGTGCCACAACTTGGTCTAGTATATATAGAACAACCCTTGGTTGGATTAAATATCAGATTTTCAAAATTAATAAGTAAAATAGAGATAAAAATTTGAAGCTTTTTCTTCATCTTTTCCATTCTTCTAGTTGAGTGCTTTCAAACCTTTATGGTTTCATGACTTATGATTTGTAATGCTTCTATCACAAGTCATAAGTCGTTGTATCTTGGGAGACAAATTGCCAATTGAACATTTAGCACCGTAGCGGGACAATATTGTCTTAAGGACGGAGATTTCAAATCTCGCATCAACATCTTTTCTATAAAGTCATTGTTACTTTGTTTGCAATTACCCGTAGATATTTATCAAGATAAATCGATCAACACATATAGTGTGGGGCTAAGCTAGGAAATTCGATTTATTTTTGGGCTCGAGTTTGCGTTAATCTTGAGTTTGAATGTAAATAATATGTTTACTGGTGTATGTACCCACTCTGTTGATGTCCTTATGACCTGCTTGTCGATCTGATGATCGGAGTAGGATAGCTTTCCCTGGTGTCCAGTTTTTAATTGTTCTATGTGGATTCTATATGATATGTATTCCATTTATTTATCGGAGGAATTGGTCCGAGGACGAAAGAAGTTTTAAGGCATAAAAAGCATGGAAGATTTTTTATAAGGGCAGTGAGACTTAAGGTAGTCCATTAACTATTAAGTATGGTATAGTAGCTACCCTTAGAGTAGCATACCATTTAAGAGTTGATCGAGGAACTCGCCTTTTGGACTGAGAATGTTTTGAAAGAGATGTTTGTTTTGAAACCGCAACTTATGCATAGGCACACACACCCATACCCCTAGATATCACATTTAAAAACATCTTTCAACTAAATCTCTCAAAAAAAATCTTCATTCTGACTAAGTACACATTCTAAAAAACTTCTTTCAAATAAGTCAATTTTATCAAACTCTAATCTAATTACTTCATTTTCATGACTAAATTACCCTTTTCAAGTTCACGTTCTCTGGATTTATGGCCATGCTCTCCGCCATTGTCACGCTCATGGTAGATTCTTTGACCACCAGTTTTTATGCAAAGAAGTAGTGGCAGCAGGTGGTGCTGTTGGAGAGTGCGGGAGCTACCGTCGCCACAGAGATCAGGAGATGGGCGCGGTGGGCAGCGGATATTCTCACTAATTGTACTTTTGACAAGTAATCGATCGAGGGGGTTGGACCCGATAGGAATTGGGACAAATACATTACTTAGAAACTATGATGCACAGATACTCCTAAAATTTTCACGGTCACGTATCCGATATTTTTCGGATACCCATACTCACAGATACTTGCTCGATACGTATCTGATAAGCCACATGGCGTATCTGAATTAAAAATTACTTTTTTATTTTGGATACTTGTCTAGATACTTAAAGATTCTTCAGATTCTGATGTATCGGATACGCCATGTGGAGTATCCGAATTTAAAATTATTTTTTAATCTCAGATAGTTATATGAATACGTCCAAGTTTCCTCTTCTTGTTGTGAGATAAATCGGAGTACTTATGCATTTGTTCATTCAACAAAGAGGAACCAAATAATACTACAAAGTACCGAAGATTTGATTTTTATTCATAGTATGTCTTCTTTCAAGAAAATCTCCACAATATACGAAGGGCGACTCCAAAATGTGGGATGTGGCTGGAGATGCTTTTGAGTCGTTAGATGATGTTAGCATTATTGATATTGCGAATCTCTCACTTGATGAACCATCATTTGAGTCTATTATATTACAGATGATGCTAATGAAGAATCAATATATCGATATAACGCAGTCCATTAAATGATTAGACAATATTTTTATGTAACTTTCTTGATTTAAGTAGTAATTGCTGTTTACAACTCTATTATTTGTCGTGGATTTGATGAAGTTTAGACTTTGTTATTTGATTTTATGTGTTTATTGTTGACTATATATTTGAAACATGATTTCTTATAAATATTATTGATGTATATATATATATTTAAAAATAAAAAAATTTATCGTAACGTATCGTATCCTAAAATTTTGAAAATTCCGTGCAACCGTATCCGTATCTTCGTATCGACGTATCCGTGTCCGTGCATCATAGTTTAGAAATAAAGCCTACAGATCAACTGATCGAAAAATATTTTGGGAAAAAAGCTCACATGTATTTGGAACTGGGAGTTTTTATGAGGGTGACGTGGGGGTATATTTTTTATTGTGAAAAATAGAAAAAATAAAGTTTATTTGAATTGGGATTGAAGATTTCATTGGAATAATGAACTGTGCTGGAGTAAAAAGAGTAGAAAAATGGGAAAAGGCTGCATTGAAAACGTAGGGTTGCTTCATCAAGACATGACACATACTGTAAATCTGGGAATAGTATGTCGGCTTACGGGCAAGGTTTAATCGGCATCTTGCAGGTGTTAGAGAGGTCATTCCAATAATTCAATTCTCAGAGCTAGTAGATTTCGTTTCGTGTCAAATCTCTCTTCTTCACCTCATTTGTTTTCGTCCCAACCGTCTCGAGTCTTTCCGGGCAAGACACCGGAGGAGGGGGTGAGGGAGGAGAAGGTGGTGGTGTAACATATGGAGAAGGTAAAGGATAAGTAGATTGCATAGATGAATGAAATAATGGTGGTATCACTGCAGTGTTTGTAACTAGCGATACATGTAATATATTAATGCAGTGCTTGTGACTTATGCGGTGCATGTAAATATAACATATATGTACCATATGAGTTTGGTGGTACATGTAAATTACATGCAACGTTAAATTCATGCGGTGCATGTGACTCATGAAATGCATATAAATATAATATACATGCACTGCATAAGTGATGGTGCACGTAAAAATATGCACCGGATTTTGGTTATGTTGACCTAAATCGTACCTATTTGAAAACAAAATATTTTGATGAACCGGGCTGGAAAAAATTGCTCCTCCGTGTACCGGTCCGAAATTTGCGATTATATAAAATTTCTACCTCATGTTATTGTGAAGGTTTAGCCCAATATGTGTTGTTGATCTAAAGTCCATTAATAACCCAAAATTAAAATGGGCACTTATGTTACTTGAATGCTAAAATCCGGCCCAACAACAGATTTAACATATCATCACAAATCCCAATATCCCATGGTGCCACAGCCGCGTTGGTATAAATTTCAGCATATAAATTGAAATTGAACTATAATTACATTAATTTTATTTTATAAAATAGACTTTGAATTAAAAACTTTTACCCATATAAATAAATATTTCCAATATTATATTGGAGCATTAAATTACTATAATAACCATTATAATTAATTACATTATGGTGTTATAAATTTTGTATAAGTTACAAAAATTGCTTTAAAAAATTAAATAAGAAAAGGAAATGTGAGAGAAGCCAGCGGTGGCCGGTGAGGCTCTAAAAAGGAGAACCACCGAATGGGGAGACAAGCTTTCATGTTGTATTTGGAGCATCAGGATCGTTGACGTAAAATATTACATATCAATTAAAAATCAATAATAGAATTACCGCTCTATACTTACATAATATACTTCTCAACTTCTCGATTAAGCAAATCTTTGTTTTAAATATGTTAATTAAGTACTTTGGCTAATTAGTAATTAAGACAAATATTAAGAAAAGAATCTCGATAAATCATGGAAGATCCAATAGTTAAAGGTCAAAACTTGATTTAGAATAATTATCAATTTTATGCTAAAATCAAGAACTCTTCCTCGTTATAACTACTCAAGTACATTTAAAATATTTTTCAAGTCTTTAACAGCCTTTCACTTGTATTTTCTGGCCTGTATATTTTATCTATTTTAACTGTTCTAACTTTCCATACTCACTTGTTTGTTCGTGGATTTTAGGTCATTCTTGTAAGCAGTATTTTTCTCGACACATAACCACGAAACGAAGGCATGCTCTAGGAGAATTCATTGGCTCCAAACAACCGTGTCCATGAGATAGATCTAAAGTTATGCTGGGCGAATAAAAAAATAGATACACCTGATTAGATTTTGGTGAGGAGAATCATTTAGCCATAAGAGAAATAATTTTAGAGATAGAGCCCGATTTATGAATAACTTCATCTTTGATAGGTAATGGTTTTTTTTTTTTTTTTTTTTTTGTGTCGAGGGAGAGTCCGACAGAGAGAAACTCTACCATCATTCATCTTTCAGTACTCGAATATATTGTTTTGTTTAAGAGAAGTTGAGTTCTTTATTAGCTTTTATTGAAATTTATCGAAAGTGTGATCGAAATTTATGGAAAAAATCTATCTTGTGGTAAGGTTACCAAAATACCCCTTTTATCATTTAGAATAGATTAGTAAATTTTGTAGCACTAAATTTACTGGATGTGTATCTTAGGAAGATAGCAAGCAAAAACAACAACAACTTTATAGTAGGAATGTCGAGGGAGATTTGGAACCTCCATTCTTAAGACAATATTGTCCCGCTACAGTGCTAACGGTTCAATTGACAATTTGTCTCTCAAGATACAACGACTATGATTTTTGATAGGAGCATACCAAATCACAAATCCTTTAAACCACAAAGGTTTAAAGACGCTCAACAAGAACAAGGATGAAGATGTACAAAATGCTCAGATTTTGATCTTCAAACTTGATGTTAATTTCAAAATTCAATATTTAAAACAAGTGATGGACGTTATATTTGTAGTATACCAAGAGATATGTCCAAAAAAAGACACCATTTGGAGGCACCACGCATCGTGAAAAGCGCACCCGAACATGATAGGACACACCATTCTGCCAAAATACGTAGGGTGCGATCGATCGACGCTTGGGGCACGTTCGATTGCCCTTGTTTCCAATAAAAGAAAGTCGCTACCTCGCGCGATCAATCGCAAGTCTTTTTAATTTTATTCATAAATTTCCAACAATCCCCCACATGAATTAAATTAATGCATGTATCCAAATGAGCGCTTTTAACGAACTATTCATCTGGAGAGATAGCTTGCGGCTTTGAATCTTCCGTAGTAGTATTCAATCGGACTTACCTGACTTAATTGTGAACTTATAGTCTTGAACTATTTACCAGTTTGTGTAAACCTAGACAATTGAACCTACACTATAACAATTTTAACATTCGTATTGGTTTCTTACGGTTGTGTCCATTATGGCCTGAGACAACGCTTGGTTTCATAAGTGATTTACATCTTTAAAGCAAACACACTTCGCACTTATGTTCGTAATTTATTTAAACAGTAAATTTCAATGTAGCGCAATTATACCGCAAGTGCACGATTGTCAAATTTTAGTATATATAATAAAGATCAGGTTGTCGAACCCATAGGGACTAACTGTAAATACCAAATAAGAAACTTTAAACTATATTTAACCTACGATAATTAATTAAATGATTATACTAGTTAATTAAATTAACTACTAATAATCCAACCAAAGTAATCAAAGTTAACGAGAAAAATCCACTAGAGAAGATTATCTAGACTTTGGCTCACCAATGTAATCCCTACAATTCTCGATTGAATATCCAAATATTTCTAAGGTGACGAGTTGTCCTAATGCATTTGTTATACTATGGTCAAGTTATAACAAGTCTAATATTAACATTGCAATAAACTACTTTCGTATCCTTATTGAACAATCAATATCACATCAAGATTTGTGAAAACTACTAGCCTTTGATTTTGGTAAATCTATTGCTATCACACGTGTGCTAGATTTTACTTGGTCCGTCTCAATCTTAAACCCACGGTACAATTTACTATATCATATTGCAATATCATATGATCAAGTCAATCGCAATAAAATAATCATTCAAGGATGGCCAAACACTCAAAGCATGAAGAACAATAAATGATACACAAAGAATTGTAAGGATTCAATCAAATAAATACTCATCAAATTATAGGTTCAAAACAAAGGATTGTTTAGTCTTGAAAATAAATTTAGTTCATCATAATAAAACAAAACAAAACAAAACAAAACAAATATTAAAAAGTAGGAATAAACTCTCGGCGTCTCATTTGTAGATCCTCATTTCCTTCTCGATCGTCTATTTAATCGTCTTGTTGGAGTTGTTCCAAAATTCTAGGATGAAAGGTGGACTATGGATGGTGGTGATATGGAAGATGGAGGCTAATCCTAGGTCTAAAATCTGATGGGGATCCCCCAAATTTCGTGTATGAGGTTGTATTTATAGTGGATGAGGAATAATGAAGTGTCCTTGTTGAAATCAAACTCTAAAAGTAAAGATTTTCCATGGATCGAGCATGAAGAAATTTGAGGAGAAAGAAGTGGCATGTGTCTTGGATTCCGGTTTTCTCTTTTCTTCAACTTTCTTACTTCTTTGATTTTCTTCATTTCTTCAACGTGTTGACTCGATTGAGTCATTTTTCATCGTTTTAACTCATTTTCTCCACTTCCATGCACTTCGACCTTGAATCCTGAAACATACAAAACAACACAAAAGCGCATAATATCGTCCAAAAATTACTGTAAATCGAACAAGAAAGCATAGAAATATAAGTGCAAAAATGGCACCCATCAACTCCCCCAAACTTATCTCTTGATCATCCTCGATTAAGAATTAAAATAAAAAGGTAGAGTTCATTCTTGATACTTGAAACAAATTAGCTCATGACTAGCATTTACCTTAGAAATCTCACTTACAGACATACAGAAGTTTGAATAAGACATGTTTTCTCCTAGATCAAGCAACACATCTCAAAATCGGAATGTGTGTGTTGTAGTCAATCTCAAGTTTCATGCACATTTTCAAGATCAAATCATGATAATCAAATCAAAGTCAAGATAATCGTCAAGCATCACATAGGCCTATTTACAAACAACTTCTCCAGTAATGTTGTTACACTTTAGACTTGAATCAAAAGATCTTTTTTTAAGCTTGTAGTGTAAGGCCTTTGGTGTCGGTTATGAAGAAAAGGTATGATAAGAAAAAAGAAGAGAATATAATCATATAAAGTTCATACTTTCTCACAACTTGAGCTTCTCTTCTTTTTCTTTTCTAAAATTGGCCAGTTTGGGTCTTATTTATATAATCTATTTTCCCCTCACGGCTCTTTCTTTTTTTTTCTTTTCTCATTCATAATAATTTTCAATAAGCTCCTCAAAATATAACAGCTCACGTGAATCGAATGAGATTGATCATATTCCCTTGGGGTGAGGTTAAATTTTTTCATTTAGGCTCATATTAGGGTAGGCATAATGAGTTTGCGAAGAATGTCGAATGAGGGTCTATTTGTATGCAAAACATATTCTATGCTTTTCATGTAGGCTCAAATTTGAACACTATGGAATGATGTAGACAATAAAATTTGTAATTATAAAATTTCGCCTCAAACTGTCATCAAATAGGTTATAGGATAACTCTAAAATGCTCAAGACAAATCATCAACTTCACATAATTATCACTATTCATATGCAATTCACAAAGATCATGACTCAAAGTGCTCAAAATATTCCTCATTCTTGACATGCTAACTCAACAAAGGATATTCATATATAAGTCTAACAATCATAAAAATTCAAATCCATATGCATAGTGAGATCAAAATCCTCATTGAATAGTCACTACTATAATTCATTCTTTTATCAAGTTGAACTCATAAAAAAAAATAAGCTCATAAAAATCGAAGGATTCAAGTATCAATTTCAGCACCTAACATGCAAATTAAACAAGTAAAACATGCAAGCCACTCCGCGAAATTTAAATCAAGCACTTTCCTCAATGTTTAAAAGAATCAAAAGGGAAACATAAAACTCCCCTGATCAATACACTTGCATGAGGACTGATGGAGATTGGCTTTTGAAAGCTCTGATGTTGTAGGGGTTTATCACTCCAACTGAGTACCTAGCAAGAGAAGAATGCAATAATAAAATAGTTGACTCGAGAGAAAATTAAACTCAAAAACAGAAATTGAAAATAAAACAAACAAAATAGTAGAGGATATTGCTTGGGTTGCCTCCCAAGAAGCGCTGATTTATAGTCATCAGCTTAACCATCAGAAGCAACCATCAAAGAGCTGCTGCCGCCCATAGTAAGTATCATATGATACCACAAATGGGTCTTGATTCAGTATGCTCTCAAGATTGGCAATATTGTTCCATCGTAAGTTCGTCGCTCCACAACATTCTTTATGAATTGGTAGTCATGGGATAAGAATTCTTGGCTTAGCTTCAACTTGTGGAGGGTGTAGTGCGGTGAAGTTGGCATCGATGGGAAATACGGATCCACATATGGCATAAAACATTCGATGGGCTTAAGTCGGAATCTTCGAAAGTCTCATCCTTCTCCAACATCACACTCGGCTTATCTTCACATGAGAACTCCTCGGATAACGTCTCTGAAGTAGGCTCAATCACTTTGGGAGGCTCAAGTTCCCTTAACTCTTCCTCGTGAATGGGATCACCCCCCAAACTTGGTTTGTGGAGTAATCATCATCATATGACCATGCCTGATTCGTGGCCTCTTGATTTGTAGCTCTCTTCTCTTCCTCTTGGCAGCTCGTTGAAATTGTTTCTATAAGGACCGCTATTTGCTGCTCCATGTGATACATAGAGTTGGTTTGGCTCTGTAAAATGCTCTTAGTTGATGCCATGAGTCTTATTAAGGTATCCTCTAACTGAGTCATGACGTCTACAGAACTATCTCTCATCTCTTCGTGATGTTCAAATAGTTGGGGTGTATCATGAGGGTAGTGAGGCTCTGGAGGGTATTGCTGGCTCCAACCTTGCAGTGAAGAATCACAATGCCAATGGTAGTTGAAGTCCACCATATCATTGAACAAGTGCAACACATTGTCCTCATCTCTATCAAACAGGGGACTTCCAGTTGCCAAAGCTCCACTGAATACCCATCCGTGTGTCTCTGCATCCAATCAATTGTAGAAAAATTGCAGAAGAGTATAGTTCAAAAAGTTATGTTACCGGAAAGTGGTTGCCAAATTGTTGAATCTCTCTCATGTTGCATAGAATGGATCTGAAGGTTGTGCAGCAAAGCTTATGAAGACTTGTTGATGGGACAACACAAGTACCTTGTAAGAAAACAAAACAAAAACAAAACAAAATAATTTTTTTAAATAAATAAACAAAAACAATGGTTAAAATTATTGTCAAAGAACTCATATGATACTAAAATTAGTCCCCGGTAACGACGCAAAAATCTTGTTCGCGATTTATTTAAACAGTAAATTTCAGTGTAGCACGATTATACAAAAGTGTACGGTTGTCAAGTTTTAGTATAGATGATTAAGATCAGGTTGTCGAACCCACATGACTAACTGTAAGTACCAAATAAGATGTTTTAAACTATATTTAACCTACGATAATTAATTAAATAATTATACTAATTAATTAAATTAACTACTAATAATCCAACCAAAGTAATCAAAGTTAACGAGAAAAACCACTAGAGAAGATTATCGAGACTTTGGCTCACCAATGCAATCCCCTACAATTCTCGACTGAATATCCAAATATTTCTAAGGTTGCGAGTTTTCCTAATACGTTTGTTATACTATGGTCAAGCTATAACAAGTCTAATATTAAGGTTGCAATAAACCACTCCCTTATCCTTATTGAACAATCAATATTGCATCAAGATTTGTGAAAACTACTAGCCTTCGATCTTGGTAAATCTATTGCTATCACACATGTGCTAGATTTTACTTGGTCCTTCTCAATCTAAAACCCATGGTACAATTTACTATATCGTATGGGCAAGTTAATCGCAATAAAGTAATCATTCAAGGATGGCCAAACCCTCAAAAGCATGAAGAACAATAAATTATATCCAAAGAATTGTAAGGATTCAATCAAATAAATAATTATCAAATCATAGGTTCAAAACAAAGGATTGCCTAGTCTCGACAAATAAATTTAGTTCATCATAATAAATCAAAACAGAACAAAAAAGTAAGAATAAACTCCCAGCGTCCCGTTTGTAGATCCTCACTTCCTTCTCTCGATTCCTTCTCGATAGTCTCTTTAAGCGCCTTGTTAGAGTTGTTCAAAAATCCTAGGATGAAAGGTGAATTGTGGATGTTGGTGATATGGAAGATGGAAGAGGTTGTTTATAGTAGAGGAGGAAGATTTTCCAAAATTCTGCATCCGGCGATCAATCACGCATCAAGTTTTTTCATTGCCCAACTTTCTGCCTCCGACGATCAAATGCTTTGGCGATCAATCTTCACTTAGGATTTTTGTTACTTCAGCTGCTGACAGGCGCCTGATATTTTGGTCATAACTTTCTCATACGATCTTTGAATTAAGTGAATTTGTTATCCACACGAAGATAATGGAAAGTTCTACAATTCTATGTTGACCAAATTTACAAAATATGGCTCGAACATGAAGAAATTTGAGGAAAAAGAAGTGGCATGTGTCTTGGATTTCGGTTTTCTCTTTTCTTCAACTTTCTTTCTTCTTTGATTTTCTTCATTTCTTCGACGTGTTGGCTTTGATCGAGTCCTTTTTCATCGTTTTTAGCTCATTTTCTCCACTTTCATGCACTTCGACCTTGATTCCCGAAGCACACAATAACAACACAAAAGAGCATAATAATCGTCCAGAAATCACAGTAATTCTAACAAGAAAGAATAGAAATATAAGTGCAAAAATGTCACTTATCAACTTGCGTAGGTGATCTCCTAGAAGACTATCCCGCTATACTCCAACATATTATTATATGTCTTAGGAATCATTAAAGGCCTTTTGCCTATCCTCGTACCCATTTTGCAGGCTACACACTTTATCATAGAAATGGGTTGGAGATTCATATCCAAGGTGTTTATACAATCTCATAATTTAGTTGTCCCTTTTGAACCTAGATCTTGGGATTTCCGGCAATAAGGTTGGGTATCCACTATGAGATTTTGATTATAGGATTTTAAGCACATTCCCCTCGATAAACTTCCATATGATCTCTCGGTTAACCATTCATATGCAGATCCGCAGTATCACATAATCACTCAAGATTCTGCCACTAGAGATCACTTTGTCACATGGTATTATGTCTAGACTTATCTGCCAAGACTTACCATTTCACACCTTTTATAGCATTAGCACAACACATTTTAATTGCATGCACAATCCCTTTTCATTAAGGATTTTTTTTCTAACAACTTATATAGCCACTCGACCGAAGAAGCTTTACATGTTTTACATAGAGAATTTGCAACAACAGTATATCTTCAGTTTCCGTAATCACATTTCCTCATTTTCATCATTTTATCCTTTTAGGATATTTCCATCATCGAATTTTAAGCTTTGAAAATTTAGAATTCCAATTCCAAGATTTAATTTCTTGTAAACTTGGATTTAAGTGTTATTTCTTACAAAATTCGAGACCAGATAAAATACTCAACTTTAATTCACAATTCTAATTTTAAGCGCATAGATTCTTAAAAATTACAAGTTCAATAATCTATTTCTTATAAACTTAAATTTAACCGCAAAGCTTAAAATTTGAACTTCGAATTCATCATTGAGATTTCATTCTTCAAATGTCTTGGAAACTTTAATTCCAAGTATTGTTCTTGATACACATACATCAAAAATGTAAAGTAAACATTTTTTCTTTGTTATTTGATGATTTCTAAATCGCTTCCCACAATGGTCATATCATCAATACACAAGCATACATATGCTTAAGTGTGTACACATTTGTCAGATTATGTGTAAACACACGTGTCTTAACTCTAGTTCGAGCATATACCAGATTATGCTCTGATACCAACTGTGAGGGTCCGGTCCTAATCGTGCTTTTAATTATCACACAATGATTATTTTACGTTAACAGCGGAAGATTATTTAAAATTCATCAACATGTAGCCCAAATTTTTTTTATTTTACATATATCATAGTACTGCAAATATGTAATTCCAGTTTCACAATTTAGCACTTTATTCATCGTATACGCATCACATATAAACTCCTCAGTAAAGTAATACTTAAAATACAGATACTCAGGGCATACCCCGGTAAATTGAATCGTATTTAAATATACTTAACAACTACTGAGACTCAAAACATAAAACATATACCTGAGCTCACGCTCAAGGAGCTCTGGTATTCATCGATGCTTCATCTCGAGTATCCACAGTACTTCCACCTGTACCACCTGACATGCCCATACAACAAAGATAAGACAGCCCCCCACGAAGAGGGTCAGAACCCAGTACGAGAAACAGGTAAAATCACAATGTATGACCAAGTAACATGCGATGCATGCCATGCATGAATGGAAATGCATATGAGGGATATCAAATCTCCAATATCAAGATCTCAGGAGTCCAATGGAAGGATCATCAATCAAATCATCAAGCTCGAGCAGGGCGTCGACACGCTCGTCGCTATGACATCTCTCTAAGTCGAGCCATCGGCGGTCCATCATCTCTCGTGCCTGGGCAACGTCGGCACACTCGTCGCTATGGCATCTCTCAGCTCACTCTCTCCGCCGAGCCATCGGCGTGCCCATCATCCCCAGAAACGCATCACAGATACCAACGAAAGCATAAAGGTATCAACAAAAGAATCGATAGGATCAACATGACATGCTCAATGTCCATGCGTGTCAATGCATCATGCAATATCATAATCTCATGTGATGCATCTCACTATATCATGTCATCATATATCATGCAGTCAATGTATCATGTAATTCACATACTGCAGTTCAACATGTCATATAGTCACATAAGTAGCAAGTAATGACAATTAATCATGCCCCGGGGACATCACATGTATTTGCCAGACATCATGATAGAACCGGTTTTCTACGTACCTCGGACCAATGCTATATCTACCGAGTACTCCTCGAATAAACCCCGAGATCTGTTAACCTGGTCATTTACACCTCAATTATATCATCAAAGTGTTCAATTATTTCCAATATCAAGTTTATAATCCAAACATTGACCCTTAGGAAATTTCTTAAAATTTCAGCTTACATGCTCATAGTAATTGGCTCATAAATTTTCCAATACTTAACCAAATTACATTGGTCCAATTTAGCTTGAAAGCTAACTCAAAATATGACATTTCATATGTTTGACACTTCCCCAAATTAGATCATTTACGTAAGGTAAATTGGGTCTAAACATCACTTAAGCAAAATAGGGGAATTTCTAAGTTCTAAAGTGAGCACCTTTCGTAACAACTTCATAACTAATTCATACAACATCCAAATGACCTGATTCTAGTGGGAGATTTAGATACCTCAAAATTCTACAACACATCTTTTATGAGCTTTAAGCTAATTAGTTCATCTCGAGGTACATTCTTTGAAAAACATTACAGCCTAAAAACTCGTAAATACCCTGTTTCCAGATTGCATAGTTGTTGGTAAAATTAGCATAACTTTTGCATATAAACTCCAAATTGAGTGAGGCCAATTCTAAATGAAATCTAACACTGAATACTACAAATCTTATTATAAGGTAAAACTTAAAATTCGTAGCAATTTATTCCCAGAAATTCGAAGAACACACTCCATGAAACTCGAATGCATTGAATTTCCAGATTTTACACATTTTAGTAAAATGACCATAACGTTTTCATTCTTTACTCTAAATTAACTGATTTTGGTGGCCAGTTAAAGCTACCACAAAATACTACAACTCTTATTAGGGACACCAACCTCAAATTCGAAGCCTATCATTTTCTAAATATTTACCAAACCTACTGTCTGTGCCAAAGTCATAACATATACATCATCCAGCAACCAAATCTCAACTTATACACCAAAATTCGATCCTTTAACCTAAATCAAAGTTAATAAAACTCAAGATTCATGTTATACCTCAATATATCTTGAAGATTTGAAGCACAATCCAAGCCCTTGAATCAACCCAGCTCCTTTCTCCTTCCAAACACTTCTTTCCTCCCTCAAGAATGCTCCAAACTCAAAGATTCTTGTTGGGTTCTTCTTCCCTAACCTTGTAGCTTCTAAATCCTTAATTACATGTAACATGCACTCATAAATTCACAAGAATTTTAGGAGCTAAGAAGCTGAAAATTTTGAAATTGGGTAGAGAGAAGGATGAGGATTTTTGTGGAGTGGGAAGAGACAGAAAGAGGTGGGGAAAAATTGAGGGAAGAATGAATGATGTCTGGATTTTAACTATTGGTGGGTGATGTTTTTAATCATTTGATGTATTGTGGAATCCATGTGTCAATACATCACTATCTTGCAAGATTAATGGTCCAAAATCATGTATTAAACATGAGTTAATTTAATTTGTGGCATGTGTTCTCCAAGCGTCATGTAATCATGCACATGCACAAGCACTAAAAATATGCTCCACTAGTTGTTTGACTCATTGTAGTCCGGAACATCTTAATTCAAAGTTTGTATTTTTAATTATCCGGGTTTGCTTAAACATCGTTAATCAGAATTAATTAGCATCAGGGCCTTACATCCCCCTATAAGATTTCATCCTCGAAATCACAAAAATTACGAATTTCAACACATAAATTCCATTTGTTCGGCTTTACAAATGCATTGATGCTCGTATGATGTGATACAAATCAATGTTCTCAGATAAGTATGGCCATTCATGTCGCAACTTTGCCTCCACATCCCATGATTTCTATGTACCATGGTAACTCATCAATGGTTACTATTCTATGGTACCTTCTCATTACTGTTCACAATTAGATAGGTCATCCCTCAAGGACAAGGAAATGTTCATCTCAATCTCTCTCGTCTGAAACACACGAGATTGACATGGTTCCAAATTCCTTAGTGGATGTATATGAGGTACATCATGTAATATCGGAATCTTCTAAGATCTGGTAAGGACCAATGTATGTGGTGACAGTCTACCTCGACGTCCGAGCCAAAACGTCCCATAAGGAGATTCTTGAGAATACTACATCGCTGATCTCCAATTCTATTGATCTTTTTCTCTTGTCGGCAACACTAGCTTGCCTATTTCAGGCTACCTTCATATATTTTCTAAATCTTACAGGCTTGCATGCATTTCATTATGATAATTTGAGAGTTTTTCTTCATCTTCAGAAGAATCACTCTTAGCCTTTACTTTCAGTGCTCTATTCAAAGCTTCATCTGTTAATTCAGATCGTCTGAATATGATGGATAGTACTCATCATCAACTTTTGTATCAATGGTTGCTTGGAACTCCTAATCTCGATACAGATTTCGGATCTCTGTCTGGAATAATGGAAACTGATACTCAGTATACACGAATCACCTTATCAATCATGTTGTTTTCTTTAGGTAAAGTACGATTATACGGAAGAATGTGCTAATTTTGTCAGTCTTTCAATCCCGACCCCTATTGTATCAAAACTTCTATTTGATTTGGGTAAGTGAGTCACAAAGTTCAGAGCAATGCACGCTTAATTCCACTGTGATACTTCTAAAAGTTGAAACATAATATTTAGTTTCATCCTTTTTCCGCTTTAACCTCTTGACAGGTTAAACATTTGTTCATACATTCTGAATTTCTTTTCATATATTGCCCAGAAGTGTCTCCTCGAGGTATATCTTACAGTTTTCGATTCGATACAAACAGGGACTGCAGTACCTCACGAAGTAAATGCTTCTTCCAGTTCGTAAGATTCGGTCTCAACTATATGTTACTCTTTCGCCATTCAACTACTACACGATACATAGAATCTAGATGGTTGCTATGCATCGTCTGTTCTCTCAACAATGGATGTTGTAGTCTAATTCTTGAGCCTTCAAATTATTGAGCTAAATGGTGGCTCAAAAATGCAACAAGCGATACAAGAAAAAGCCTTCTTCGTGACTAACATGTCCATAAGGATGCATACAAATTGTCGTAATTCAGTCATACATGCATGTATGCTACCTTGGCATCTGGAGTTTTACCACTCAAAGAATCTGTTTCTTGATCTGTCTTTCCTGGATGCTACTGTAATTCACCGAAAAAGTCTTTCAGTAGTTTTAATCATCACTTCTGATCCGTATTGTGATATCCCTGAAATTAATCGTGTGCTTTATGGTTTCTAATAATAATTATGGTGTTATGATTATTATTATGGTTGGGAAATGTATAGTTATGCGGTGGACATGAACTGGTATTACATTTCAGGGTGCATGAGATGCATAGTGGGGGAAATGGTGAGTTGGCATGATTTGTTGGGCTTGGTTCTAGTGATATAGAAAAAGCATGTTAATATTGTTGTGGTGCATTTTGTTGAGTAAATGCTTTAAAATATCATGTTGGGATATTTTAATACATCATGCTAATTAATTAGGTACCATGTTTTATTAAACCCCCCCTACACCTTTTATACCCCACCCCTCACACCTCACTCCCCATCACTCTATTTAATCACTAAACCCTTTCCCCCCAAAAAGCCCAAACTCGATCAACACCAAGGAAAGAGGAGGAAACTTTGGAAAGCTTATAATCTTTGTTTCTTGCTAGGAATTGGAGCTAGGTGGTAAGAAATCCTTCCTTGTGGTGTTTAAGTTTGTTTTAGTTGGGTTTTGGGGTTTGTATTTGGGGAAGAAAATGGGTTTGTTTTGGAATTTGTTGCTTATTGGTGGGTTATGGGTTTTGATGTGTTATATGTTGGTTTTATGGAGTTTATTATGTGTTGAGTTGATGAGGATTGATGGTTTGTGGTATATGTTGGTTTAGCATGTGGTATATGCACAAAAATGGAGATTCCTCGCAAATGCAGGGCTCAGCGATCGATCGAGCAGACCTCTCGATCGATCGCGCGAGGCAGGGAAAATCTTTGGGACAATAACGTCTCCTCGATCGATCGAGCAAAACTCCAGATCGATCGAGATGGCTTCTCGGTTGATCGGTGAGGCTTCTTGATCGATTGAGAAAGGCAGCATTTTGGTGCTTGATTTTGGGCGTCTCGCGATCGATCGCGAGCTGAGCCCGATCGATCGCGAGGCATGGAATTGGGTAATGTTGGATTTGGTTAAATTGATGAGATTTTTGGTATTGGACTATTATTTGGCTTCTAATATTGGATTGTGTGATTGTGTAGAGCCTTCCCAGGTGGCACCACAACAAAGGAGATAAAGTCCTATCATATTCCATATTTTGGAAAGGTACGTAGTGAGATGTACGGGCACCAAATGGTAACATGTATTTTGTATATATATTGGCTTATGCATTGTGGTTGCATATACATATTGGTTATGCATTGTGGTTGCATATATGTATTGGATGCTTGATGCATAGCATGTATAGTCGTTGTTATACTCGAGTGATGATGTTAATGCTTTGCCGCCGTCATTTGAAGCGATGAGAGAATACTTGCTGCTGTCATATTGTAGCGAGGAAAGAATATTTGCCGCTAATATGTTGAAGCAATGGTACATGCCACTATCACATTAAAGCGAGGTTATTCGATGCCGCTGATATGTCAAAGCTAGTGGTATTAGTGTCGCGGTCATGAGTAGCGATGTGCATTAAAATACACTGTTATAACAAGACTATAATTGGTGATAAGCATGTGTGGTTTGGATATATGTCATGACATTTGTAGAACCGTAATATAATCCATTGATTATGATTATGAGTTATGGTACATGGAGAACCAAATGAAGCGTTTTAAATGCATAGGAATACAGGAAGTGCTTTGTATTTATGGTTTATGTATTTACTCCTTATAATCATATTGTGGCGAATATGGATTATTATATGCTCATGGTTTGGAGTTGTTCCTGTAGGTGCATTTTGGCATAGAGGGATAAGGCCAGAGGTTGACGCAGTGAGTTGTGTGAGGAGTGCTACAGGTATAGCAAGACATGAATTCTTTTGTATAGTTTCTACACAGGGTAGAGTAAATCTATAGACTTACATTCATTTTGATGGGAATGTAATTAATTCCTTTTTGAAAATTTTATTTTGGCACTGTAATCCTTAAGCTCAAGGCATCAACATAAACCCTTATACACTTATGAATGCATGTTTAGCTCTCTTAATGCACTTAATCCACACTTAAGGTAGCGAGGCCTTACATTAGTGGTATCAGAGCAGTGGTTAGAGAACCCGAGGATGAACGAAGGGTAGACTTAGTGAACAAGTTGGCTAGGTGTTCACTTATGAGCATGTTTATGCATGTGGTGCATAAGTATATATTTGTTATACTAACATGCCTATTGCTATTCATGTTAACTAACGGTGTATTACATGAATTGTTTCTGGTTTTGGTTTATTGTTGTTAACCCCTGTATTACAGCATGGCAGCCAGAAATTTTGAACACCTCAATTAGGAGGTGGGTGAGGCATTTAGTGTGAATGCGGGTATTGCTCAGAGTAACCCTTACCGCCACCGACTGTGGGCGATGAACCTTTGGTACTACTATTACTACCCGAGGAGCTGAGTCTGACACAGTTTTTGACTTTCCATCCACTGAAACTGAGACAGGGGAGGAAGCATAAGATTGGTTAGAGAGAATTGAGCAAATCTTTGTGTCGGCATTGTGTGCCGACCGCTTGGTTGAGGTTTGCCGAGTTCCAACTGGCGAAGAAATCTTCCATGTGGTGGAAGACAACAGTCATGGAGATGAGAGCTCGGGTATATTGGTGGACTGGAGCTTGTTTAGGACCTGGTTTCTGAACCGGTACTTTTCTGCGGCTGCTAGGCAGATGAAGGAGGACGAGTTTACTGAATTGAAGCAAGGCAACATGACAATTTCCGACTATGCCTTGCAGTATTCATCACTCTTGAGGCATGTCCCTCACATTGCTATCAATGGACATGCCAAGATGAGGCACTTCTTAAAGGGCTTGAGGCCGGAGCTGTTTGATAGGGTCATTTCCAATAACCCCAGCTCCTTTGATGATGCTCTGACTAGAGCGGAGCTAGCGGAGATTGGGGTAAGTGCTTACAGGGATGTTGTACCCCCATTTGTGCCATCACAAAGGTTAATTTCCGACAGTCTAAGGCCACGAGGAGAGCAGTTTAAGCCTCGTGGAGCTTCTTCATCTTCCCGATTTGGTGGGAAGAGGTCTAATAACCGGAAGCCGGTAGATCGAAGGGGTAATGCACCCACTAACCGGGGACCAACACAGGCGAGTGGGACAGGGGAAACAAGATGTGATTATTTTGGAGGACCACATTTGGCTCGTGACTGCTCAGCTTGTTATAGTTGTGGCAAGGCGGACATTGTCCTACCCGAGGAGGACAATCAGACTTTAGGTCAAACAGACCGAGATTTGAGGCAGCCCAAGAGTAGGTGATTGCAGGTAAGTGCTATTTATTTACGTACCCCGCTTTTATTTTGATAGATACAGGTGCTTTCCATTCTTTTGTCTCTGCGGATTTTGTGGAAAGACATCATATGTGGCCGTCTCCGTTGCCCACGCCTCTTATGGTCTCGACACCCACCGGAAGGAATGTGATTGCTGATCAAGTATTATCTGACTGCCTCATTTATTTTGAGGGCAATGATTTGAAGGCCGATTTGATTGTACTGGGTATGACGGAATCCGATTGCATTGTGGACATCAATGTACTGAACAAATATTAGGCAGTGGTTGATTGCCGACAGAGGACAGTTCGCTTCCGATCTGATCAGGGGATTCAGTGGATATTTTATGGAAGTGGTTCTCGTCCGAAGATTTTGTTGATATCGGCTATCAAAATGTCACGGCTACTGGAGCATGGGCATACGGGCTATCTCATCTATGCCATTGAAGTTGCGGGAAAGAAGGAAGAGTAGAGAATTGAGGAGATACCCGTGGTTGCGGAATATGCGATATATTTCCAGAAGAAATTCCAGGCTTTCCGCCGAGTAGGGAAATTGAGTTTGGAATTGAATTATTACCAGGGACATCCGCTATTTCTCGTGCCCCTTATAGAATGGAATAGCGGAGTTGAGGGAACTGAAGGTACAATTACAGGAACTCCTTGGCAAGGGATACATACATCCCAGTGTATCGTCTTGGGGTGCACCGGTCTTGTTTGTGAAGAAAATGGATGGTTCGATGTGCTTGTACATCGAATACTGACAATTGAATAAAGCGACGGTAAAGAACAAGTGCCCTCTTCCGTTGATTGATGATCTGTTTGATCAGTTGCAGGGTACGAAGCTTTATAGCAAGATTGATTTGAGATCTGGGTAACATCAGATACGGGTTAGAGAGGAGGATGTTCAGAAGACAGCATTTCGTACTCGGTATGAGCACTATGAGTTCTTGGTTATGCCGTTCGGGGTGACGAACATCCGGCTGTGTTTATGAGTCTGATGAACGGGTATTTCAGCCGTATCTGGATCAGTTTGTCATAGTCTTTATTATTGACATCCTCTATTCTAGAAGTGAAGAGGAGCACGTGAGACATCTGCGTACAAGACTTCAGATTCTCCGAGATAATCAGTTGTTTGCCAAGCTCAGTAAGTGTGAGTTCTGGTTGGACAATGTTGTGTTTCTGGGTCATGTGATCTCCAGAGATGGGATATCGATGTATCCCAGGAAGGTGAAGCATTGATGGAATGGTCTGCGCCTACCTCTGTACCCGAGATTCGGAGTTTTCTTGGCTTGGCCGGATATTATCGATGCTTTGTCGAGGGATTCTCAAAGATTGCTAAGCCATTGACGCAGCTGACTCAGAAGGGAGTACCGTTTTATTGGTCTGAGGCTTGTGAGCAGAGCTTCCAAGAGTTGAAGCATCGGTTGACGACTGCACCCGTGTTGGTGATTCCCTCGGAGAACGAGAAGTTCGTTATTTATACAGTTGCATCGCTACATGGTTTAGGATGCGTGTTGATGCAAGATAAGCATGTAGTGGCTTATGCGTCAAGGCCGCTGAAGCCGCATGAGACCAGATATACAGGAATTGCTTTGTATTTATGGTTTATGCATTTACTCCTTATAATCATATTATGGTGAATATGAATTATTATATGCTCATGGTTTGGGGTTGTTCCTGTAGGTGCATTTTGGCATGGAGGGCTAAGGCCAGGTTGACACAGTGAGATGTGTGAGGAGTGCTACGGGTATAGCAGGACAGGAATTCTTTTGTATAGTTTCTACACATGGTAGAGTAAATCTATAGACTTACATTCATTTTGATGGGTTCCTTTTTGAAAATTTTATTTTGGCACTGTAATCCTTAAGCTCAAGGCATCAACATAAACCCTTATACACTTATGAATACATGTTTAGCTATCTTATTGCACTTAATCAACACTTAAGGTAGCGAGGGCTTACACGTATTCAATTCTGACTGAGCGCATATATTTATATACCGACCTCTTATAGTCAGGGTGAATAATAAACTACTTTTCATATAATTTGTGGTGCCATAACTTCAGCACAACAGTGATGGCGGTTAATTCGAGATTATAGACAGAATGTCAATTCTTGTGAGTTTCAATTGCCTAGAAGCATTGGCAATATTTTCCATACCACATGAGGATACATTTCTAATCCTCTAGTTGTTGTGTTTGCATATTTGCATATTCTCTTGATCTAGATCGCAAAGCTAACAATGGAGTTGTAGTCAAATGTTGCTTCATTTTATGGGTATTGTTTTTATATTCATCTGAACAGCTGAAACCATGATTCTTCTAGGTCAATTGGGTAATAGACTTGGCTATCTGCAAGGATCACTTAATGCAACGCTTGTAATGATCTACCATACCCTAGAAACTTCGAATCTCCAGTACATTTGTTTGTCTGGACCAATTTATCACTGCCCCAATTTTACTTGGATCAACTGATCCTCTGGAACAGATACCTCATGATCCTGCCCAGGAGATTTTTGAACACTCGATTCATCAATACTGTAGGCGTATTTCTCAGACTAAAAGGCATTACTCAAAATTTAAGCCCAAATATCTAGTCATAAACTGTCTTAGGAATATCATCCTTACTGACTCTTAAACGGAGTGGAGATTTATCTTTTTATAGACTGTTACTCCTTGAAGTTGATCAATTAGATCATCAATTCTAGACATCATGTATTTATTCATTAAAGTAACTCGATTCTGTTACCTGAACTCGATGCATATCGTCATCGTACCGTCTTTGTTCTACACATAAGAACAAGTGCTCCACATAGTGACATACCCGAACGTATGTAACCTTTACTCAAAAGATTCTGCAACTGCTTTATCAATTCCTTGAATTATGTTGATGACATCTCGTATAGTGTTTTAGCAACTAGCGTCGTACCTAGCATCATTTCAGTGTAGAAAATGATTTCCCTCCTTGGTGAGGAATTTTGAAATCTCATCTGACTAACACATTAGGAAGTTCTCTATCACATCGAATTGTATGGTAATTGCTGCTCTTCCTTTGTGATACCAATCGTATAATTCATAGATCCTTAATTTTAAAAGGATAACAACCGAGGCATATTCATCATCAATGCTAACGGTAATAGCATGGCATAGTAGGCCATATCAATTCCATGTAAGACCATTCAATGATCGAAACCGTACTGTACCACTGAAAAAATGTACAATATCTCGGTACTCCGTGCGAGTATCCAATCAGACTTGCCTGCTGGTAGTTCCTGATCATGAACTATTATCATATTGTAGTATACAGTTAATGCAACATAACTCGTTTGAGTGAATCTATCAGCTGATGTGATAGTTGAAGTCTTGTATCACAAAAATTCGTTCATTGCGATCAAAATTAAAACATATACTTGCAATCACACTTCCTGAAATCTCTCCAACTTGGTCCTCTGTCAAAGCGAACACCCTGGCTTGTTGAGGGTTTCGGAAAAAGTTGTGGAATAGTACTACCACTCTGCGATTGACTAAACTACTGGTGGAACTGAGTGGATCAAAATCGAGAGCCACTTTCAAAAACTACCTCCAGCAAAGAACATCTGCTATTGTGGTTGTATCCATCCCTAACGGTCAACTCTGGGATAATACTCTATCTGACCACAGTCTTGTAAGACTTTTGAATCCCTACATTTTAATCAGTAGGTTGTCTTTATCCTCAATAATTCACTATCTAGCAATAACCCATAATCACTTCTAGAACCACTGGTTCTGAATGATCTGAAATAATATCTTCTCAATCTTCGTACGTTTCGATTTAAACCTTTGCGGTTTCTAAAATTGTTGCGGCCTCTGTTGTTATTGATATACTATTGGAGCTACTATTGAGTTGCTCCAAACCTGAATATTCGGCTTCTGAGATGACTTATGAACAACTAAGTGTTTCCCCAAATTAATTCGATCATAGCTTTCGATCTATCGGTTATCAACTTGCGTAGGTGATCTCCTAGAAGACTATCCCGCTATACTCCAACATATTATTATATGTCTTAGGAATCATTAAAGGCATTTTGCCTATCATCGTACCCATTTTGCAGGCTACACACTTTATCATAGAAATGGGTTGGAGATTCATATCCAAGGTGTTTATTCAATCTCATAATTTAGTTGTCCCTTTTGAACCTAGATCTTGGGATTTCCGGCAATAAGGTTGGGTATCCACTATGAGATTTTGATTATAGGATTTTAAGCACATTCCCCTCGATAAACTTCCATATGATCTCTCGGTTAACCATTCATATGCAGATCCGCAGTATCACATAATCACTCAAGATTCTGCCACTAGAGATCACTTTGTCACATGGTATTATGTCTAGACTTATCTGCCAAGACTTACCATTTCACACCTTTTATAGCATTAGCACAACACATTTTAATTGCATGCACAATCCCTTTTCATTAAGGATTTTTTTTCTAACAACTTATATAGCCACTCGACCGAAGAAGCTTTACATGTTTTACATAGAGAATTTGCAACAATAGTATATCTTCAGTTTCCGTAATCACATTTCCTCATTTTCATCATTTTATCCTTTTAGGATATTTCCATCATCGAATTTTAAGCTTTGAAAATTTAGAATTCCAATTCCAAGATTTAATTTCTTGTAAACTTGGATTTAAGTGTTATTTCTTACAAAATTCGAGACCAGATAAAATACTCAACTTTAATTCACAATTCTAATTTTAAGCGCATAGATTCTTAAAAATTACAAGTTCAATAATCTATTTCTTATAAACTTAAATTTAACCGCAAAGCTTAAAATTTGAACTTCGAATTCATCATTGAGATTTCATTCTTCAAATGTCTTGGAAACTTTAATTCCAAGTATTGTTCTTGATACACATACATCAAAAATGTAAAGTAAACATTTTTTCTTTGTTATTTGATGATTTCTAAATCGCTTCCCGCAATGGTCATATCATCAATACACAAGCATACATATGCTTAAGTGTGTACACATTTGTCAGATTATATGTAAACACACGTGTCTTAACTCTAGTTCGAGCATATCCCAGATTATGCTCTGATACCAACTGTGAGGGCCCGGTCCTATCGTGCTTTTAAGTATCACACAATGATTATTTTACGTTAACAGCGGAAGACTATTTAAAATTCATAAACATGTGGCCCAACAATTTTTAATTTTACATATATCATAGTACTGAAAAATATGTAATTCCAGTTTCACAATTTAGCACGTTATTCATCGCATACGCATCACATATTCCTCGGTAAAGTAATACTTAAAATACAGATACTCAGGGCATACCCCGGTAAATTAAATCGTATTTAAATATACTCTAACAACTAAGACTCAAAACATAAAACATATACCTGAGCTCACGCTCAAGGAGCTCTGGTATTCATCGATGCTTCATCTTGAGCATCCACAATACGTCCACCCGTACCACTTGTCATGCCCATATAACAAATACATGACAACCCCCCGCGAAGGGGGTCAGAACCCAGTACGAGAAGCAGGTAAAATCATAATGTATGACAAAGTAACATGCGATGCATGCCGTGCATTAATGCAAATGCATATGAGGGATATCAAATCTCCAATATCAAGATCTCAGAAGTCCAATGGAAGGATAATCAATCAAATCATGAAGCTCAAGCAGGGCGTCGACACGCTCGTCGCTACGACATCTCTCTTAGTCGACCCATCGGCGGTCCATCATCCCTCGTGTCTGGGCGACGTCGGCACACTCATCGCTACGGAATCTCTCAGCTCACTCTCTCCGCCGAGCCATTGGCATGCCCATCATCCCCAAAAACGCATCATTGATACCAACGAAAGGATAAAGGTATCAACAAAAGAATTGATAGGATCAACATGACATGCTCAATGTCCATGCGTGTCAATGCATCATTAAATATCATAATCTCATGTGGTGCATCTCAATATGTCATGTCATCATATCTCATGCAGTCAATGTATCATGTAATTCACATACTGCAGTTCAACATGTCATATAGTCACATAAGTCGCAAGTAATGACAAGTAAATCATGCCCCGGGGACATCACATGTCTTTGCCAGACATCGTGATAAAACCGGTTTTCTACGTACCTCGGACCAATGCTATATCTACCGAGTACTCCTCGAGTAAACCCCGAGATCTGTTAACCTGGTCATTTACACCTCAATTATATCATCAAAGTGTTCAATTATTTCCATTATCAAGTTTATAATCCAAACAAAGACCCTTAGGAAATTTCTTAAAATTTCAGCTTACATGCTCATAGTAATTGGCTCATAAATTTTCCAATACTTAACCAAATTACATTGGTCCAATTTAGCTTGAAAGCTAACTCAAAATATGACATTTCATATGTTTGACACTTCCCCAAATTAGATCATTTACGTAAGGCAAATTGGGTCTAAACATCACTTACGCAAAATAGGGGAATTTCTAAGTTCTAAAGTGAGCACCTTTCGTAACAACTTCATAACTAATTCATACAACATCCAAATGACCTGATTCTAGTGGGAGAATTTAGATACCTCAAAATTCTACAATACATCTTTTATGAGCTTTAAGCTAATTAGTTCATCTTGAGGTACATTCTTTGAAAAACATTACAGCCTAAAAACTCGTAAATACCCTGTTTCCAGATTGCATAGTTGTTGGTAAAATTAGCATAACTTTTGCATATGAACTCCAAATTGAGTGAGGCCAATTCTAAATGAAATCTAACACTGAATACTACAAATATTATTATAAGGTAAAACTTAAAATTCGTAGCAATTTATTCCCAGAAATTCGAAGAACACACTGCATGAAACTCGAATGCATTGAATTTCCAGATTTTACACATTTTAGTAAAATGACCATAACGTTTTCATTCTTTACTCTAAGTTAACTGCTTTTGGTGGCCAGTTAAAGCTACCACAAAATACTACAACTCTTATTAGGGACACCAACCTCAAATTCGAAGCCTATCAATTTCTAAATACTTACCAAACCTACTGTCTGTGCCAAAGTCATAACATATACATCATCCAGCAACCAAATCTCAACTTATACACCAAAATTCGATCCTTTAACCTAAATCAAAGTTAATAAAACTCAAGATTCATGTTATACCTCAATATATCTTGAAGATTTGAAGCACAATCCAAGCCCTTGAGTCAACCCAGCTTCTTTCTCCTTCCAAACTCTTCTTTCCTCCCTCAAGAATGCTCCAAACTCAAAGATTCTTGTTGGGTTCTTCTTCCCTAACCTTGTAGTTCTAAATCCTTAATTGCATGTAACATGCACTCATAAATTCACAAAATTTTTGGGAGCTAAGAAGCTGAAATTTTTGAAATTGGGTAGAGAGGAGGAGGATTTTTGTGGAGTGGGAAGCGAGAGAAAGGGGGGGGGGGGGGGGGGGGGGGATTAAGAGACGAATTAGTGATGTCTGGATTTTAACTACTGGTGGGTGATATTTTTAATCATTTGATGTATTGTGGAATTCATATGTCAATACATCACTATCTTGCAAGATTAATGGTCCAAAATCATGTATTAAACATGAGTTAATTTAATTTGTGGCATGTGTTCTCCAAGTGTCATATAATCATGCACATGTACAAGCACTAAAAATATGTTCCACTAGTTGTTTGACTCATCGTAGTCCGGAACACCTTAATTCAAAGTATGTACTTTTAATTATTCGGGTTTGCTTAAACACCATTAATCTGGATTAATTAGCATCGGTACCTTACAAATATCATGTGCAAATATTGATAAAGTAACAAATTAGTTTTTCCACATCTCTAGTTTGCACAATCTTTCCATCACAAACATCATTGTGAATTAACTCTAGAGACGTTTCTTTTAACAAATGAATGACGATTTTGTTAACATAGCCCACACTCAAGCAATAAATTTAACATTACAATATATGCTGCGAACTATGGTTTAAATGACCCTAACAATCACATCACAAACCATAAGATTCAATCCAAGAAGTAATAACATAATTTTTTATTGCTTTCAACAAACATCGTCATTACATTTGTTTAGAATCACTCCATTCTTGGAGTTTACACTTTCAAAGATACACAATCTAATTAAGCGATAAGCGCTAGATCATCAAAATCATTTGAGATATGATCTTCTTCGGTCACATTTACTTGATCCATAGCTTTCCCACGATAATCTCTATTGTGACAATCATTTGCCATGTGATTGGGTTTACCACATTTGTAGCACTTTCCTTTGAACTTCTTCGCCTTTCCAGATTTAGAGGCCTTGCCGTCAAACTTGCGCTTTGTCCCGGTGGGTTTTGCGCTATCACTCGTGCTTCATGTTGGTGCCAATTTTCCTCTGTTGTCCTCTTCGATTCTCAAGAGATCCACAAGGTCCTCAAGATTCATCTATTTTCATTTGTGCTTGAGATAATTCTTGAAGTCTTTCCATGATGGAAGTAAATTTTCAATCATTGTGGCCACTTGGAATGAATCACTTATAACCATTCCCTCATCATGAATTTCATGCATGATTACTTGCAAATCTTGTACTTGCGCCATCACCGGCTTTGTGTCAACCATTCTGAAATCCAGGAATCACCCAACGATGAACTTCTTCATACCGGCATCCTCGGATCTGTATTTTTTCTCCAAGGATTGCCACAATTCCTTGGTCGTCTTCAATAGACAACACATTGTACAATATGTTGTCTAGTCCATTTAGAATGTAATTCTTGCACAGGAAATCGTTGATTCCACGCATCAACCGCATCCCTCTTTTGGTTGTCGGTTTCACTCTTAATGACGGTAGGAGCATCCTCATTGAGGAACCTTGCCAACCCCAAGGTTGTCAAATAAAACAACATCTTTTGTTGCTAGTGTTTGAAGTCATTTTCATTGAACTTCTCTGGCCTTTCACCATGATGAACGGGAGTCGTTGTTGCACTCGAAGAAGCCATTTTACTAATATTGTCTTAAGATTGTTATACAAAAATTTCTAGGTGTGTATCTTAGGAAGATAGCAAGCAAAAACAACAATGATTTTGTAGTAGGAATGTCGAGGCAAGATTTAGAATCCATGTCCTTAAGATAACATTGTCTTGCTACGGTGCTAACTGTTCAATTATCAATTTGTCTCCACAGATACAACGACTATGATTTGTGATAGGAGCACACCAATTTACAAATCCTTTAAATCACAAGGTTTTAAAGCGCTCAACAAGAATAAGGATGAAGATGCACAAAATAATTAGATTTTGATCTTCAAAGTTGATGTTAATTTTGAAATTCAATATTTAAATCAAGTGAGAGAATTTTTTAATAAGTTTTTTTGTATTTCTAATAAAAACATTTGTTGCAATATTACCGCCAGCTATAGCTTTTAGTAAAACAATAAACAGTTGATCCTACAATTTGTATCAGAGCCAGTGTCATATGTTCGACTCCGATGAGTTGCAATGTATTGCAATTATTGGAAAAAATTGTTCGAAAGCAATAATTATCTTTGGTAGGAGAATGATAAAAATAATGATGTTTTTAGATGTTGTACAATTAAAAAAATTGGAATTACATTGTTACCACATCAATATTTTTTGATAAAGTAATAAAGATACCAGATCGTTGTTCATCAAAAGAGTTTGGGCTTAAAAATCAGTTGTTACCGTATCAAAAAAATTGGTACTATATTTCTAATAAATTGTTGAAACAATAAATAGAATAAAATAAAAAAGATTAGACTAGATCATAGCCTATCCTAATTTATTGGGATTAAATGTTTAGTTATTATTGTTGTTGTATTAGACTACATCAATTGAGCGGGCAATTTGGGCTTAGTAAACTCTCGAACCGGTTCAACTAAATGTAACTTTACAAATTAAAAACCACCATTTGTCCAATCGAAGTTTTCTTGAGAAAAATAATTACATTAGCACTGTAACATATCCCCAGTTGCAACATTTTTCAAGAAAATGGGAACGAAATCATGAAAGCCAAACGAAATCGAGGCTAAAGATCCATGGTTGCTAGTAAATGGCCGCCCTCATTCCCAGAACAACAACAACATTGAACCGAAGATCCCTGCACCTAAGAACAAGCTTTGCATATGTCAGCTATAATCTAGACTTCTAGAGCTAATGGTTCAGGATTAAAAAGAGTCGTCACCACCACAGATTCATCTGTCTCCACTATCTATGGTCGCATTGCAAATAGGATCAAACACACACATGTGTGTGTGTTTTTTTTCCAGGCCCAGTTCAGGGCTCAAGTAGCAAATGTGTCACTTCAGAACTTTAACAAAAATGTTAAGTTGCAGCTAATCAACAATGTCCAGTCAAAGAATGATTAATTTAACCCGGCCTTCTAATCGTAATATACTTTCGGCCAGACTGAAAGGACAATTGACATAAAATTAAAGCATGCTTCGAATGATAATTTAAACTTTCATTAAATTGTATAATTACAAATTATGAGTGTATTTTCCTATTTTTGGCCCATAAGATCAAAATTGCGTGCAGGACTTCGTATTTGACTGGATCCAAATAACTTTTTAAACAATATTTGCAATGCGTGCAAGAGATTTGAATTTTTTTTACAAATTTTCATGCTCAAACTTTGGTTTACAAATTTTGGTAAATTTCAAATCGATCCATGGAAAATATTGATTTTTTTTCGATACTAGTCACAAACTTTTAGTACACTAAAATATAGTCACATAAATTATTTTAATAAAAAATAGTGGCACAAAAGTGATCTCATAATTGAATATGAGACTTTGAAACCACATTTGATTAAAAATATAAATTTGGTACTAGTATTGATTAAAAACAAAACTTTGACCCCTTTTTTATTAAAAACAATTTATATGGTACTATATTTGATTAGTTCTAAAAGTTTGATAATATATTGCAAAACCCTATTCTCTATAGGACCATTTTTTAAATTTACCCGAAATTTTTGAGCCGGAGCTCGAGTCGCTTATTGAGTTACTTTATAGTTGATATGACTCAAAATCAATTACAAATAAAGACATGTATCTTATATCGTATTATGAAGAGAACGTGTGATCAAAATTTTCATGACAAAGACAGTATTATATAAGCATTATATGATTGATTCTTAATTTATATAATTGAATTAATATATACTCAATAAATAAAATGAATCACTATAGTAGCTTTTTTTTTTATTAATTATGAGTTGAACCAATTTATTTAAATAATTTTTTGGTGATCACTCTCGCTCACCCATCATTAGTTCATCTAGGGACAATATACATAACCCATTCTTTGTACTTTGATATTTACATGATTTTGGAATAATACATTAGATTATAGATTTTTTTTTATAAGGGGTGGGACGAATTTTTTTTCCGCATAACGCGACTCGAATCTTCTTAAAAGTGGGAGATGAGTTTATACCACTTCGGCTAAGATCGAAAGCTCAAAAACATTATAGATTATATCATTTGATTGGGAGAAATATCCAATAATGCAATGAGTGTGAGCCACCCCCAATTTGTTCACCAATTGTGCTATTGATTCTATGTACCCCCGATAAATTTGACAATATTAGTTTATAATCCATGAGATTGAGAGAGGATAGATTTTCATGGTCCACTAACATGAAGTGTCTCTTTCATAACATTCTCTTTCCATATTACATATGGGAAAAGAAAATCAAATATTTTAAAAGGTAGCTCCTGTTCTCTAATTTTTCTCCTTTCAATCTCTTTCGACGCATGTCGTTTGGACGTCCGAGCAATGAGATATGATCGAAACAATCGGCTGCAACTAGAGACCAGCTTGGTATTTTAGCAACCAAACTTAAAATCATTTCTTAGCATATCATCAAGCTCTAAAACATCATCTGTGAACTACCTATTTGATGAAATATATTATTGATAAAATAACAAGTTCTGTTAACATCAAAATCATGATTATTTGGATTCTCACTTCTCAGAACCCAACAATTATATTATTCGTTAATTATATAGGTTCCACATTAAAGTATTGTAAAATGTGGGCTTTGAACGAAAATTGGGGGTTGTATTCTGATGTGATTCGAGATTTTGACTATAAGGTAGAATAAAATGTTAATGTAAAATAACGATAAACACACCAAGATTTTTTACGTGGAAAACCCTCAAATCGAGAGAAAAACCACGGGACCTAGTCCAGTATAAAATTTCATTATCTCGTCGATGATTTACAAGACTCTCTGGACACAAATAACAATCGCTCAATGACTTATACGAATATTTTTAGAAAAATAACAAGAAAGACCGAATAGACATAAATTTGCTCTTTTCGGAGTCTTTTTGCCCAGAAAAATCCAACCTCTGTGATGAGGCTATCCAAGGGTATTTATAGGGCTGTCCTCAGTAACTAACTCGCGGGAAATCAACAACATGATTTCCTCGGATCGTGGCTTGACTAGAGCCAAACGTGTCCGAGAAATCCACCCCATTAATGCACGTTCAATCCCAGCCGGTTAATTAGTTTTAATTATGACCGGGTCTTCCGCTACACTTTGACCAGAATCCCGAAGAGGGTTTAACAGTTGTTCTGCTCGGTAATTTTAGAGTTTGTATCTTCATAGCTGGTTTTTACCTGAGAAAATCAATATGTCATATGACATCACCTCACCCCCTAAAGTAAAGCAAGATGAAAGTAGTGAAATCTTGGTTTATTGTCTTCGGGTAAAATCCTGATATGCTCGGGATATTTTTACCGCCTAATTTTCCCGCCTAAAAATTTCAAAAAATCTTGCGACGTTTCGTTTCCCGAGGCACATCTATAACCGTTCATGGGATTTATTTTGAACGGTGTCGATTCAACGACTGTTCAAGTGGTCCCCCACTATAAATACTCGCTCATTCGTCGATTTAACTTACTTTACTGCAATTTGCTTCATAGCTAGCATTAGACGTCCGATCAACTTTTCTTTCATACTTATTTTCTTTCCATTCATCGAGTATGTCTTCTTCTGACGATTATTCAAAAACTATAGACATGTTCGAGGAGGAGGGTACCCTGAGTCCCTCTCCTCGGCATTCTTCTTCCTCTGATAGTGAGGAGACTTCCAGCTCGTCGTCAGTCCACGATGCTCGTAGAGAAGAGCTTCAGGCTGCGACAGAGCAGGACCTGATAAAAGCCCACGTTCCCTGGTTTGAGATATTTGAATCATGGATTAAATCACAACAGCACCTATCCAGTATCCAAACTAAATGGGGGATTTCCGAGGGGACATCTATTATTGTTCCCCCTCCCGGATCTTGCCCCCACCTGCCTCCCGAGGGTTATTTTCCCTTCTACATAGACCAACTCCGAGGGGGACTTCGTTTTCCTATTCCTCATTTTTTTGTAGATGTTGCCTCCTATTTTGCCATCTCTCTAAGTCAGTTATTCCCCAACAGTTATCGATTGTTGGCGGGTTTCTACATAGTCTTATCCTTTTTTGGTTTTTCTCCGACTCCCGAACTCTTTCATTGTTTCTTTCAATTAAATCGAAAGGAGATCGGGCTTTTTTACTTTTCTTCTCGAACAGGGATGGGTTTTATGAAAAATTATCCATCTTCCATAAAAAATTGGAAAAGATTTTTCTTCTTTGCTCGCCCACTCCAACCCTGGGATTGTCCCATGGAGTGGAAAGAAAACTTACCGAAGGGCAAGCCGATCAAGGGGCTACTTGAGGGAGAAACATATCTATCGGTTCGTCGTAAGCTTGGCGATCAGTGTTTTAACCTTGGGGAGCTGATTGACGACGGACTGATGTATTTGTTCCAGCTTAGTCCTAAGGGTGTTTCCCTAAAAATGCCCCTCGGTGAGTATTTACCGAGTATCTTGCTTTGTTTGCTTACTTCGTTTTAACATACTTGAATAATTGCTATGATGTTTCTTTCTTGCAGAAACCAAGGTGCTGAAAGCCAAGATTGCTGCTAGCTTGAAGAAAATTACCGTACCAGAGAAGGCTACTAAACCGACCATTGGAACAATTCCTCCCCCATCTGTTACACCTGCTCCTCCCGAAGAGGTGATTGAAATACCTGAGGCGGAAGCCTTGATTCCTCGATCATTGAAGAGGGCGGCCCCCGAGGGCCAAGGTTCTTCCTCTAAACTTCCTCCTACCAAGAAAACTTCTTCTCCACGAATCTCCCTTACCCGCCGAGCTAGTCCACCACTTCAGACTCGAGCTGTTTCTCAACCTGCTCCCGTTGGTTCTAGCTCTTCTCGGCCAACCTCCCGATATCATATACCCGATTGGATTTATCCCCCCAACGTCCCCATTCTGAGAAAACCGGACCCCAAAATTTCTCACTCTATCATTTGCAATTGGGCCAATTCTCCCGACCGTAAATACCTCGGAGGATTGGCCTTCAGCAACTTGATAAATGATTTTTCCACTTCCCTCACTCAGGTAACTTACATCCACTTCCATCTGATAAACTCTTTGTCTTCGGTATATTAATTTTATTTATTCTCTTGCAGACCAATCTGATGGCCGGCAAGATTATGACTCGCTTCCAATCTATGAGATCCTCAGATGGGGAGAATTAGAAA
Organism: Haberlea rhodopensis; assembly: GCA_907163345.1. Taxonomy (NCBI): domain Eukaryota; kingdom Viridiplantae; phylum Streptophyta; class Magnoliopsida; order Lamiales; family Gesneriaceae; genus Haberlea; species Haberlea rhodopensis. Next base: position 2,092,632 of record CAJQUN010000072.1, read on the forward strand.
CACATCAAACAACTAGAAGGTATCGGCGAGGAGATGAAGAAATCCATAAAGTTACTGGAGGAACGATACTCTGCTGCTGTTGCTACTCGGGATAAGATAGTGGAGCCTCTCGAAGAAGCGCACAAGAAATTAGCCGACCTTGAGGAAGCTAACACCACTTTATCCGGGCAGTACAAGTCCGTGACTGAAGAGAATAAATCCCTCTTAGAGCAACTTTCACAGGAGAAGTCATTGCGGGCTGAAGAGAACAAATCCCTTTCTGAACAGCTTGACCTGGAGAAACTATCTCGGGCTGCTCAGATCGAAGAATCCTGGCTCATCAAGAAAGAAGAGTTTATGAAGTCTGAAGAGTATGGCGATATTTTGGGCGAACGCGCTGCCAAGTTCCTTAACTATGGCTTTGAAGAGTTTGTTCGTCAATTTAAAGCCGCTGCCTATCCTCCTGAAGGAACTTCAACAGACTTTATAAATGTTGATGAGGCCCTGAATACCATTCCCGACGAGTTCCTCCAGCTGTAGATTTAGGGACGTACCCCTCTTGTTTTAACTTTTAAAATTGTAATCTTTTGGGAATGATATTCTGACTCTCCTTGTCTTCTTACAATCTTGTGCAAGCTAGTCTCTCCACCAAGCAAAATTTTAAGCAAATAAAGCTCGGTTGGAAAATATCCCGAAATAATGAATATAACCGAGCTCGGGGAAAAGACATCCCGAGTAGATAAAATATGGTCGGGCTTTAGAGAGAACATCCCAAGCATAATAACATGATACATTTAAGTTTAAACGTCGACCAAACATTCCGATCCAACGAGTAAACGATGGTATTTTTTAAGTTTAAACGTTGACCAAACATCCCGATCCAACGAGTAAACGAACATTGCTCGCTACCCCGAGCACAATCGCTTAATCCCATTTTAGGTTCAAATACAGACTAAACTTCCCGATCCTGTATTTAACCCGCCAACAATGGACTATAATAACATAAGCTCGCTACCCCGAGCACAATAACATGGTATTTTTAAGTTTAAACGTTGACCAAACATCCCGATCCAACGAGTAAACCGAACATTGCTCGCTACCCCGAGCGTAATCGCTTAGTCCCATTTTAGGTTCAAATACAGACCAAATTTCCCGATCCTGTATTTAACCTGCCAACAATGGACTATAAGAACATAAGCTCGCTACCCCGAGCACAATAACATGGTATTTTAAGTTTAAACGTTGACCAAACATCCCGATCCAACGAGTAAACGATGGTATTTTTAAGTTTAAACGTTGACCAAACATCCCGATCCAACGAGTAAACGATGGTATTTTTAAGTTTAAACGTTGAGCAAACGTCCCGATCCAATGAGTAAACCGAACATTGCTCGCTACCCCGAGCATAATCGCTTAGTCCCATTTTAGGTTCAAATACAGACCAAACTTCCCGATCCTGTATTTAACCCGCCAACAATGGACTATAAGAACATAAGCTCGCTACCCCGAGCACAATAACATGGTATTTTTAAGTTTAAACGTTGACCAAACATCCCGATCCAACGAGTAAACGTTGGTATTTTTAAGTTTAAACGTTGACCAAACATCCCAATCCAACGAGTAAACCGAACATTGCTCGCTACCCCGAGCATAATCGCTTAGTCCCATTTTAGGTTCAAATACAGACCAAACTTCTCGATCCTGTATTTAACCCGCCAACAATGGACTATAATAACATAAGCTCGCTACCCCGAGCACAATAACATGGTATTTTTAAGTTTAAACGTTGACCAAACATCCCGATCCAACGAGTAAACGATGGTATTTTTAAGTTTATATGTTGACCAAACATCCCGATCCAACGTGTAAACGATGGTATTTTTAAGTTTAAACGTTGACCAAAAATCCCGATCCAACGAGTAAACCGAGCATTGCTCGCTACCCCGAGCATAACCGCTTAGTCCCATTTTAGGTTCAAATACAGATCAAACTTCCCGATCCTGTATTTAACCCGCCAACAATGGACTATAATAACATAAGCTCGCTACCCCGAGCACAATAACATGGTATTTTTAAGTTTAAACGTTGACCAAACATCCCGACCCCACGAGTAAACGATGGTATTTTTAAGTTTAAACGTTGACCAAACATCCCGATCCAACGAGTAAACGATGGTATTTTTAAGTTTAAACGTTGACCAAACATCCCGATCCAACGAGTAAACCGAACATTGCTCGCTACCCCGAGCATAATCGCTTAGTCACATTTTAGGTTCAAATACAGACCAAACTTCCCGATCCTGTATTTAACCCGCCAACAATGGACTATAATAACATAAGATCGCTACCCCGAGCACAATAACATGGTATTTTTAAGTTTAAACGTTGACCAAACATCCGATCCAACGAGTAAACGATGGTATTTTTAAGTTTAAACGTTGACCAAACATCCCGATCCAATGAGTAAACGATGGTATTTTTAAGTTTAAACGTTGACCAAACATCCCGATCCAACGAGTAAACCGAACATTGCTCGCTACCCTGAGCATAATCGCTTAGTCCCATTTTAGGTTCAAATACAGACCAAACTTCCCGATCCTGTATTTAACCCGCCAACAATGGACTATAATAACATAAGCTCGCTTCCTCAGAAACTTGCCACTACGAATCCCGAAAGTGCATTTTGCAGGATTCAACTTCATACCAAATTTTCTTAAAGTGTTGAAGACTTCTTCCATATCCTTGACCAAGTCCTCGGCTTTTCGGCTCTTAATCAGGACATCATCCACATACACTTCCACATTCCGACCAACTTGTTCTTTGAACATTTTGTCCATCAACCTTTGATAAGTGGCTCCAGCATTTTTCAATCCGAAAGGCATTACCACATAACAAAAGGTTCCCCCTGCTGTAACAAAACTCACTTTTGATTGATCTTCCTGTGCCAAAGAGATCTGATGGTATCCTTGATAAGCATCCATAAGACATAACAATTCATGTCCGGCAGTAGAATCTACGAGCTGATCGATCCTGGGCAGGGGATAACAATCTTTGGGACATGCTTTATTCACATCCCTAAAATCCACACACATTCTCCATTTGTCTCCGGCTTTAGGCACCAAAACTACATTCGAGAGCCATGTAGGGAAACCGATCTCACGAATATGGCCTGCCTTTAACAACTCTTCTACCTGTTTGACAATGACAGTGTCCTTTTCTGATCCAAAATGTCTCCTCTTTTTCTTTATTGCTCGAACATTGGGGTCCACATTGAGGCGGTGTTCGGCAATCTCAGGTTTTACTCCAACTAAATCGGAGGTACTCCATGCAAATACATCCACATGTTGATTTAAACAATCAACCACTTTTTCCCGTAATTCTGGATCAAGTTGGGATCCCACTCTAGTAATTCTAGTAGGGTGACCCATCTCGATATTGAGGAACTCCTCTTCGGGTGTTACTCGTTCCTCCTCGTCCCGCTTCCTCTTTTCATTTCCCCCTCGCTCTCTTCCTTCTTTATTCTGTTCTCTTTCTTGCCTTAACTCTTGCACATACCATTTCCGTGACGAGCTTTGATCACCTCTTACCTGCCCCACTTCTTCTCCTACTGGAAATTTCATGGTTAGATGATAGGTGGAGGCAACGGCTTCGAAGGCGGCTAGGGATGGTCTTCCCAATATTACATTGTAAGAAGATGGTGCATCCACAATGAGAAAATTTATCATCTTTGTTTTGATCTTTGATTCTTCACCAAGTGTAACTGGTAGAGACACCCGCCCTATCGGATTTATGACTTCCCCTGCAAATCCGTGCAAGGACGTATTCACCTTCAGTATAGGTAAGCTCCCCAAGTCCATTTGGTTTAACGTATTAAGAAAAAGTACGTCCGCTGAGCTTCCTGTGTCCACGAAAATCCTCTGCACATTATAGTTAGCTACTGTAGCATAGATAACCAACGCATCATCATGAGGAAAATGGATTCCTTGCAGATCTGCGGCCCAAAAGATATGGACGGACCCTCATGTACATGATTGGGGTTAATAGATAGTACTTGAAGCTTCCAGGCATGATTCCTTCTTGCTCTGTTCGAATCTCCACCCGACATTCCTCCGGATATCATGTGTATGGTTCCTTGATTAGGGACATTGTTCAAGGTTTCTTCTTCTCCTTCTACTCTTTCTCCCCTAACTGACCAAGGAACTGGCTGAGGCGCTCCTCTTCCGGGATTTATGTTAATTTTAGGAATGAAATTATTGTCTTTGAACTCCTCGTTAATCCCCGCATTCCATCAGACTCATTGGATCTTCCACCTCGGAAACCTCCTCCTCGATATCCTCTTCCTCGGAAGGACCCTCCTCGGAACATTCCTCCTCGGAAAGGTCCCCCTCTATGAGGTCCACCCCGTCCTCTTTTCGGCATACTTTGGTTCATGGCTACTTCCCGATGAGGTCTCATCGGGAGATACTGGTCAAAACTTCTTTTGATTGGCTCCACTGGCTTATTCTTTCTGTTCACTTCTTCCCCAATTTTACCATCTCTTCTTTGCTTCATCTTTTGGGCTTCTTCCAGATTAATGTATTTGGAAGCTCTTCCCAACAGCTCATCATAATCAGAAGGTGGCTTTTTTTGCCAAAGATCGGAATAAGTCTCCCTCTTTTAATCCTTGGGTGAACGCACTGATGAGTATTTCAGAAGTGACATGCGGAATGTCAAGACATGCATGGCTGAATCTTTTTAGAAAGTCTCGAAGAGATTCTTTCTCCGTTTGTTTAATCCCGAACAGACTAAGAGCTGTTCTCTTGCAACTCCGACTGCTTGCAAACTGATGCAGAAATAGAGAACTAAACTTCGGGAAGGAGTCTATGATTCTCGCCGGCAACTGATTAAACCATGCTTGCGCCGCCCCAGATAATGTAGTCAGGAAAACCCGACATTTCACTCCGTCCGTAAGTTGATGAAGAAGCGAAGCGTTTTCAAATCGAGACAGATATTCTTCGGGATTTGTACCACCATCGTAATTTCCCACATTTAGAGCCCTGAAGTTTGGAGGCAAAGGATCATCAACCACATGTGGAGCAAATGGAGTGCTCCTTTGCGGAGGATACAGACGTCCTTCCATCTTATTACGCATCTGCTGCATCTCACTTTTCAGCTCTTCCATTTGGCGATTTAAAGCTTTATCCGTTTCATCATTCAAATGATTAGGAATATTTCTAACTTCCTCAGGCCCTTTTTCAGGCTCCTGCATGGAGGCCAAATCTTCTTCTTCTTCTTCTTGCATAGTTTCTTGTTTCTGGGGAGGGGTCATAAATTGCCTCATGATCTCTCCGACAGTTTTAGCTATCATTTCTGTCAAATGCTCCCTGGGCATTCTTCCAGCAGGAAATGTCCGAGGAATATTTTGAGATGATCCTGCATCTTCTGGCCCTTCTCTGGGTTCAGCGAACGAATCTGGATGAGAATTGTATCCATTTCCCCTGGAAGCTTGCCCCTACCTCTACCTCTGGCCATCTTGCCCTTTTATTTATTTTCTGTTAGAAAATTCGTCCTACTTCAACGTCTTTGCCCTAAATGTTCCCACAGACGGCGCCAATGATGTGATTCGAGATTTTGACTATAAGGTAGAATAAAATGTTAATGCAAAATAACGATAAACACACCAAGATTTTTTACGTGGAAAACCCTCAAATCGAGAGAAAAACCACGGGACCTAGTCCAGTATAAAATTTCATTATCTCGTCGATGATTTACAAGACTCTCTGGACACAAATAACAATCGCTCAATGACTTATACGAATATTTTTAGAAAAATAACAAGAAAGACCGAACAGACATAAATTTGCTCTCTTCGGAGTCTTTTTGCCCAGAAAAATCCAACCCCTGTGATGAGGCTATCCAAGGGTAATTATAGGGCTGTCCTCAGTAACTAACTCACGGGAAATCAGCAACATGATTTCCTCGGATCGTGGCTTGACTAGAGCCAAACGTGTCCGAGAAATCCGCCCCATTAATGCACGTTCAATCCCAGCCGGTTAATTAGTTTTAATTATGACCGGGTCTTCCGCTACACTTTGACCAGAATCCCGAAGAGGGTTTAGCAGTTGTTCTGCTCGGTAATTTTAGAGTTTGTATCTTCATAACTGGTTTTTACCCGAGAAAATCAATATGTCATATGACATAATATTCTATAAGGTTGGAACAAGTTAAATCAAATAGAAAAATTACATTTTGGTCCCATAAGTTGCACTTCGTTTTTCGTCCTAATTATTGGTCTACTCACGGTCTTAGTCCATTGATGAATAAATGAATAACTATAAGGTAAAATTGACAAGCAATTTTGAGATCGTCCAACCTATGTCGTCGGGTTAACCTTTCGGGCTGAGTACTTCAGCTGTCCTCTAACTATTGGTTAATTTGGCTCTAATCCGTAGTTATGGAATTTAGACGCTGACCTAATTACTACTTAATCATTTTATTTAATATATGTTTACATTCATGGTTATTGTAGTAATTTTATGACACTTTCACTAACATAAATTTTGAGATCTATACCATAAAATATTTCAACAAACTAAAAATGTATGTGTAATAGAGATAGCCCACCACTAACTTCATTGCTACGTATTCATCTTCAAAATTCGAGTTAGTGGTAATTTACGCAATATAGTATCATTCTAGACACTTTACTACATGTGATTGTAAATATGCACTTTAATCCCCGTGGTTTGCAAATATAGCTAACCGTCCCTACACATAATTTATGATTTTTTTTTGCTTGTCATGACAAAAATACCGTGATTTAGGATGAGTGATTTGTACCTATTCGCAAACCATCAGCGGGCGTTCTGCCTAATTTCAAACCACAATGAGTTCAGTGGCACCTGATTGAAACCATCGAGGGAGGATAAATTGTTACATGATAAAATTTGTCAATTATTTTTCTAATTTTAGGTACAATTTACCCTCTTATCTTATTCTCTAGGTGCAAATTATCCCAATATGTTATTCAAATTTGACAGATTACCTACGTTATTATTTAGGTGCAATTTATCCCTTAATAATACAATTGATTTTTTAACATGTAATTTCATAGTACAGACGCAAGATATGACGCATGTAACACAAATCATATATGGATGGGATGTTTGCACATATTTTCAAACCACATGGGGTCAACTATCTATTTTCAATTTAAAATCATGGGAGTAAACTATCTATTTTCAAAACCAGGGGGGTCCGTGCCAAAAAAACCTCAAAATTTTAACATTGTCCGATATAAACTTTTGTGTAAAGTAAAGAACAAGCCATTAATTTGAAACACATGCAGCTAATAATAATTTAAACTTTTGTTTGGATAGAATTAAGTGAACAACTTTTCCCTCGCACACAGACAGAAAAACAGCTATTTTAATTTTCACATATGGTTTTTAAAAAGTAAATATAAAGTTAAGTAGGGTTAATGATAGTTTTGCAACTTTTTATAAGCTGCCAAAGTTTCTTTTAGCAATTATCTTGATACATGCTGATTTTCACTTTGATACATATTAATTAATATTTGACATTATTGCTTTTGTTAATATAAGGAAGAGAGATAATAATAATAATATGCATATAACATCTTTTTTCCCCTTGATAGGAGGAGGAGATAAAAAAAAATTATACACACAGCGGGACTCGAACACGAGTCTTTTTCAAGTAGGGAGTGCGTGTTTATCAAGCGGGCTAGGCCCGAAGCTCGTATATAAATATGGACTTTTTCAATATTGTCCCAAACTTTTAGGCCTAGTGAAATATATACATAAATTGTTTTTAATCAAAAATAATCTCACATAAATGTTTTTAACAAATATAGTAATACAAAAATTTCTTTTTAACAAAAGTGGTCACATAATTAAATAGGGAGTTTTGGTACCACTTTTGATTAAAAACAAAATTTTGGGACTAGTATTGATTAACAACAAACGTTTGGAACTATTTTTGACTAAAAACAATTTTCATGAGACTATATTGATTAGTTCTAACCGTTTGTGTTTAATATTACAAAGACCATTATTCTATGAGATCACCTTTGAAATTTACCATATATTCTATTAGAGATGCCTTTGTTCGATTTATTGCCAATAGAATCGAATACATCATGCATATTTGGTTTAAAAAATTTTAATGTTTGGAAAAAAAGATTTTCTTATCTTTATTTCCTCCCTGTTATTATTACTACTACTAATTATTATGTCATAGAATTTCGTAATTTTTTTTATAATAGCATAAGTTATACTGAAAAGTCTTGTATCTGTATGATATATGAGTTGGATTTATAACTTACAGCATAGAAAGATTTATATTTGCACTTACGAAGTTCGATATTATTGGAAAATGAGAGATTTTTTATATGATAATCAGGGGCGTACCCCACAAAAAAATAAAGTTAATAAATTATTTTTACCCTACACCTCCAAAAATTTTTTACCCTTAAATATTAGCCAAAAAAATTTCACACCCTCCAAAATTTTTTCTGGTTCTGGCCCCTGTGATAATTGAATTCATACAGGGCTTATCTTAATCGGCAAAAAAGTTCACATTGTCATAACATGTTTCTGTTTTGGGCATCACCAAATATTCGAGAGCGTGTAACGTGTGAAACATGTTTGCAATATCCAACTATAAATAAATAAATTTGGGATTCACAAAGGAAAGATTTGTAGTTCTTAAATCTTTACTGTCTGAAAATTCTTTCACTGCTGATATATTATGTACTGTCACTCCTAAAAAGCATTCATGCAGTGTCGAACACTTCTAAGATACCAATATGGCTTGGACATGTGTCCGACAGGCCACGTGGTAAATTCGGACACGAGTGTCGGACACGGCCGAGGGGGAGTGTCGGACACGGCAAGGACACATTTTTAACAGAAATGACACTTTTAGGGTTAATTGTACAATTTAAAAAGTTTTGACTAAAATAAAATTTAGACATGTTTGTTAAACTTTATATTTTTAAAATTTTAAATTATTTAGGGGAGTGGGAGATGACTCAAACAACAACAACAACAACAACAACAACAACTAAGTCTTTAATCCCAAAGAATTGGGGTAGGCTACATGAACAATAGGGAGAATCAAGTCGGGTCGGACACATGCGTCAGTCTTCTCCAAACGCTTCTATCAGTCAACATATCTTCTGTAATCCCCTTGCACTCCAAATCTTTGCGTATAACTTCGAGCCATGTCTTCTTCGGTCGTCCTCTCACTCTCGTGAACTGGCCGAACCAGATAAATCTTTACAAAGAGAATACATGACACCCACTAGGCCAATGCTTTGGTGTCAAACTTTATGTTAATTCAAATAATATATATTTGGTGTTAGTCGGTGTGATACAATGATGATTTCAGTGAAATACATTTATTTATATGCTTCTTGAATTTGGTAAAAATATTTTTGGTGTGATCTTTTATTTGGACGTAAGAATATTTTTTTTGTGTTTTTACATGGTTTTAGAAGTAAAATTTGAAATTCCTATTTTGTAATAAAATACATGTATAATGTTAGTAATGTTTAGAGGGGGGTTGAATAAACAATAGACTTAATTTTGATTCTTCTTTCTTACAGCAGACTGTTAAGTACTGCATTAGGTTCTCGATTGATAGCAAGTCAGCAGACACTAGTAATAGTGCTGAAGACGTCTGTTGAACTTGTAAGATTAAATAACTGAATAATAATGTGCAGAAAGTAAATAACACAAGATATGTTCTGGAAGTTCGAAGCACAACGCTTCTACTTCTCACCTTCTTCCTTTGTAGGAAGATTACACTAGAAGACTTTGGCTTACACTTTACAGTATACAACCTTCTTAGGCACTCACACAGATTAGCCTAAACTCCTAGCAATACAAATATCATAGTTGTTTACAACGTGTTTTTACAACACTCATACAAAGTATAAATCTCTTAAGCTTAGAGTGTTCTTGAGCAGCAGACTCAGTAGGCTTTGATCTTCAAGATCACAATAATGTGTTTTTGCTGCTCTTGCAAAGCTTCAGAATCTTTCAATGTACGTGTTGAATGTTTTGCTTGAATGAAGTTGATTTCTGACTTTCAAATATTGATCGCGTTGTTAGAGCTTTCTTCATTCTTCACATTGACGTATTATAGACATAGCAGTCTAACGACAACTTTTCTTCAATTGGAAAGATCTGCATAAAATCAGCTTCCTGATATTCTTCCAAATTTCTTTTTCTTCTTTCCAATTCCGTTAAGCAACGGCTATTTCAATCGGACGCTATTGGTGGCGCTGATATGGTAATGCGGCGCTCTATTGTACCTTTGTCAAAGTGAGTTTGTACTTGTTTTGTCTTGTTGCGTTATACATCTGCTGACTTCTCATGTACTGTATATCTGCTGGACATATGATCAGCTGATGTCCTTTCCGTCATCTGCTGGATAGTTACTAGTTACTTAGTCTGCTAGAATGACTTCTTAGACGTCTGCGGGTACTCTTGTTCCAGTGGACGTTCACTCTCTGCATCCGGTGGATGATAACTCTTGGTCTTTGGACCCGGTAGATCTCTTTTTATCTTTTCACACGGCAGATGTCTTTTCACCCGGTGGATGATATCTTTGTCTTTTAGTATCTGGTGCATCTTTGTAGAGTTATTCAGCGTTCTCTTTATCAATAGGCTTCGATGCAGTAGACACTACAAGCAGTAGATGTTTGTGATCACCAAAACTTAGAAATGTTTTCCCAACAATTTCCCACTTTTTGGCGATGACAAAACTTAGCAGTGGAGACTCTGGCTTGAACGTTGAACATCATATACATGTTAAGACTTAAAAACATAACAATGGAGAGCAACAAATATTGTTAGACAAATAAGCAGATTACAAGTGGTAATCAAGTTGAACACTAACAAAATAATATAATTTTTATTTAAAACGAATCATGTTTACATATTACAATTCTTACAACAATCATATGTTTACAATCTATTCAAGTGGGTAAAAATAACTTGAGAAACATAGCCAGTATGGAATGATCTGAGCTGGCCAGTTTTGGGGTTTTGACAATGGGGAGAAAAAGTGCATACAGAGAAATTGTTACAAAAGAAAATCTAGAAAATAAACTACGTTATGTTCAAAATAATCCTCTATTCATCCTTTGTTCATCATAGTCTCTGTCTTTCCCCTTTTTGTCATCAGCACCCAGACTCTGCTTTCCAAATACCAGGCTGGTGGATGAACACAAAAACTGGTCTGTGAAGCTGGAGCTAGCAGAGATGGGTTAGGTAAGTAATCAACCCACGTAGGGTTGATATAGATAAGTAATAAACCCATGAAATTGAATTGCAGAAAAGTTGCAAGAACGGTAAGTTAAATTTTAAGATAAGTATGTTGTAGTGTGAGATGTGTTGAGGCAGTGAGTATGCTATTTATAGCAAAAAATTGGCAAGGTTCACTACTGTGATTGATATGACACATCGGCTTGTGGCATTCAATCCTGAATTAAATGAAATTGAAGAAGATAACTACTGAATAAAAGAAACGTTATTTTACTGCAATAATGACAAAATGTAACTGATTAAGACAAGATACGTTACTATTGGTGTCCCAACCAATGTTTGGAGTAGTCACGATCTGAAGGAGGAGTGTCAGTAGCTGGTTGCCTTGAACTTTGTGTCCTCTGCTGGGAGGAAGGTCTCGGCTGACTTGCTTCTCCACTGCCAGCAGATGATCGCCTTTCCGGGACTGGTTCTCTTCTGCTTGGCTGTTGAGGTCTGCTGTTCTTTAGTAGCCTTCGAACAGTGCGTAACATTTGGGAGACTGCTGCTTAAATCTTGTAGCTGCGTGGAAAAAGGTGGTTGCATATCGGCCATCTGCGCTGAGAACTTTTGATGAATGTCATCAATCTTTCCTCCAATATCAAGTGAAGTAGCAGCATGAAGGATTCATTCTGCTGGCTCAATTCAAGTCTGGCTTGCCCCAGATTTGTGACAAATCTTTGAAAGCTTGTGACCTTTTCATATAGGAGATTGACATCTCGATATATATCACTGAATTGGGAATCAGTGCGTCGCCTTAAATTTCCAATTTTGTGAATGGCGTCTTTTTCTTCATGTTTAAGCTTTTGGACTTCGCCAGCCGGTTTGGAAATAACAGCAGATAGATGAACCAGCTGAACAGCAAAAGAGGAAGGCATCTCTTCCCCCATGAAATTCAGGAAAATCAAAGAGATCTTCAGGTGGATCACTTGCTAGAGCCTGTGCAAAAGTTGAAGGACCAGCTCTGTGATGACCAGGGATTATAGATGTTAATCCCGGAGTGTTAATAACCCCTAAAGTTGTTTTACGTGGCGATTTGGAGTTTAATCGCGGTGTTGGGCCTTCTGGGCTTGTTTATTTGAGTAGTTGGGATCGTTGGATCCCGAGGTTGAGATTGTATTCTCATTACGGTGTAAAACCTAAGAGTTGGGTTTTTGATGTGTCTCGGATCTGGGGTGCTTTGTGTGGGCACCGGTAGAGGGTTTTGGAGTTAGAGAGAGAGTTTTTGAAAACATATGATTTTTAATGAATCATGATGTATTTGTGGGGCTATTAGTATTTCGGGGTATTTTTGCTATAAATACCAGTTGAACCCGAGATTTTAATTATTGGAACCATTTTCCCCACCTTTCCCGTCACTCTCTCTCTCCCCGCATCCGCGCCCTTTCCTGTTTCCCTCGACCCCGCAGCTTCAGGCCGTGCGCCCGCCGCCGTCCGGCCGCTGTTCGACACGTCCGACCCGCCGTTGGCTTCGTCTCGTCCAGGCGTAGCTTCCCACACCAACAATTCAAAGTTTCGTCGAGAATCGCGTTCGGATTTGCCAGAAAAGCGGTAGGGTTCGAAATTGAAATCTGTCCGATTTGGGGCTCGATTTTTGGTACGTTTTTGGGGCTTTTCTTCAGGTGTTTTTGGGGCATTTTTGTGCTGTTGTTGGGTCGAAAATTTCAGACTTTAAATTTCAAAAATATTTGTTGCTTAATGGTTCGAATTAATTCTCGAATTTCGTAGGGTTTGGGGTTCGAATTTGGGGGTTTTGGCAGGGGTGTGGCGATTCTTGTTATGGGTCATTTATTACATGTTTTAGATGTATTATGGTGCTTAATTGGGTTCGAATTGAGATGTTAGGGTTCGAAATTTTTGAGGTGGTTCTTGAGCAATTTTCGATAATGTCTCATTCGATTTCCCTCCCTGTATATGCCCTGCCCCGGGTCTTTTAAATGGTGTATTGTCGTGTGTTGACAATATTTTTGTATAAGGGTTATGGGTGTGCTTGAGCATGGGTTGCATGTTCGTAAATAATTGTGAATTATTTATCGTGTTAGCACATCGTTCCTCGGGGCATGGAACTCGAACAAGTCTGGCTCGAACTTCGGAGATTTAAGGTACGTGCGACGTACGAGCATTTCTTCATATGAGAGCATTTGTGAAATGCATAATGTATTTTGATTTCATTGAATAATTGTGCGTATGATTATATATATATGTTGATATAGCCAAGGAACGACCAAATCTTGATACCGCCGCCACAAGCGTGCGTGACACTAGAGTAGGATAACTCTTAGAAGGTATATGAGGTACTGGATGTGTATGACTATTGTAGGGCATTGAGATGCCTGAGAATTATCGTGGAATCATGTATTCATTATAAGACATGCGAGATGTCTAAGTATAATGGAGAATTGGTAAAATAAATGCTAGGCATTTGAGCTATCTGTGATTGATAGCGAGGTTGAGAAATCAGTATTTGTTATTGAGATATCCATATTTGCCTGTATAATGAATTTGGAATCATATATATTGACATTCGAGAATTAGGCATACGATGAGTTAAATCAATGTGTTGATTTACTGATTTTTGAGATTTGATGAGTTTGATGATTGTGAGAACAGGGACAGTACACGGAATCCCGGATGAGGACGTTGCCATCCAGGGAGTATCATTAAAATTCATTAGTATTTACTTTTGTTGTAAATTATGAATTTCATTATTGTGATTATGAGATTTTGTGTATTGGTATGCTCACCCCGTTGGGGGCTGTCTCTGTTGGGGCAGGTGAACAGGTACATCGATGACTGTGAAGCTGAGCTCGAGCTGTTGATTGGATGTACTCCCAGGATCGTGGTACCAGGGCTTGATGGAGCACGGTATCGTATAGAGTACTTATATACACCTGATGGTTATATACATATTCATGATGCTCGCATGTGAGCACGATTATACTTGTATATGGGTTGTATATAAAGGCACGAGCCTTTCTCTCTTTCATTCTATGTTGCATGCAATTAGAGGTGGAATTGCTAAATGATATGAGAGTCATTGGTGTATTTTGTGGGTGTCGAAGCCCACTCTTGTTGTCCTATTGTGTGGTGCTTTCCCTGGCTGGGAATTTACTTAGTATTTCTGTATTTTATTAAGTGTTGTGCTTCCCTGGCCGGGAATTATGTTATGTGTTGTGCTTTTATTTCGGGATAGCTCAATTTATGGGGAGACTCTGCCCAAATTTTTATAAAAGTCCACAATGTAAAAAGTGGCGAAAAGGGGATGGTAATGGGCGAACTTTATGAGTCTATATGTTGTTAGGATGATGATCTTATAACATTGAGTATTAAAGAAAATTTTGTAATTGCCATTCAATGGTAAAGCATCATCTGAGTTTCCCGATTGATTTTTATTGAAAGCATGTGCCACACATAGTGGTTAATACACTGAAAAAGGGTTAAGGGCTTGGGGTCCTTACATTAGTGGTATCAGAGCAGTGGTTGCTCATTGGGGCTGTTAAGGGCCTAGGAAATTGTTGAAAGCACATAATTTTGCATGATGGCATTAATGTTGAATGACACAACTATATGTTTATGTGCTTTTATGATATGAAAAGTGGTGTTGCTAACCGTTGTGGTTGCAGGAATCGTGTGAAACGCGATAGGATGTCATTAATGGTAATGTCTGGCACTCCGTATGTTATGTGCCAAGGAATCTGATTTTTAAGAAAATCAGAAAAAGGGGATATTTCCGAGGTAACATGTCTTGGTATACGTATTGACATGCAAGTGGTTGCGTATATGTATTGCATGGTTGATGCATAGCGTATATGGCTATTGTTGCTAACCATAATGGTTGCAGGTTACAGGAAATATGGAGTACGAAAAGGAATGATGATTATACATATGCACGGGCATCCCAACGGTAACATGTATTATGTGTTTAGTTATTTAACACAAGGTAACTCAAGGTATGCATAAGATAGTGCATTATGATATGATACATGTTGATACGCATCGTTTTGCATATGTATGTTGTGAAATATAAGAGGTGTATTTCACGAGTCAAGGTTATCCTAGTGAGGATTTTAATGCTTACGCTAAATTCCATAAGAAGCGAGGAAGAATTCCGCTTACGTGGATTCCATAAGAAGCGAGGAAGAATTCCGCTTACGTGGATTTCCATAAGAAGCAAGAATTCCGCTTACGTGGATTCCATAAGAAGCGAGGAAGAATTCCGCTTACGTGGATAAGGAAGAAGGAACCATAATTTCATATGTTGATTATTTATGAGTTGTGGTTGTATTTATGATTTATGCATTTATGTTTGCATTCATATTATGTTGTATACGATGTTATTATGTGGTAAGATGCCACGGGGTAAGATGCCCATATGGTAAGAGGCCATACGATGTTATTATGTGGTAAGATGCCACGGGGTAAGATGCCCATATGGTAAGAGGCCATACGATATTATTATGTGGTAAGATGCCACGGGGTAAGATGTCCATATGGTAAGAGGCCATACGATGTTATTATGTGGTAAGAGGCCACGGGGTAAGATGCCTATATGGTAAGAGGCCATACGATATTATTATGTGGTAAGATGCCACGGGGTAAGATGCCCATATGGTAAGAGGCCATACGATATTATTATGTGGTAAGATGCCATAAGACGTTATGATGCTATGATGTTAATCATTTACATTAAGATCTAATGATTTCGTGCATGAATATTTGAAACAGGGACAATAAAAGAGGGTTAATGTGTTTAACCAGGAAGATTCATGCGTTTCTTTATTTATGTACATTTTCTATGATGATTGGCGATGGTTTATACCGCCGGACACGGATGATAGCGGTGATGTATTCCGCTGTGTCGATGATGATGATTCATTTCTTTATGATGACACGGATGATAGCGATGGTTCATTCCGCTGTGTCAATGGTGATGATTCATTCTTCTATGAGGATTGGCGATGATTCGTGCCGCCGGATATGTTGATAGCGATGCCTCTTTCCGCTATTACGTGGACGATGATTCATGCTCAGGTGTATAGCGAGGTTTCATGCCACTTATTATATGACGAGGTATCATGCCGTCGATTCTATAGCGATGGATTGTGCCGCTATGTACTCAGCACAGGATTTTGCCGCCTTCGAGCGATGGGTACTGATTACGCACTATTATCGAGTGACGGAGACAGGTATGCTGCTATCTGGTTAGCGATGAGGTATGGGATATTGCTATTCTATTTAGCATTATTATAGCTGGCATGCGTTGATATGCATGTTTTATTATGACCATGTTACTAGCATGATGATGGATGGACGCGCTGTACATGTGATTGTACCGCATCAATTGTTTGAGGTGATCATATTACGAGTGGTGATACCCTTGGGGTATGCTCGTTGGAATGGCTCTTTGGCCATGTAAATTGATGACAGGAGTAATCGTGGAGGAAATTACTCGCTTTCTGTCGATGTGACATGTGGTAGACATGGTCACACCACCCTTGAGGGTGTAGAATGGGTCCTAAGGGAGTAGGATCAGGTTATGTTAAGTACATAGGGACATTGGAGTGTCCAGGGTGTATCGGCATTAGAGGAATGTTGGGTAAAGACCCACTACTCTATTGATTTTCTTCCCATGGTATGGTATGCCATGTGGAAACGTCCGTCTTGTTGGTAGGTTTGAGGTAAACCTAAAGAGACAGTGACTAGTTTCTCTGCCGCGTGTGTGCAGCACCATGAGGGGCTTGCTAGAGCCGTTATACTGCTCGTTGGAACCAAGTTTGGCAAATCGTAAGGTGATACGATGTGGATTGTGGTGGACTCTAGTAGTCACCACGTCATTGAGGTTGAGGTTGTGTATGCCTCACTGAAACGTGTATACGTTTATGTTTAATCTTGGTAAGACTTGTCTAGGACAGCTCATGATGTTGAAGTACCAACAAGAGAGTCATCAAGTCGTTGTTGACTCGATCTAGGGAATCCGGGTATTTGGGATGCAATGGGTGTTATTGTATCCAGTTTTTCCGAACGGTGATTTGAGACTAGTGGATCTCGAGTTCGATGGCACTTCTCTTGTGGGGAAGGAGGTAGTATTATACCTATTTGGGAATCTTTGAAAGATTCGGTAAGTTGGTGCAGTGGTGTTGATTTTCGGAATCACGCCGTGTTGTTGATCGTCGATTATCATTCTCCACTGGGTAGGGAATTACTCAGAATTGACGGTTGTGTTTGGGGCTTAGGGGTAGGTTGTAGATACCCGAGCCGAGTGCATTGAGTATGCATGTGATGTCAGTGCTTAGGCAGGTATACCGGTGAGTATACGGATGCCAGTTATTGATTTCCTTCTTGTCAAGCATAGAGTTATGCTATTTTTGGATGGTTAAATCTCTGATGAGAGATATGGGACACCTTGAGATTGAGAATCTCCATGGCACGATAATTATGAGGAATAATCGTGAAGTTAGTTGACTCCCTTTGAGGAGGGATTATCTTATGTGGGTTAAGGTATTTCTTTATTGGTGTTTTCCTCCGAGTTATGCGATGGCCTTCCCAAGTTTGGATTGTTAAATCTTAGGATTATTAAGGGATGGCAGGAATTCGGATTGGTTGGGTGTCGCTGTCGACACAAACGTTGAGGATGCATTGAGTTTATTGCATGTCCTTTCAGATTTTAAACTCTGTGGAGTCTCGGTTGTTTATTTATGATCAGGATGTGATTCTTGGAACATCCGGAGGTGGACATCTTGTGAGATGTCTTTTGTGTGAATCTGTGGCCGTGAGTTGCCCAAATTGAGTTGCAATGATGCGACTGCTCCTTCGATGGAAAAGGTTTTGAAGTGGAAACCAGGTTTGGTGTGTGTAATCGAATCCTTGCAGTTTCAGTTGACTAACTGCTTTTGGATTATTAGCGTTGAACTGTGCTGACGCTCTTTGACGTTATGATGGATTTGGAAGTCTATTCCACTCCAGAGTTTGACACGAGGTCAACGTTCTCGCGGTTGAGGTGTCATTCAGGATGCGTTCTTACTAGTTGTATTAGAACTAAGGATGACTGTCCGATCTACAGTCGTAAGTATTGGTTGTTTTGCAGTCATGAGAGACTGACTTTTGGGATGACCCGCATTGAGGTACGTTTTGCCTCTTGGGTGATATGATGGTTTTGGTATGTCGCTCTGTTTCAGAGTTTGATGTGAGGTAAGTATCCTCGCGTTTATTAAGACGATTCTGATATGGTCAAGAATCGAGGTTATGGTTTCATGTTGTTGTGTAGCCTGGGTGTTACGTGATACACCGGTGCTAATTTCGAGGATGAAATTCTTTTAGTGGGGGATATTGTGATGACCAGGGATTATAGATGTTAATCTCGGAGTGTTAATAACCCCTAAAGTTGTTTTACGTGGCGATTTGGAGTTTAATCGCGGTGTTGGGCCTTCTGGGCTCGTTTATTTGAGTAGTTGGGATCGTTGGATCCCGAGGTTGAGATTGTATTCTCATTACGGTGTAAAACCTAAGAGTTGGGTTTTTTATGTGTCTCGGGATCTGGGGTGCTTTGTGTGGGCACCGGTAGAGGGTTTTGGAGTTAGAGAGAGAGTTTTTGAAAACATATGATTTTTAATGAATCATGATGTATTTGTGGGGCTATTAGTATTTCGGGGTATTTTTGCTATAAATACCAGTTGAACCCGAGATTTTAATTATTGGAACCATTTTCCCCACCTTTCCCGTCACTCTCTCTCTCCCCGCGTCAGCGTCCTTTCCTGTTTCCCTCGACCCCCGCAGCTTCAGACCATGCGCCCGCCGCCGTCCGGCCGCCGTTCGGCGCGTCCGACCCGCTGTTGGCTTCGTCTCGTCCGGGCGCAGCTTCCCACACCAACAATTCGAAGTTTCGTCGAGAATCGCGTTCGGATTTGCCAGAAAAGCGCTAGGGTTCGAAATTGAAATCTGTCCGATTTGGGGCTCGATTTTTGGTACGTTTTTGGGGCTTTTCTTCAGGTGTTTTTGGGGCGTTTTTGTGCTGTTGTTGGGTCGAAAATTTCAGACTTTAAAGTTCAAAAATATTTGTTGCTTAATGGTTCGAATTAATTCTCGAATTTCGTAGGGTTTGGGGGTTCGAATTTGGGGGTTTTGGCAGGGGTGTGGCGATTCTTGTTATGGGTCGTTTATTACATGTTTTAGATGTATTATGGTGCTTAATTGGGTTCGAATTGAGATGTTAGGGTTCGAAATTTTTGAGGTGGTTCTTGAGCAATTTTCGATAATGTCTCATTCGATTTCCCTCCCTGTATATGCCCTGCCCCGGGTCTTTTAAATGGTGTATTGTCGTGTGTTGACAATATTTTTGTATAAGGGTTATGGGTGTGCTTGAGCATGGGTTGCATGTTCGTAAATAATTGTGAATTATTTATCGTGTTAGCACATCGTTCCTCGGGGCATGGAACTCGAACAAGTCTGGCTCGAACTTCGGAGATTTAAGGTACGTGCGACGTACGAGCATTTCTTCATATGAGAGCATTTGTGAAAGGCATAATGTATTTTGATTTCATTGAATAATTGTGCGTATGATTATATATATATGTTGATATAGCCAAGGAACGACCAAATCTTGATACCGCCGCCACAAGCGTGCGTGACACTAGAGTAGGATAACTCTTAGAAGGTATATGAGGTACTGGATGTGTATGACTATTGTAGGGCATTGAGATGCCTGAGAATTATCGTGGAATCATGTATTCATTATAAGACATGCGAGATGTCTAAGTATAATGGAGAATTGGTAAAATAAATGCTAGGCATTTGAGCTATCTGTGATTGATAGCGAGGTTGAGAAATCAGTATTTGTTATTGAGATATCCATATTTGCCTGTATAATGAATTTGGAATCATATATATTGACATTCGAGAATTAGGCATACGATGAGTTAAATCAATGTGTTGATTTACTGATTTTTGAGATTTGATGAGTTTGATGATTGTGAGAACAGGGACAGTACACGGAATCCCGGATGAGGACGTTGCCATCCAGGGAGTATCATTAAAATTCATTAGTATTTACTTTTGTTGTAAATTATGAATTTCATTATTGTGATTATGAGATTTTGTGTATTGGTATGCTCACCCCGTTGGGGGCTGTCTCTGTTGGGGCAGGTGAACAGGTACATCGATGACTGTGAAGCTGAGCTCGAGCTGTTGATTGGATGTACTCCCAGGATCGTGGTACCAGGGCTTGATGGAGCACGGTATCGTATAGAGTACTTATATACACCTGATGGTTATATACATATTCATGATGCTCGCATGTGAGCACGATTATACTTGTATATGGGTTGTATATAAAGGCACGAGCCTTTCTCTCTTTCATTCTATGTTGCATGCAATTAGAGGTAGAATTGCTAAATGATATGAGAGTCATTGGTGTATTTTGTGGGTGTCGAAGCCCACTCTTGTTGTCCTATTGTGTGGTGCTTTCCCTGGCTGGGAATTTACTTAGTATTTCTGTATTTTATTAAGTGTTGTGCTTCCCTGGCCGGGAATTATGTTATGTGTTGTGCTTTTATTTCGGGATAGCT
The DNA here is from genome assembly GCA_907163345.1 of Haberlea rhodopensis. Taxonomy (NCBI): domain Eukaryota; kingdom Viridiplantae; phylum Streptophyta; class Magnoliopsida; order Lamiales; family Gesneriaceae; genus Haberlea; species Haberlea rhodopensis. Next base: position 2,113,482 of record CAJQUN010000072.1, read on the forward strand.
CAATTTATGGGGAGACTCTGCCCAAATTTTTATAAAAGTCCACAATGTAAAAAGTGGCGAAAAGGGGATGGTAATGGGCGAACTTTATGAGTCTATATGTTGTTAGGATGATGATCTTATAACATTGAGTATTAAAGAAAATTTTGTAATTGCCATTCAATGGTAAAGCATCATCTGAGTTTCCCGATTGATTTTTATTGAAAGCATGTGCCACACATAGTGGTTAATACACTAAAAAAGGTTAAGGGCTTGGGGTCCTTACAAGCTTTATCAGTCTCCTCAGCAGCAGTGACTGGAGTAGTAAGATCAGCAGATCCACCAGCAGATAAAGCATCAATAGTGAGAGCAGAAGGCGGAGCAACCTTAGCAGATACCTTGGCAGATGAAGCAGCATGATCAGCAACAAGGTCAGCATCCGCAACAGATATACCCATAGGTATAGCAACTTCAGCAGATACATCAGCAATCAGAACAGCAAGCGAGGCAACCTCAGCAGATACCTCGGCATATTTATTAACAGACGAATCAAACACAGTAGATACCATCACGCAGTAGCCATGCGAATTGGTACGATCGCCCCAGTAGGTATCTCTAGGGAGGGCAGAGGGGGTAGGTTAGTTGTGAGGATGGGAAGGTTGGTGAAGTCAAAAGGAATGGTGGTTAAAGGTTCGACCAGTGGGGCTGTAGCAGTGGGTTCAATGGTCAGTTGGGTTTGTGTGGTTTGAGGAGGAGAGGATATTATGGCTAGGGCATTTGGTGTGGGAGGCGTGGACTCAGTAGATTCATCATCCTCGGAGGAGAGGTTTACCAGGGAGACCTCTTTTGGAGCCACAACATCCATTCTCTGGTCAATAGGCACTGCTGGAGCTAATTCTAGTCGGGCAGAGCATGAGTGCAGTGTCCTCTCAGCTAAAGCAATTTTTGCGTCCAAGAGTGGAGAAGAGCAACATCATGGTTAGTAGTACCCGAGTCTGGCTTAAACTCCTTACGTCGGGATTGGACAATAGTGTGAAGTACACTGACATACTTCATCAGCCCGAAGACCTCTCTCGGTTTCAGACCCTTTTCAACATCCTGGATCTGAAGATACTCAAGGATCATATTTTCGTCGATCCTTGCCTGGTTAAAGACCCGAATGAAGTCATTGAATCTGATTTTCAGACGAGCTTTCACCCATCTGTCAAATATCTCCATGTGTGGTTGAAGCTGCGCTTCGAACTCTTCAAGCACCAGGGCTATTTCAGTGGCCATTGAAGTGGAGACAAGTTCCATGTCAGCTTTCCCTTGTCCTTCAGGGGTGAAGGGAGGATGGCAGATGGAGCAGCTTATCTTCAGTGGTCTGAGACTGAGAGTAAATGAGCCTACTCCCCGACGAGAACTCAGAGATAAGTCGGTGGTAGTTGGAGCACTAGATGCTTGTACAACAGGGATGATGGCCATTGGTGTAGCAACCTCAACTGCTTCCACGGTTCGAGTAATATCTATGTTGATACCCTGATCAGCAACTGGTAGCTCTGCTGGGACTTCGGTGGCAACAACAGGGTTCCCTTTCTTGGTTCGTGGCTTCTTTGATGGGGGAGGAGATGATGACTTAGCAGACTCTGAGATAGTCTGCTCAGAATCACTGACAACTTGAGGCTTCCTCCTCTTGATGGGAATGGCATTGGAGGGACCACCTTCTCCACTAGCTGGCTTCCTGTGAATCTGCATGTATTTGGCGTTCAGGAGCCTTCCTGAGTGGAGAGTGAAGATAGCCCCCACTGGTACGTTCTTGCTCTCTAGGATTCGATTGAGCGGGAGGGCGAATCCAAAATGGCCCTTGGTAGATTCAACTAAGCCAATTAGTGCTTGAAAAAGTACTATGGACCAGTTGATATCTATCCCCTTAACAACAACACACATTACTTCGAACTTTTATGGGGTGATGACATCGAACGATGCAGCTTTGCACAACAGACTCTTGGCAATGATGTCTGCGAGCCATCAAAAATGGTTCTTCATCAGAATCTTCTTGGACGGGGGACTTCTCAGTCGTAGGCCAGATTCTGAGAACACTTACGCATCTCATCTCGCACGGCGATGGAGATGATAGAAAGATACATGAGCCCAGTAGTGGGAATGCTCAGTTGAATGGTAAGTCCTCTTGGGTGATTGTGACAGATTGGCCAGAGATGGAGGACACCACGGTGTTGTTAACCACCCTCGTTGTAGCATAAAACTCTTGGAGAGTTTCTCTGTAGAACATTGGCGAGAGGTTCAGCATAACCAGCAGGCCGGAGTTTTCCAAACATTGGAAATTGTAGTCATCTCCTCATCGGCGCTGGTGTAGACTGAGTTGAAATCGACATGGACGGCATTGGTAACAAAACTTGGTTGGCTAGTTTTCGACATTTTGATTTTTGAAGTGTAGAGAAACTAAAGTCTGAGAAAAAATTGTTTCAAACAAATTGTTAGCACAGTAATTTGGAAATGGTAAAAGTGAAAATTGAAAAAGTTAATGGCGATTAAGGAGAAGGGAGGTGTAACATCATACTGTAGATGAACGGACACATGGACACATGTTGTTCATCTAACCAAGGATTTTTTTTGAAATAAACTGAAACGGACATGATTTAAGTGGGACCGAAATAATTCAATATTAATTAAAAAGTTACGTTTGAAATCCGACAGTCCAATTGGTTTATAATTAACTAAGGTTATTAACAGTATAACATATATGGTAATGTCCACTGGTATGTAGGGTATACTAGTGAAGTAGAATCTACTGCAGTAGACAATTGTTTTACCAGCTGAGCATCAGTAGACCTTCGAAGAACACACAAGTTCCCCCTCAATTAATATTCTCCCTAAATTTATGCAATAACTAAAATGTAATTCCCCCTGAAGTTATCATAAAGGAGAAATTTAAACAAATAAGATCACTTAGTTATATCAATTAAACCAAGTATATTGCGAAAATAGGAAAAATTAGCGTCCGTTAGGGGTTTTGTGAAAATATCCGCTGCTTGTTGTTCGCTAGATTTGTTCTCCAACCGAATCTCCTTCTTCATTACGTGATCTCGAATGAAGTGATGACGAATTTCAATATGCTTGGTCCTAGAATGAAGAACTGGATTATACATGATAGCTATGGCAGATGATGTTGAATCCATAACAGTTTAGCACATCAGTTTTCAGCAGCAAGGTATTCTGCCTCTGCAGTAGATGTTGCGATGGATGCTGCTTCTTGCAACCTCATGAAAGCAATCTATCCCCTAGCAATTGACAGTATCCACTGACACTTTTCCTATCAATATTGCATCCTACGTAGTCACCATCTGAATACACAACTAAGTTAAACGTTGAATTCTTGGGATACCAGAGGCCAACATTCTCAGTTCCTTTTAAACACTTAAGAATCGTCTTAGTAATAGTGAAGTGAGATTGCTTAGGATTAGATTGGAAGCGAGATCTGCTGGCTGTCAAATATAGTAAATATCCGATAATACCACGATATATTGTTACTTCAAGTGGCATGCCTGCTTCATCCAAATCTAGTTTAGCAGAAGAACTCATAAGAGTGGTTGCTGCTGAACTAATGCTCATTCCATATCTCTTTAATAGCTCTTTGGTGTACTTTGCCTGGTTGATCAGGATTCCTTCATTAGACTGCTTGACTTGCAATCCTAGGAGAAACGATAATTCTCCAATCATGCTCATCTCTGATCCTGCATGATTTTGGAAAATCTCTCGCAAAGCTTTGGGTTAGACCTACCAAAAATAATATCATCAACATAAATCTAAACCAGTAGTGTATGGTCACCCTTTGTGAATTTAAAAAGGGTCTTGTCTACCATGCCAATGGTAAAGTCATGCTCATTCGAGTACTTTGACAACATTTCATATGCTCGGGCTGCTTGTTTCAAACCATACAAAGCTTTGTTCAGTTTATACATAGAGGAAGGTTGTTGATGACTTTCAAACCCATGAGGCTGTTCAACATAAACTTCTTCCTGGAGTTTACCATTAAGAAAAGAACTCTTAACTTCCATCTGATAGACTTTAAAGTCTTTGAATGCAGCGAATGCAAGAAATATGCGAATGGCTTCTAATAGGGCTACAGGGGCAAATGTTTCATCGAAGTTGATGTCTTCTTCCTGTCTGTATCCATGTGCAACTAATCTTTCTTTATTCCTGATTACAGTACTGTTCTCGTCTAATTTATTCCTAAATACACATTTGGTACCTATGACACTGTGATGCAGTGGACGTGGTACTAAGTGCCATACTTTGTTTCTCTCAATCTAATTAAGTTCTTCTTGCATACCTTCTATCCAGCTTGGATCTAAATTAGCATCATCTATCTTGTTGGGTTCTATATGAGAGATGAATGCAGCATGAAGAAATTCATTAATCATCTATCATCTGGTGCATAGAGGAGCAGTAGGGTTATATATGACCTGCCCTGATGGATGATCCTTCTTCCACCGGAGCGGAGGTCTAAGAGGATTTATTTCTTCGTTGTTATGAATTTGAGTTGGTAGCTCAGTAGACTGTATTGATTCATCATTGATGTTTGCTATATCTACTACAGCAGGGGTATATACAGTAGTGTCCTAAATAGCTTCAGCCCTTGTGGACCAGCAGGTACCTCTGCTTGTGATTCTGGGACTTCTGGCTCTAAAATGCAGTCGACTCTACTTCTGTAATCCAACTCATCATCATAATTATCATCAATATGCATATTTTCTAATCGATTTCTCAAATTATTGATTTGCAGTTCAAATACAGTATTATCAAAAGATTCATCAAATTTAACATGAATAGATTCTTCTATTGTAAGTGTTCTATTGTTAAATACTCTGAACGCCTTGCTAACAGCAGAGTATCAATTCTAGCATCAGATTTAGCATCAAAAGCAGTGCGATGAGTCTTTCCATTGTTGTGAATAAAACATTTGCAACCAAACACATGGAAATAAGAAGTATTTGGCTTACTGCCATTCCAAATCTCATACGGTGTTTTGTTTGCTCGTTTATTAATCATCGATCTGTTCTGCGTATATCAAGATGTATTAACTGCTTCTGCCCAAAATCTCTATGAGATTTCTGACTCTGGAAGCATAGTTTGCGCAGCTTCTTTCAAAGTGTGGTTCCTACGCTCAGCAACTCCATTTTGCTGTGGGCTTACAGGATCAGAATATTCGTGTTTAATACCAAGGTCATCTATATATGATTCGAGTGACTAATTTGTAAACTTGAGTACCCTTATCACTGCAAATTATATCTATCCCACACGATTTCTCATTTTGTAGTCTTTTCGGTAGTTTGATCAGCTTTGGAGTAGCCTGATCTTTGCCACTTAGAAACAAGACCCACGTAAAGCGAGAGTAATCGTCTATTAACACCAGGGTATACTTCATTCCCCCTAGACTTGTTACTGGTATAGGACCAAAAAAATCCATGTGCAGCAACTCTAGGCACCGAGAAAAAGATTTACTCCCTCTGTTCTTAAAGGTAGATCTGATCTGCTTACCAAGCTGGCATGCTGAACAGATCTTGACTTTTGAGAACTCTATCTGGGGCAGTCCATCAACTAAATCAAGCTTACACATACTGGCAATAGTTTTAAAATTTAAGTGACTCAAGTGCTTGTGCCAAAGCCAATTTTTGGAACTATTCAAGGCAGCAAAGCAAGTAAGTGAGGCAGGATGATCAAAATTCCAGTCAATCTTATAAGTGTTGTCATGCCTCTTACCTACAAGCAGTGTACTACCATCGGCATATCTAATTGTGCACGTGTACTGGTTGAATTCTACTGAGTAACCATTATCACATAGTTGACTAATGCTAATCAAGTTATATCATAGATTATCAACTAACAATACATATTTAATAACAATGTTACCATGGATAATCTTACCCTTACCCACGGTTCTACCTTTCGCGTTGTCACCAAAAGTTATTCTTGGTCCGTTTTGGGAAGCATATATCTCTTCTGGATAGGCATACAATTATGATAATAGTTGGGTTTCACATCTCGAGTTGCTTGACCATTAGGCTTATGTCCATTTTTGAACTTCTGCACTCGTCTAGCCTTCTTTACTGGCTCAACATAACCAATACATTTATTTGATATCCGTTCCTTAATGAGTGTTGGCTTGACAGGTTCCTTAACCAATTCACTTGGTTCATATATTGTGCTGGATCTAACAAAGTTCATTGTTTGAAACTTTCTTTTCTCCAGACACAACTGAGTTCTAATGCCAGATGTATTACTGTCATTGTTTATATAGCCTATACCGGCGAGATCAAGCCCTATCGACTCAAGTATTTCATCTTTTCTAGCAATTGAGGTGTTCAATGTGCGAACTAACTTGATAAGTTTATGGTGTGCACATTTAGCTTTGTCCTTTTTTTTCTCGAGCAGACTTACTTTTTCCCTTAGGCATTCCAGCTCCATTGATTGTTCACTATCAAGTTTACTATCCCGCTGTTCGATGGGGCTTGAATGTCTAGTCTTATAGTTCTCGAAGGACTCATACAACATTTGATATTCATTTATCATGTCATGTAATGCATTAATGAGTTCAGATGTGTAAATTCAGAAAGGTTAGAATCAGTTACCTCATTGTCATCATTTGCTAAGAGACAGTGGACTCCTTCATCTTCACTTTCACTAGATGAGCTTGAAGAATCAGCTGATTCTGATTCTAAATCAGCCCACTTGCTCTTGTTTTCCTCGGTAACAAGTACTTTCTGATCTCTGTCTCTTATGGACGACCTTCTCTTTTCCTTATACTTCTTGTAGTCCTTGGATGCTCTCTTTTGATCATCATTCTTTGGCTTTGTACAATCAGTAATAAAATGTCCTGGTCTAAGGCAGTTGAAGTAGACACGATCATCTTCTTCTGATCTATTTTTGAAGTTCTGCTTCCTTGGATAAGACTGGTAAGTCTTCTGGTTTTTCTTCATGAATTTGCCAATTTTTTTTACAAAAAGCGCCATTGCATTTGAATTCCTACAAAAATAAAAAACAACAACAAAAGGCGTAATTATGCTCGAATACCAAAACAAAAGTATAAGAAAATATAATAAAATATAAGTGCAAATATGCACTTATCAATGACCTTCTCTTTTCCTTATACTTCTTGTAGTCCTTGGATGCTCTCTTTTGATCATCATTCTTTGGCTTTGTACAATCAGTAATAAAATGTCCTGATCTAAGGCAGTTGAAGCAGACACGATCATCTTCTTCTAATCTATTTTTGAAGTTCTGCTTCTTGGATAAGACTGGTAAGTCTTCTGGTTTTTCTTCATGAATTTGCCAATTTTTTTTACAAAAAGCGTCATTGCATCATTACACATTTGTTTAGAAGTCATCTCTGTTGTGGTGGACAGGGACTTTGATGCAGCAAGGGCTTTGGTTGGTTGACTGGTGATGGATTCATCTTCAACCCGAATGCCTAGTCAAACTCATACGCCTTTAGGTCAGCAAATAGATCGTGCAGATCGATCTTGTTTAGATCTTTGGATTCTCTCATGGCAATGGTCTTCACATCCCATTCTCTTGGAAGACCCATCATGACTTTTATGGTAACATCTCTGTTTGATAGATCCTTACCCAGGTTATTGAGTTCGTTGATGATTCCAGTTACTCTCTCATCATATTCATTGAGAGTTTCTTCTGACATCATTTTGATGTTCTCAAATTTCTCTAGAGCGACAGTAAGCTTGTTCTCTGTGGTTTGATCATTTTCTTCACACAGTTGTGCAATCTTTCGCGAGTGTCTGATAAAGCTAGTGACAATGCAAATCTATAGGCAAGGTTTCCAATTCGATCTCGGATCTTGCACGACCATTGTAACAAGATGATAGTTTGCCTCGCATGCCAAAAAATTAGTGTCTCGAAAGGAGAAATTTCAAGAAATATATGATCTCTCATCTGAATTTCTATGGGTCGTCTTCATTTAGAAGCAGAACTAGCTTGACGACCCTGGGCGGCCATCATTCACTATCTGAACAACTGAATCTTATCATTCGTTTCTCGTATTATATCAGGTCCATTCAACTGGTTTTTCATCTATTTCTATCTAGAATAAAGGTGATCTACATTTTCTCTCCTCTGAGGCTTCAAAAGATGTCAAACCTTTACTCGTTTGGTAGGTATCAATATAGGAAATTCAATTAATGGCACAGCTTCATGTCCTCCAAAGTTAAAATCAACAGAATCATGTTCGTATAAGGATAAGTCTGCTCCAAAGGAAAGAAAAGTGCAGACTTAGGAAGTAGATCAATAATGATCAAAACAACATCACAGCTGTGTGATCGAGGAAAATAAATCACAAAATTCCATAGCAATATGTTCTCAATCTCATTGGGGACTTTCAAAGCCATGAAGCAAATCTTTGAGTTTTATTCATTTGGTTTAAACATATTAACAACCTCAACATTTGATAATACATCAGTAACGTCTTATCTCATATATCTCCATCAGAGCTGATGTCTCAGAGTCATGTGCATCTTTCATCTCCAGGGTAGATACTGTCTTTACAGTCATGAACTTCTCGAATAATTTCGGAGGTCAAATCAGAATTATCAGGAACAACTTATGAATCATTAAGTCGTAGAAACTATCAGTCGGTAAGATTTCTGAGTTTGAACACCAATTCGTTAGACTTATCTGATGTTTAGAATAAATTCCGACTCAACTTGAAATGCTGAGACAACGATAGAATTTCTGGTATGAATGACAAGCTCAGTCAGATGTATAACTATCAGCATGTACTTGACGCTACGAACATAAGCTAGAATAGACTTGTGGACTTTACGACTGAGGACAGTCGTAGCGACATTCATTCGTCTAGGATGATATTGAGTTTCACCATCGTAATCTTCAAAATATTCATCAACTTATGTGGCCTTGTATTCATATCGTATTAAAAGAATGGATATTTTAAGTTCTTGTGGTCCGATTAAAAACAGATTTTCCCCCGTATAAATAATGACGTCAATTTTTTTTTTTAAATAAAACATTTGTTACCAGTTCAAAACTATATACAGTGTCTCAAGAAAAAAAATTTCATACTCATCTGACCAAATACATTTTCAACTTTTCTGTGTCAGTTGAGTAATAGGCTTAGCCATTTTTCAAAAAAACAAATCCTTTCGATAACTCGACATTTGGAATCCCACTAAACCATAAAACATCGGAACTCATGAACATTGGTAGGTCTTAGCCAGTTTAACACTACTTCGACCTTATTTGAATTAATAGAAATGTTACGTCGAGAAATGATGTGGCCCAAGAGTATCGCTCCGATCATCCAAAATTTCCATTCGGATAGCTTGGCATACAGAATCATTTCCTGATAGGAAGCTGAGATATCGATTGCAGATACATCATATTTGCTTTGGTGTCAAAAGGAATGACAAAAACAGATTCGGTTGTTAGTCAAAGAACCAAAATTACGCTTGTCTGATTAGAGAAATATCTGACCCACTTGAGTTAATCGCATAAGAGATATGAGATTTTCATATTCTTCACTATCGATGGGAAGGTCAATCCCGCAAAATAACATGATAGAAATGTTACCATCCTGTGCAGTCCACATTCAGGCTGGATGGATTGATCAGAAATATTTCACGTACGGAATCTGAGATATCTGTTTCAGATATTCAACACATTGCAAAAGACCAAGAATACTAATATGAGTAATCACAGGTCGATTAGGAATTGTCAAAAGATTCAACTCATCGAGTTCAAGAAATATCAAGAATTAGAAGTCTCGTATGACATAACCGTACATCGAGCAAACTAGATAGATTTAGACAGATCTTGGTTTTGGATTGACACCTGATACTATTCAGAATGCAGATCCTTTAGTAGACGTATAAAATCGTCCTAAGATAAAGAATTAGATAACTCCTTAACATAAGACAATTATTTCAGTTGTCTAAATTCAATACCGGGTCAAAGTCTCTATATCAGTAAGCTTACAAATAGCATTGGAAGTATCTTCAACAGTTTTACCAGTTCTAGAATGTTCTCAAAACTTTACCACAAATGCACGGAATCTATACCGAGTTAATATTCAGGTCCATGCAACTTCTATTCTTTAATATGTCCATACTTATCACTTCAGTTAACCTGAGATCCATGATAGCTCCGAGCCCAAGTTCGTGTACAATACTGCATCCGCGTGACTTCCAGGTCTAAGTTCGTACCACTTCTAAATTTTCAGAAATTTCAACTTTGCTTGAAACGGATTTTATGGTACATTTAATCAAAGTTCGTATATAATCATTTCATTAATGGTTTTCAAAATATATCGAACCATAATGTGAGGGCCGGGTCCTAATCGGATGTTTAATTATCACACAATAATTAATTTACGTAAACAGCGGAAGAATAATTTCAATTTTTTTATCAAATGACCCATAAATTTTTTCGCTTTTAGGTCATACATATATAATGATACTGCAAATATGTAATTTCAGTTTCCCAATTCATCATTACTCATCACATAAGCAAGTATATAACCAACAATTAATAGAATACTTAAAATACAGATACTCGGGACATACCCCGGTTAAGTTGTAATTAAAAAGTACTCTAACAATTACTGGGAGTCAAAACATAAAACATAAACCTGAGCTCGCTCTCAAGGAGCTCTGGTATTCCTCGATGCTTCATCTCGAGCATCCGCATGTACGTCCACCTGTACCACCTGTCATGTCTGTTCGATTTAGCCGATGCATGTTAGTTTTTCGCAGATTGATTTTCATCGTTCGGGGATGGAAATTGCTTAATTATGTTATTGATCGATTTTAACCGACCTAAACCTTGTTCTAGCATAATTAATCAGGTTAGGAAGGATTGCATGAGTTTTCATTTCCATTTTGTAACTGGTTCGATTCTTCCTGCTGTTTTTGGACGAATTGTGGCTAGATTTAGCTGGTTCTGCTAGTTTCTGTTCAATCTCGAGATTCCTAGATTTATTTGCTATTAAGTACAAAAACTATGAGATTTATGAGTCCTCAAGGCTGTAAGTTTAACTGGGAGATTTGTACTAGTTTTATAAAGACTCTTAGTTAAGATGTAAAAACGATCTGAAATATAAATATAAGCTCATATGCATCACTCTCGATTATGATTATGAAAACATTCAAATTAGTTAAACAATTAAATTGATTTGTTAAGATCAACTAATGAAAAGTAAACATCCGAACGGTGAAATGAAAGGAAAGTAATAAGGATTACTTGCAATATATAAAACAAAAACTAAAACATTCCTCATTTTCTATATTGAGAATTAAGGAAATAGTAGGTGAATTTAAATGATGGTGCTGTATGATTTTGATAGATTAATACACGGCATGGGAGTTCCACGAACTAAGAAGACCGTTTTCAGCTTCTAGAACAAGGAATAATAGGTATGTTGCGATATGTAACATATGACAGGTATCTGTATTATTTGATACATGAATTGCTGAACTTACGTGAATTACGTGAAACTACTTGGCTATGTGAGTTAAATTGAATTATGGAGCATTCATGACATTCATGATTTAGCATTCGATGTATGAAATAAATGTTTTGTTAATACATATCATTTTCACATATATACATCGATGCATGACATACACATTGAGATATCGTTTCTTTGATATCCTTGATGATGATTGAGTTGATTTACTCTAAGTGTCGGGGATGAGAAGCATGGCGATGACATGCAGTTTAGGTAATAACTGTAGTCACGCGTGTTGCTACCGGACCTAGACACGAGGGATGACGAGCACAACACAAGATGATTCTTCTAGCGCAAAGTGTGTGTGTTGTCACCCTCTGCTCGAGCTTGATATTGATTGATGATGCCTGTCTTTGGACTCCGATTTGATATCTTGAGATTCGGTCCATTGTACATTACATGCATTGCATTACATTGCACTGCATTACATCATATATCATATTTTATAGATGCATGTTGTATTTACTTGATAGTTTCATATTGGGCTTTGGCTCACCCCCAAGGGGATTGTTGTTGTCTTTGTGTGTGGACAATGGCAGGTATTACAGGTAACAGGATCCTAAAGGGGGAATACTCACTGAAGTCTTACCTGAGGTTGTATCTTTTGTCTTTTTTCCAGTCGTAGCATAGCTAAGTATACCAGGGTGTGTCCTGGATAGTTTAACTCTGTAAATTAAACTTATTTCAGTTCAGTCTTGAATATTTGTTAATATTCGGTGTTTACTTACTGCTGATGGTATTATGTAAATATTTTGAGTAAGAAATGTGTGCTGGAGATTTATTGTGCATGCTATGGTATGATGTAAATATTTTGAATACGGATTATGTGCTGGATGCCTACGATGCATGCTATGGTATTATGTACTGCACTGGAATATGATTGTTTGTCCTTTTCATTTTTTTTGGTATTTCCCTCGTACGGGGAGGTCATGCCGAAATTTTTAGAGCTATTTGTTGGCGGAATTTTTAAATAATCTTTCGTTGTTTACAAATAAATTATCATTGTGTGTGATTTAATTATCACACACAATGATTATTTATTTGTAAACAGCGGCAGATTATTTAAAAATTCTGCCAACAAGTGGCTCTAAAAATTTTGGCATGACCTCCCCGCACGATGGACATACCAAAAAAATGAAAAGCACAAAAATCATATCCAAGTGCAGTACATAATACCATAGCATGCATCATAGGCATCGAGCACATAATCCGTACTCAATATTTACATCATACTATAGCATGCACAATAAATCTCCAGCACACATTCCTTACTCAAAATATTTACATAATACCATCAGCAGTAAGTAAACACCAAATATTAATATTCAAGACTGAACTGAAATAAACTTAATTTACAATCTTCCGCTATTTACAAATAAATAATCATTGTGTGTGATAATTAAACACTTGATTAGGAACGGGTCCTCACAGTTTGCATCAGCTAAATTGAACAACACTCCACAAGCAATTCAAGAACTAACATCAACACTTAAATTAAAGCCCAAAATTTCGAATTAAAAACTGAATGTGAAGCACCCTTCTCCTCATGCTAAAATCAGAAGACATTTGGGCGTTTTCCGGGGCGCCACAGCGGCAAGGAGGGCTGAGACAGGAGGGGAAACGTTGGTCTAGGTGAGGGGAAGGATTTAGACATGCATGCTTGAACCAATTCATAGTTTATTCAACAAATCAAAGCAAAAATCGAAAGAACCCTAAAATTGCAATCGATATTTTTCAGAGCAAAATCCAAAAGATTCAGAAACTCTCACCGTGGATTCTTGGTGTGGAAATGATCGCCGGTGAGTTGGTTACACGATTGTAGGTTTGGTTCGCCGGTTGGTGGTCGGACGGCGGCGTGCACGACAAGTTTACGATAGAGGGTCGGAGTCGCGCAGGAGAGAAGACGGGAAAACAGGGGGTTCGGGCTTTGTGCATGAAATTACACCTTTTAGTATGTGTTTTGTAAATGACCAATACTACATATTAGTAGTTGTTTCATATCCCAGTTTTTTAGATCGGAGTGTCAACGGTGTACTGATAAATTAAATTTACAGTCTACACCTGGGATTTATATCCGCTATTATAACACACAATTTAATTCTTCATTTTAATGTTATCTGAGTTATTTTACCATTTCAAAATTGTCTCATGCTCCAACTAAATTGTCTGTTGACAATTCATATTGTCTATTTCACTTTTAATTAATTAATTCCCAAATTATATTTAATTAACAGTAATCAAATCTTGGGGCCTTACAATCGTCCTTGAGCAAGCAGTAAGATCAAAATTTAGAGTTCAACATTGATAATTCAAAACGAATCAATTCATGGTTACTAAATAGCTCAGACATCTCACTTACAGACAGACAAGAATCAACCAACAAAGTGAACAAGACGTGTTTTCCCCTATATCAAGCAACATATCTCAAACTCGGAACGTGTGTGTATGTTATTGTCAATCTCAAGTTTTATACACATCATCAAGATCAAATTATGCTAATTAACTCAAAATCATGATTATCGTTGAGCACCACATAGGCCTACTTTCAAACAACTTCTCCACTAATGTAGTTACTCCCTAGACTTGGATTAAAAGGACTTTTTAAGCTTGTAATGTTAAGCCTTTGGTGACGGTTACAAAGAAAAGGTAGGATAAGCGCAAAGAAGAGAGTATAATCTTGTAACGTTCATATTTCAGCACATATCAAGCTTCTCTTCTAATTTTTTTCTAGCATTGGCCACTTTGCGTCTTATTTATATAATCTTTTCTAAAGGCTCTTCTTTTCTATTTTCTCATTCATAACATTTTCCACTAAGCTCATCAAGATATAACAATTCATGTGCAATAAATGAGATTCATTATACTCCCTTAGGGTGAAGATATTTTTTTCATTTTAGGCTCATAATATGGTAGGTATAATGAGTTATCAATCAATGTTGAATATGGGTCTAATTATATGCAATGCATATACAATTATTTTTCAATAAAGCTCAAAATGGGACACTGGGGATTTATATAGACTAGGTAAGCTTGAAAAGCTCAAACGGTTCAAAGATCGCCTAGATCATTTCCAAATCAAGTTCATGACTATAAAATTTCATCCCAAATTATCATAATCAAATAGGTTCTATGGTACTCTAAGATGCTCAAGATAAATCGTCAAGTTCACAACAATTATCACTATTCAACATGCAATCCACAAGATCATGACTCAATGTGCTCAAAGTATTCCTCATTTTTAACATATTAACTCAAACAGGGTTTCACATTCAACTTCAACAATTTTCAAGACTCAAGTCGACATTCAAGATGAGATCAATATCATCATGGAAGAGTAGCAACTACCGCGATTCATTATTTTCTCTAATTATGAACTCATTTTTTCAGAAAAATTTTCATTGGTGCACAAGAAATGACAAAACATCCACCATAATCAGCTTGCAACATTAGAGACGGTAACAACATGCAACAGTGATAACCTACTCCCCCAAACTTAAATTACACATTGTCCTCAATGTAATAATGAAAAATAAGACAAACAAATACATGTGACAACGACCGTCAGTAGTCGTCGTCCACCTCCTCGTTAGCTAATGGGGAAGATGGTTTGAAAGCATTCACAGCACACATGGAGTCTTTAACCAAAATAAAAAACAAAATGAAAAGCAACTAGGAATTCAAAATAAAAGCAAAGGAAAAAAAAAGTTCTTGATTTATATTCCCAAGCTGGACTTTTTACCAAATTGCTTTAACGGCTCGGAGTATGTGGATTAGTGTCATCCACGTTGTATTGCCTCAACCGCTCATCATTGACCACATAAGTGCCTAGAATAGGATCACTTACCTTGATTGTTCCATGAGCATAAACATTAGTCACCGTGAATGGTCAAATCCATGAAGCATTCCGTTTGCTTTGAAAAATGCGTGGTGGTGGCGCTTTGTGTAATTGGACTGCTTCTCCCTTCATGAACGTCATTCTCTCTTTTTGTTTCTTCGCCTTCCTTGGTTTCACAATGTCATGGCTCTTGCCTTCTTCAGTCTTTAGCTTGGTCGCCACCTCCACCTCATCAGTACCTTGCACCACACCAACAGACAAAGTGTCAATCACGATAACTTTTAAATAATCATGCTCATTGTGTGCGTGTGTTGAAGATTTAAACATATTAAATGTAACTTAATCCTCTCCTACAAGGAGGATCAACTCCCCTTCTTCAACATCAATGATGGCTCTTCTAGTAGCTAGGAATGGGCGCCCCAGAATCAATGGCATGCTCACATCCTCTTCCATATCCAACACGAGAAAATCCACCGGGAAACTGAATCGATCTATCTTGACAGGCACGTCCTCGACAATTCCTAGTGGGTAGGTGATAGACTTGTCCGCCATTTGTAACACCACCCTTGTGGGTTTCGGCTCTCCAAAACGTATTCGCCTAAAAACAGATAAACGGTATTAGGTTAACACTTGCACCTAAATCACATAATGAATTTATAGAAGAAATAGGCCCAATACTACAAGGAATAGAGAAACTCCATGGATATTTCAACTTAGTGGCCGACTTCTTTTGCACAATGACACTGCATTCCTCGGTCAAATCGACAATCTCATGCTCTCCCAATTTCCGCTTTTTAGATAACTTCTTATTTAAGAATTTGGCATAATTTGGCATTTCTTGTAAAGCATGTCTAAAAATTTGGCAAAGTTTGAATCAAATTTTGCCCTATTAATTGTTGCGGGAAACGGGAGAGGAATGTGTAACTCTTCTTGTGGTGTGGTAGGTGTAGTGGTATTAGTGGACTTACCCTTGTTGCGTGTATGTTCCTTCTCCTCTTGCTTAATTTCAATCTTTTCAGTCTCCTTTTCGTCGCCAAGTTCCTTTCCACTCCTCAGTGTTATGACATGTACTTGCTCCGTAGGATTCTTTTCAGTGTCGCTAGGTAGAGTTCCTTGTGCTTGTCCAGCCATTATGGTTGCCAGTTGCCCCACTTGAGTTTCCAAGTTCTTAATTGAAGCATCCTGATTTTGCATCCTATTCTCCATCAAAGCCATCAACTTGGTTAATAACTTCTCCATGCTTGGCTTTGGTGGATAACCCGGTGGTGGTTGTGGATAGTTCCTCAACCCCATATAGTATGCATTGGAGTAGGGGTTGTTGGGTGGTGGCCTGTTTCCTACATAATTTATAGTGATTCTTGGACGCTTTTACGCTTTTGATCGTGTTTTTGTACAATTCCAGGAATCCAGTGAAAGTGCAAGAAATACCTGAAAAACCCATTTTATGGACTGAAAGATGGTAACTGGGACAAAACGAGCCAAGACATTTGAAAGACACTAAAAAGAGTTGAGTTGATGAAATTGAAGCAGGCGATCGATCGCTATGAGGCAGTAAAGCGAGGAAAATTACATACAAGAGACGATCGATCGCCCTAATGAAGAGATCGATCGCCTCGGGGCAGAAGGTTTAGGTGATCGATCGCCACTCAAGAAGAGATCAATCGCCATAGAGATAAAGTTGAAGAGATCAATCGACATGGCCATAGAGATCGATCCCCAACAGAGTCTTGTCCGAGAAAACTTCCTTATTTAAGTTATGGGCTATATTTTGGTACCAGATTTGATGGGCTCGAATTTTTCACTATAAAAGAGAGTGTTTCCATCAAAAATAGGGTTCTTCATCTGATTATTTACCCTAGACTTGGGAGGAGCCACCACATACAAGTTGGAGATTCAAAGCAACGCAGCAAGAGATGAAATATCGGATCAACGCAAGGTGTTAACGCCTAGCGATTTTCTGTATTTCTAAACTTTGTTTTGACTTATTATTCAGATTTCAATGTTTATTACGTTTTTTAATATGATAAAACGTTGTGTTTGCTTTAGTATGCTATGCTAAGTCGTTTATCAAGATTAGGGGATCTTATGTATGAACCCACAATTTTAATTCTAGTTTTTGATTGAGCTTTGGCTATCTTTGTGTTTGTGGTATATTTTTAATGCTTTTAAGGGATTAGCTACCATTTGAATGATATTAGTTTGCAATTGAGATCGAGAGATAAGATTGTAATATGGAAAAAATAACGCAAACTGTGGATTTCAGACCGAGATTGAGAGATGACGTCAAATACATGAGTGATAGCTATAGATATCTAGTAATCGAAGGCTATGAGTTTTCACGAAGCATATACAATAGTGATTTGTTAAATAAGTGAACGAGAGTTACTTAGTGCAAATTGGTGTTAGGTTTAATATAGCTCAAGAGAGTGTATTAGATAAAACCGGAAAACTTTTCACCTTAGATACATTATTTTTAATTGGATCTAGTAGATGAATTGTGGGGGATTGCACAAGTGAACCGAAGTCTCGATATTTATCTCTATTGTTTACTATCTTCTATCTTTGTGTTTTGGTTATTTTCTGAACTTGAGTAAATTAGTAAATCGTTCATAACAATTTCGTAGGTTAAATATAGTTAAACTAATTAAATTTGGTAATTGCTACTAGTCCCAGTGGGTACGACATCCGACTTTCTTTACTATACTAAAACTTGACATCGTGCAAGTGCACGGTGTCAAGTTTTAGTATAGTAGATTTCAAGAAGAGGATTGTCGAACCCACAGGGACTAACAAGCAAGTATCAAATAAGACGCTTTAAATTATATTTTTCCTACGATAATGAATTTAATAAAATATTAATTAATTAAATTAACTACTAATCCAACCAACTCAATAAAAGTAAATGAGAAAATTCCGCTAGAAAAGATTATCAAGGCGTCGGCTCACCAATGCAATCCCCTACAATTCTCGATTGAATATCCAAATATTTATAAGGTGACACGTTTTTCTAAGTTATCCAATATACTATGGTCAAGCTATATTGAACCTAATATTGAGATGCAACAAGTCAATGGTCATGCAATAATTTAACAACGCAATATTGCATATGCTTTGTGAAAACTTTTAGCCTTCGATTTTGGTAAATCTATTACTATCACACGTGTGCTAGATTTTACTTGGTCCATCTCAATCTAAAACTCATGGTATGAATTACTAGTTCCATATCACAATATCGTATGGCCAGCCTCCATTGCAATACTAAAATCATTCAAAGGTGATCAAACCCTCAAAAGCATTAAAATCATAAAACATACTCAAAGAATTATAAGCATTCAATCATCAAATCATAAGTTCATGACAAAGGTTTGCCTAGCCTTGCAACAATCAAAGCATGATATAATCAAAATAAAACTAAACTAAAGTTTAAAAGTAAGAATAAACTCACAGTGTCGAATCCAGTTGTAGATCCTCGCTCATTCTCTTGCTTCCTTCTCGACCGTCTCTTTAATCGTCTTGTTGGAGTTGTTCCAAAATCATAGGGTAAAAGGTTGAAGGTTGGATAGATGAATGGAGAAAGTTTTGGTCTCGGGTGAATAGTAACATTAATAGTGACGTGAATAGTGGAGGGATGAAGAAAGGGCATGAGATAGAGTGAAGAATGATGGAGGTGGCGTGTAGGAGGTTGGGTAGAATAGGGTATGGAGAATGGTGAGGTTCCCTTCACCCTTTTTGTACGTGTATATCCCTTCAAATCTTGGTCAAACTCTTGTTTTCTAATAAAATATTCTCCCACCAAATCACCCTCAATCTTCCTTGTGATATATCATCTTTCCTTATAATATTCTGATAAGAATATTATATATTATCTGCTTTCCTTTTTCCATGTTGAATCCAATCTGACCTGAATTACTCTCATTTTGTATCATTGTCACATTTATGCACTTTTTATCATTATTTGACTCTTTTTCTTCACTCCTCGCATTTTCACAAAGATTCCTGAAATATGGAAATTAATACCAATAAATACAATATCATTCAAGAATCACTGTAAAAACTACTAGAAAACGTCGAAATATAAGTGCAAAAATGACACTTATCAATGCCTCGAATTGAGTGGCCAAGGCAGTGACGTCGCTCACTTGATGAATTTCAGCCTGCTTCTTCGGAACGTTCCTCTCAGACTGCCATTGATAGCTATTAGCAGCCATCTCCTCCAATATTGTATAAGCTTCCTCCGACGTCTTTCTCATAACAGTACATCTTCCTGCTGCATCAATCATAAACGATTATCAGAAAATAGACCGTTATGAAAAGTTTGTACCTGCAGCCAGATGGGAAGGCCATGATGTGGGCATCTCCTTAGTAAGTCCTTGAAGCGCTCGCATGCTTCATACAGTGTTTTAGGATCATGTTGCGCAAATGTAGTGATATCATTTCGCATCTTAGCCGTCTTTGATGGTGGGAAATACTTTGACAAGAAAGCTTGGACCATCTCATCCCAAGTAGTAATTGATCTTGTAGGCAATGAATGCAACCACGATTTAGCTTTATTATTTAAGGAAAAATGGCGTCGTCAGTGACACCATTGTGCTTGAAGGTATCGCAGATCTCCAAGAAGTTGGAGATATGAGTTAAGATCATCAGTAGGCGACCCTCCAAATTGCACCGAGAGCTGGATCATTTGTATGATTGCAGGCTTGATTTCAAAGTTGTTAGCATGTACTCTTGGTCTAGAAATACTAGACAATGATCCATGGAACGAATGATGAGCGTAATCCATTAGTGATCGTCTATTAAGCACCTCTTCGTTCCGTCTTTCATCTCTTCCACCTCCTCCTTCATTGTTTTAGTCTTTGCTCGAACTTCTCTTAATCTCCTAAGAATAGTTCTTTCAATTTCAGGGTCAAAAGTCTAGAGTGTCCGTCGTTCACTCCATAGCATGCACTAGGGAGTAATAACCTGAAAAAAATCCAACCAAAGGGATGACAGTAGTAGAGTAATAGAAAGGGGAAAAAAACCTGAAAAAAAATCCAACCAAAGGGATGACAGTAGTAGAGTAATAGAAAGGGGAAAAAAATCGAAAATAGCAAAAAAAAAAAAAATGGCTAAATTACAGCAACTAATCTAGTATGATATTACTTAAACTAGTCCCCGGCAACGATGCCAAAAACTTGATCGTCCTTTATTTTAAACAATTATTTTCTTGTGTGGTGCGATTATACTGCAAGTGCACTCAATTTTTAGTATAGTAGATGAAAAGTATGAGTGTCAAACCCATGAGGACTAGAAAGTAAGTACCACGTTCAATTAGATTAACTATATTTAGTCTACGATTATAGAGTGATTATTAAACTAAATTGACTAAAACACAACAACCTAAGCAGCAGTGATGGATAGTGAAGAATATGATAAAACAATTATCAAGACGTCGGTTCACCCATGTAATCCCCCATAGTTTTTCTATTAATTAACTTTCCAAATCCTACGTTCTAAGATGACGAGTTTTCCTATTGCATTTGTTATACTATGGTGAAGCTATAACAAGTCTAGTATTAATGTGCAATAAATCACTCCCGAGTTTTTATTGAACGATTATTACCGAAAAACGATTTGTGAAAACTACTAGCCTTCGATTTTGGTAAATCTATTGCTATCACACGTGTGCTAGATTTTACTTGGTCCGTCTCAACCTAAAACCCACGGCCTAATTTACTATGTCGTATTGTAATCTTGTATGGTCAAGTCAATTACGATTACCAAGTTCATGCAAAAGGTAGCTAATCTTTTGAAAGCATTAAAAACGTAAATTATGTGCAAGATTGTAAGAATCGAATCAAAAATTACTACTCAAATCAATGGTTCAAACATGGGATCCCCTAAGTCTTGATAAACAATTTAGCCAACAATCATCATCAAATAATAATGCATAAATATGTTCTTCAACAATCTAAACATCAAAATCTGAAACTAAAAGAAATAAGTTTAGAAATACGAATAAACGAGATCGTCACTCCGCGTGTTGCTCCGTCTTGCGTTGCTCTTGCTTCTTCAATGATTTGTGGTGGTATGGTGTGAATGAATGATGGGATTTTGCTCCTAGGTAGGACTTATGAAGTCCAAAAGTCCAGAAATTCATGTGCATGGTCGCTTATATAGTGGAGGGATTGGATGGAAGTGTCCTTGTTGAAGCAAACTCAAAAAAGAAATTTTTTTTTCTGAAAACTTCGTTGGGCGATCGATCGAGCATGTCCTCTCGATCGATCGCGAGCTTTTCCTTCTCGTTTCTGAATTTTTCTACCTTCGACGATCTATCGAGCAAGGGTGGGGATAGATCTCTCGTCTTCAACTTTTGTTGGCCAAAAAAACTTGCTATGCTCGATCGATCGACCAGTGCTTCTCGATCGATCGAGGCTTTAAAATTCCAACTTCGTGCTTCGTTGACTCGATTTGGTCCTTTTTCATCATTTTAGCTCATTTACTCCACTTTTATGCACTCTCACCTATATTTCCGAAATCACAAAAGTGTAAAATCGTCGAGGGATCAACACGAAAATCAATACAAAATCATAGCAAAATAAGTATAAAAACGACACTTATCAATCACATATACTGAAATAAGGATATATTGATTTTAGCTCACATGTTTCAATAAATTATTATTATTATTATTATTCTCACACATCGAGACATTCATTATTCTAAGCCTCAAGTTTTCCTATAAATAAAAGCTTGAAGTCCAGTTGAAAATTGCAACTCTAATAATCCTCTTGGATATTTTCAGACTATTTTTTTTATCTAAAGTTTGGTTAGTAGCAGTGGTGGTCCATCCGAAGGAAGTCAAGAATTGAGATATGTCTCAAGAAATGCCAACATTTGCATATTACATTTTCTTTTGCTTATTATGATTTTAGTTATTTTTGTAATGTCTATTGGTAGTATACTATTTACATTGTAACTTTATTTCTTTTGGTAATGTGGATTGTAAAAATATTGTTTCTATTTGAATAATTTAACAGTCTTTTTTTTAATTTGAATTTATCATTCTTATTGGAATAATTTTGTTTGAGCAATTCATCTTTTTTTTTTTATGTTGATTGAAGGTCAAAATTTATAGAAAGCTTTTAATGGGTCTGCCAAGATTGTTACAATGTTGGTGGAACTGAAAATATATAAAGTGGTTGAGAAATCGTATGGTCAAGTCAATTACGATTACGATTACCAAGTTCATGCAAAAGGTAGCTAATCTTTTGAAAGCATTAAAAACGTAAATTATGTGCAAAGATTGTAAGAATCGAATCAAAAATTATTATTCAAATCAATGGCTCAAACATGGGATCCCCTAAGTCTTGATAAACAATCTAGCCAACAATCATCATCAAATAATAATGCATAAATATGTTCTTCAACAATCTAAACATCAAAATCTGAATCTAAAAAGAAATAAGTATAGAAATACGAATAAACGAGATCGTCACTCCGTGCGTTGCTCCGTCTTGCGTTGCTCTTGCTTCTTCAATGATTTTTGGTGGTATGGTGTGAATGAATGATGGGAGAGGCTGCTCCTATGTCTGATTTATGAAGTCCAAAAGTCCTGTAATTCGTGTGCAAGGTCCCTTATATAGGGGAGGGCTTGGATGGAAGTGTCCTTGTTGAACCAAACTCAAAAAAGGAAAAACAAATTTTTTTCTCGAGCATGTCCTCTCGATCGATCGAGAGCTTTTCCTTCTCGTTTCTTAATTTTTCTGCCTTCGACGATCGTTCGAGCAAGGGTGGCAATCGATCGTCCGTCTTCAAATTTTGTTGGCCAAAAAACATACTACGCTCGATCGATCGACCAGTGCTTCTCGATCGATCGAGGCTTTAAAATTTCAACTTCGTGCTTCGTTGACTCGGTTTGGTCATTTTTCATCATTTTAGCTCATTTACTCCACTTTTATGCACTTTCACCTAGATTCCCAAAATCACAAATATATAACAAAATGTGTAAAATCGTCCAGGAATCAACACGACGAAATCAATACAAAATCATAGCAAAATAAGTATAAAACGACACTTATCAATAACATATACCGAAATAAGGATATAATGATATTAGCTCACATGTTTCAATAAATTATTATTATTATAACTCTAACACATCGAGACATTCATCATTCTAAGCCTCAAGTTCTCCTATAAATAAAAGCTTGAAGTCAAGTTGAAAATTGCAACTCTAATAATCCTTTTGGGTATTTTCGAAGACTATTTTTTTTATCTAAAGTTTGGTTAGTAGCAGTGGTGGTCCATCCGAAGGAAGTTAAGAATTGAGATATGTCTCAAGAAATGCCAACGTTTTAATATTACATTTTCTTTTGCAACTTATAATGATTTTAGTTATTTTTGTAATGTCTATTGGGCGTATACAATTTTACATTGTAACTTTATTTCTTTTGGTCATGTGGATTGTAAATATATTGTTTCTATTTGAATACTTTAACAGCCTTTTTTTAATTTGAATTTGTCGTTGTTATTGGAATAATTTGTTTGAGCAATTCGTCTTTTTTTTATGTTGATTGAAGGTCAAAATTTTTAGAAAGCTTTTAATGGGTCTAGCAAGATTGTTACAATCTTGGTGGAACTGGAAATATATAAAGTGGTTGAGAAATCGAATGATAAATCTCGAGGTTTAACAGCCACATATGGGCGAGAATTGTGATTCAAAATTTCGTCATCAGGATCTGGAAATCCAAAATCGGTCAAGAGATCTTAATGAGAATGATTTGAGAATAATAAACCCAGAATTAATTTGAAAACGGTCTACACACTTGAGAGAAATCGAAGCTCGAATATTTCACTATTTAGGGTTCTAGAGCGTGAATCTCGATCCGAAATTGAGCATCTTCCCTTGTTTGTGAGAAATATATTTTAGAGGGTTTTTATTACCCATACAATGGAGAGTAATATGCCAAAATTAATTTGATTTTTGGGTTCGAATTTGTGAAGAAATCGAAGCCCAAATTTTTGAGACCTGGGGTTCTAAAGGACGTGAGCTTTAGCCTGAAATTGGTCGCCTTTGTTTGTTTGTGAAATAAATTTTCATGGGGTTATGTATGTACCTGTTACAAGGAGTAGTAACCCAGATTTAATTTTGAAATGGTGTTCCGATCATTGAGAAATCAAGGTACGGAATTTCGTGTTTTAGGGTTCTTCAAGGCTCAGCTTCGATCTGAAATTTTTGATTGAAACTTAAAATTATTTGAGGGCTTTTTCCCTATGAGTGAAGACGTTAACAGTGGTAGGCAGGATTGGTCGAAGGGCTGCCATGCGTTGGCAGTTCTTGTGGTTGGTCGGTCGTCGCGGTTCCGGTGGTGGCTAGGTGGCGTCGGTGCAGAGTTTGTTGTGCATGTTTCATTTGGTTTTTTCATTATTATTTGTTTATTTGTTATTATTATTTTTTTTATAAAAAAAATTAATCGGAATCCGATTCATTATTCCCAACTGATTTTTGATTCGCTCAGTTGGTCTATTATAACTGAGATTCATAATCTGGTATTTTATATCAACCAGAAATATTTTCCCAGCGGGATCAAGGAACCTGGTTTTGCTCTGATATCACTTAAATCTCATCCCCCGAGATCGTGGTCAGTAACACTAGAGTTGAATCCAAATATAAAATTCGAAGACGACAAGCTTCGTAGTACAGATTTTATCATAAGCCAATCTTTTATTCCATAAATATGTTTACAACCATAGAT
This sequence comes from Haberlea rhodopensis, assembly GCA_907163345.1. Taxonomy (NCBI): domain Eukaryota; kingdom Viridiplantae; phylum Streptophyta; class Magnoliopsida; order Lamiales; family Gesneriaceae; genus Haberlea; species Haberlea rhodopensis. The sequence continues at coordinate 2,138,560 of CAJQUN010000072.1, forward strand.
TACATAAACTATTCGCAAAATATTCTAAACATAATTAATTCAGCGGAAGCTTAATAATTTTTGATATCATGAAATCTTGGCAGCGACAACGGATCACCAACCCCAAAATTGATTTTGTTATTTTGTCTTCAACTTCTGATTCACTTTTATTTGGGATGGGAAGGTAAGGGGATATTTGGGAAAATACTCAGAAAGCAGAGGTCAATCGAACGTGACAAGATACATAAACATAATAATTTTTGAAATATGCATCAGAATCGGAACAGAACATGATATGAATATTGAAATAGAAACGGAACAAAATTGCTCTCATCAGAGCCAGAACGAGCATAATGTCATATCAGAAACATAAATTATTAAAATAAACACATTATATTCTCTAATTTTCTCATGTACTGATATCAGTTCTCTAGACTTAACCATCATTGAGATAAGATTAGAACATCGGATCACCACACGAATAAAGGGTCTGGACTTTCCAAAACAACGGTTAACAACCGTATAAGGTTAGAATATGGGTTATAATCTCACCGCGTCAGAGTCAGAAATAGAAATCGAAATTCCTTACCAATTGGATTTCAATATCAAAAGTGCTTCGGATATTATAGTTTTTATCAGAAATGTCAGAGTTTCATACTTCAAAATACATAACATATTGATTGAAATTTAAAGCATACATACAATTTTAAAACGAAAGAACATTTTAAACAAAAGCACACCTACTGAATAATTGAGATGGTTGCAAAAATAATTTAAGCAGATTCCGTCTTTTGTTGCTGGAACAGATGTAACTGAGTATATTTCCTTGTTCAATATGGAAAGAATTGATCGTTTTGTAAGGAAAATATTGATCTTTTTATAATAAGTTTTTGCAGATAATTTCCCTTACGCATCTTTGGTAGTCAACAAAGGATGTTAGGTAACCATTTGATTTCTTCCGCCTACAAATTTCACGTGTACACTTAATATGTCAATTTTTTTAAATTTCAATTCATGCCTTTATTTATTTCTTATCCATGTTTTTCAGTGTCCTATCATAAATGTTTCTTATCCATGTTTGTCAATGTCCCCTCTGCAAATTTCAAGTGTGAGGTTTCATAATGGGACTACGACGGATATGACTCCGGCCCAAACCCTCTTGGACCAGTCGACATCTTATATGGGTAAGGATTGTGCTATTGTCGAGAATGTTGCAACTCCACCCATTACTCACACTGGTAAAATCTTTCATTTCTTTGATATTCAGCTATTAGTAGTCTCTCACATCACTAAAAACATTTTATCTATTAGTATCTTAACTACTTAATTTCCATTGTCCGTTACATTTAGTATAATTTTTTCAATATTCAGGATCGTCATACGGGAAGAGTGGTGGCAACCGGTAAACATGATGGAGGCCTATATGTGGTAGGATGCAGCAATTCAGCTTTTATTTCTATTCTTAAAAATAGATCTTTGCATGCTTCATATGATTTATGGCATGCTCTCCTTGGGCATGTAAACAATTTTGTTATTTCATTTCATAATATAAATGCCAACTTTATCTTAAGTTATGCCATCTCCTTCTCATGGCCCATAACCCCGGCATATTTCTCAACCCGGATACACCCGGTGTATTATTTGTACTGATCCTGTGGCTAAGTCTTTGTGGGAAGGTGCTTCTCCTATAGAGTTGATGTGACTAGAAATAGACACATCTAGTATGCTTAATTGCCTATGATTATGTATGTTTTAATTGTTAAATTGATATATATGTAACCTAATCAAATAATTGCTTGAATTTAGGAAAAGAGGAAGAAATTAGGCTAAAACGATGGAAGAATGAAGAAAGTTAAAGAAAATAGGAAAAACCGGAATCCAAGACACATGTCACTTCTTTCTCCTCAAATTTCTTTATGTTCGAGCCAAATTTTGGAAATGTGGTCAATAGAAAAGTTGTAGAACTTTTTGTTGTCTTTTCGTGGACAGCTGATTCACTTAATTTGGAGATCGTATGAGAAAGTTATGGCCAAAATATTAAACTTGGCAGAAAAATTGAAGGCTCCACGATCGATCGCCAGCCCAACGGTGATCATCGCCGAGAGAAGCTGGAAAAAAAATAAAATCAGTGGAGGCTGGCGATCAATCGCCAGCCATCCGCGATCGATCGCCAATAGGGTTCGTGAACAACAAGGAAAACTGATTTTTTTTACCATCTTATGAAGATTTTATCCCACCTCCTAGCCTCCCTACATATATCGCTCGAAAATCAGATCGTATGACCATCTAGATAGTTAGGGTAGATTAGTTTAGGTTAGTTTTACAATTTCTCTTTCAATATTATTGAAGACAGCTACGAAGATCGAAGCGAAGGCGAGATCGACAACCTCGGCGGAGTGGAGATCATATTAGTTTCTTTCCTTATTTATCGTTTTTAGTAGAATATGTTTAGATAGTTGTAATTCTTGGTTGAGGAAGACAAATCCTTGGATTTATTTATTTTGGGGAGATTTCTATGCTTTTGTTTATCGATTTTATTGAATATCATTATTTTTCTGATTTTGTTGATATGATTTGTGTTTGTTTATTGGATTGACAACCTAATGACTTTCATATAATCTATTGCTAATTGGATATCAAATAAGAGATTGTTTGAGTAATCTAATTGAAATAGCGACTAAGACTGATAATTTTGCGCTTGTAAATTTATTAAGTTCTTAGGGAAAATAATTGACTAAATTTATATAACCGCTTGTGTTTATGTTATTTAAATTCATCGCTCACTATTTTTGAAGGGTGTCATGATTTTAATCTTGAATATGCATGATAGGGTTGAATATTACGCGTTTTTAGGCTATGATATGTATATGTTTTCGTGTTGATTCTTGGATTATTTTATGGTTTATGGTATATATTTCTCTATTTCAGGAATCAATGTTGAAATGTAGGGAAAGGTGATGAAATCAAGCTAAAATGATGAAATAATGAATAAAGTTGAAGAAAAGAGGAAAAAACAAGAATCCAAGACACATGTTGTCTCCTCAAATTACTATATGTTCGAGCAATGTTTTGGAAATGTGGTCCATATAAAAGTTGTATAACTTTCTCTTATCTTCGCGTGGACAGCTGATTCATCAAATTTGGAGTTTGTATGAGAAAGTTACGGCCAAAATACGAAACTCGCCAGAAGCTGAAAAAGGCGAAGAAAACTTTATGTGAAGCTTTATCGATCGAGCTAACATTTCCGATCGATTGAGAAGGGCTGAAAAAGCCACGAAATTCTTACTGGAAGGCTGGATCGATCGGCCACTTTTCCGGATCGATCGGGACGAGGAGTTTTCATTAAAATACCTTCCTTGTAGAGTTTGTATGCAAAAGGGAAGTCCATAATTCTTGGAGATGCTACATCAACATGCCTTCACAAGCTTTGCCCAACAACGTTCCGAGCCATTCTACGCTGTTTGGGAGAGATTCAATGAATTGGCCAACACATTCCGGTATCACAACTTTTCGAACTATACTCTCTTGCAATATTTCTTCAACGGGTTGGATGCACACACACGAGAATGGGTATTGAGCGGAGCACTGGTGACTGGGAGTCCCCTGGTTGATAGAGATGAGAACAGTGTGGTGCTGTTCAATGATATGGCGGACTTCGATCTTCACTGTCATTGTGATCCTTCACTACAGGGTTGGAGCCACCAATACCCACCGGAGCCTCGCTACCCTATTGATACGCCACAACCATTTGAACATCTCGAAGAGAGGAGAGATAGTTCTGCAGATGTCACAACTCAGTTAGAAGATACCTTAATATGATTCATAGCATCAACTGAGAGTAGTTTAGAGTGCCAAACCAACTCTATGCGTCACCTGGAGCAGCAAATGGCGGTCCTCATGGAAACAATTTCAACTAGTTGCCAAGAGGAAGAGATGAGGGCTACAAATCAAGAGGCGGCGAATCGAGTTTGGTTATATGATGACGATTACTCAACCAACCAAGTTTGGGGGAGTGATCCGACTCATGTGGAAAAGTCAAGGGAACTTGAGCCTCTTCAAGAGATTGAGCCTACTTCAGAGATGTCATCCGAGGAGTTCCTATATGAAGATGAGTCGAGTGTGATGTTGGAGAAGGAAGAGACTTTCGAAGATTCCGATTTGAGCCCATCGATGGAGACATGTTCTATGCCATATGTGGATCCATATTTTCCGTCGATGCCAACTTCACCGCACTACATCCTCCATATGAAGCCAAGTCGAGAATCATTCTCCCATGCCTACCAATTCAAGAATGTTGTTGGAGCGACGAGCTTACACTGTTACAATCTTGCCAATCTTGAGGGCATACTGAATGAAGACCCATTAGTGGTATCATACGATACTTACTATGGGCGGCAGCCGCTCTTTGATGGTTGCTTCTGATGGTCAAGCCGAAGACCAAAAATCAGCGCTTCTTGGGAGGCAACCCAAGCGTATCCTTGTTATTTAGTTTTGTTTTATTTTTCAGTTTTCATTTTAGTTTTGTTTATCTCTCAAGTCAAATATTTTACCATATGCATTCTTCTCTTGCTAGGTACTTGGTTGGAGCGATGAACCCCTACAACAGTGGAGCTTCCAAAAGCAAATCTTCTTCAACCCTCATGCAAGCATCTTGATCAGGGGAGTTCACTGTTTCCCTTTTGATTCTTTTAAACATTAAGGGCAATGTTTGATTTAAGTTTGGGGGAGTAGTAGCTTGCATGTTTTACTTTTTTTAACCACATGTTGTGTGCTTAAATGACACTTAAATCGTCCGATTATTATGAGCTAAAAAAATTATGAGTTCAAACTTGAGAAAAGAATGAATTATAGTAGTGACTATTCAATGAAGATTTTGATATCACTGTGCATATGAACTTGATTTGTGATTGTACTTGTACATGAATATCCTAATTTGAGTTAGCATGTCAAGAATGAGGAATACTTTGAGCACAATGAGTCATGATCTTGTGGATTGCATGTTGAATAGTGATAATTGTTGTGAACTTGATGATTTGTCTTGAGCATCTTAGAGTTATCCTAGAACTTATTTGATGATGACACTTTGAGGCGAAATTTTATAGTTACAAACTCGACTTGGAAATGATCTAGGCGATCTTTGACACGTTTGAGCCTTTCAAGCCTGCCTAGTCATATCAATCCCTAGTGTCCCATTTGACCTTTATTGAAAAAAGAATGGTATATGCATTGCATATAATTAGACCCCATTCGACATTCTTGGAAAACTCATTATACTTACCCTTATTTGAGCCTAAATGAAAAAGTTATCCTTACCCTAAGGGAGTATAATGAATATCATTCGATGCACTTGAATTGTTATATCGTGATGAGCTTATTGGAAAAAAAAATTGATGAATGAGAAAAGAAAAAGATAGACAAAAATCCTTGAGAAAAAGATTGACTAAATAAGACCCAAAGTGGCCAAGGCTATAAAAGAAAAAGAAGAGAAGCTCGATGTGTGCGAAAAAAATTTGAATTGTAAATGATTGTACTCTCTTCTTTGCGCTTATCCTATCTTTTCTTTGAAGCCAACACCAAAGGCCTTACATTACAAGCTTAAAAAGTCCTTTTGATCCAAGTCTAGGGAGTAACTATCATTAGTGGAGAAGTTGTTTGAAAATAGGCTTATGGGGTGCTTGATGATAATCTCGACTTTGAGTTGATTAATATGATTTGATCTTGAATATGTGCATGAAACTTGAGATTGAAATTAGCACACACACACATTCCGATTTTGAGATATGTTGCTTGAATTATGAGAAAACATGTCTTGTCAACTTTTGTATATGTGCATGAGATTTCTGAGAATAAGCAAGTCATGAAATAATTGTTTCAAATATCAAGAATGAACTCTACTTATGATTTTAATGCTTAATCGAGGACGATTAAGTGATAAGTTTGGGGGAGTTGATAGGGTTGAATATTACGCGTTTTTAGGCTATGATATGTATATGTTTTCGTGTTGATTCTTGGATTATTTTATGGTTTATGGTATATATTTCTCTATTTCAGGAATCAATGTTGAAATGTAGGGAAAGGTGATGAAATCAAGCTAAAATGATGAAATAATGAATAAAGTTGAAGAAAAGAGGAAAAAACCAGAATCCAAGACACATGTTGCTCCTTTCTCCTCAAATTACTATATGTTTGAGCCATGTTTTGGAAATGTGGTCCATATAAAAGTTGTATAACTTTCTCTTATCTTCTCGTGGACAGCTAATTCATCAAATTTGGAGTTTGTATGAGAAAGTTACGGCCAAAATACGAAACTCGCCAGAAGCTGAAAAAGGCGAAGAAATATTTCTGTGAAGCTTTATCGATCGAGCTAACATTTCCGATCGATCGAGAAGGGCTGAAAAAGCCACGAAATTCTTACTGGAAGGCTGGATCGATCGGCCACTTTTCCGGATCGATCGGGACGAGGAGTTTTCATTAAAATACCTTCCTTGTAGAGTTTGTATGCAAAAGGGAAGTCCATAATTCTTTCCCCTATATATTATACACAAGACTTTCAACTTTAAAAAAAACGCCACACACAGCCTGCATCTCACAGCCCCTCTTCACCATTCAAAACCTCACGCCTTCTTCACCAATGTTGAGAACCACACGCCTTTTCTTTTCTTTTTCTTCCCTTCCAAACCATACACGTCCAGCAACCTTTCTTTCCCATCATTAGCCTCCATCCTTCTACCACTCAACCTTCATCAACCATTCACCCTATGTTTTGGAACGAGCCAACAAGAGAATCGAAGAGCACGATCGAGAAAGAAGTGATGAAGGATCGAGAATCAACGAAAGAGTCGACTTGGGAGTTTGCTTTTACTTTTCTATTATTTGTTTTGAATTATTATTGGATTTATTGTGTTTTGAATGATTGAGAAATATTCTAAACATTGTTTGTCCTTTCATATTCTTGATTGATTGAATTCATATATCCTCTATGAGCCTGTGTTATTGTTTTTAATGCTTTTGAATGATTGATCACCTTTGAATGATATTTTATTATAATTGAGATCGAGAGATGAAATTATAATACGATATAATAATTCATGCCGTGTGTTAAAGATTGAGCTCAAGAGATAAAATCACACACGAGTGATAGCTTTGGGTTGTTTAATCTAAAGTTAGTGGTTTTCATAAAGCGCATTCAACATTAAATTGTTAATTACGTGAATGAGAGTTACTAGTTGCAATTTGATGTTAGACTTAATATAGCTCAAGAGAGTGTATTAGATAAATTTGGAGAACCTGTCACCTTAGAGATGTATGGAGAAAAGAATTGTAAGAGTTGGGTAGGTGAATAATTGTCTTGATACTTTCTTGTGGATTTTTCTCGTGATCATCGACTATTTTGGTTGGATTATAGTAGCTTAATTTAGTTTGTTTGATTATCGTAGGTTAAATATAGTTAAAAGAAATCTTATTTGGTAATTGCTTGTTAGTCCCTGTGGGTTCGACAATCCGTATCTTCCTATCTATACTAAAACTTGACACCATGCACTTGCGGTCTAAATCGCTAGATTGGAATTAATTGTTTAAAATAAAAGCGATCAATGCATATAGAGATTGATTGATTGATGAAAGTTAAATTAGAATGCTTGGACTAATTGACTGCGAATAAGGTGATGGGGGAATTAGATTTCCAATTGATGAATATTCAAATAAAATTGAGTCTTTTGTGAATCGATGGAATAAATGATAATTCCAATGAAGAGTTGACTGATACCAAGAATCGATTCATTAGTTTAATCTTTAGTTTTAATTTAATTATCTTTAATTTATTGTTTTGTTTTTATTTTCACTAACACAAGAATTCACACCTTCTCATGGGATAGATCTCTACTCACACTACTACATTATTGTTATCAATCTTGAGGATTGAGTGGGGTTAATTTGGGCTTACACGATAAGCACGAACAAATTTTGGCCCCGTTGCCGGTGAGGCGTTGTATATTTTTGTGTTAATATTTTCTGTTTTCTTCTTTCTCTCTCTTTCTTTTTCTTTCTTTATTTCCCCATAGTGCTATGTTGGTTCGTTCGTGCTTGCAGGTGAACATCTAATCTCGAACCACTGAGACACACTCATTGCCATGGTGGAATATAGTAGCTTGGACGAATTGGAGTATCCTGTGCACCAACTTGGCATAGGGAATGGACAAAGTACATACAACACAAGTTGGAGTGATCATCTCAATCTTAACTACGACAATCAATGGATGAGCCCACCTCCACCCTACATGCAATCCAACCTACCGCCATACATGTCACAATATCCGCCATGGCCACAACAATCTCAATATCATACCCCTGGTGAGTCTTTAGAGGATCTTGTTTCAGAACTTAATGCTAGTACTTCACAATTTCAAAAGAAATTTAGGGCTAGCACCCAGGATTTGAATACTCAATTGGAGCAAATAGCAACATCGATCAGTAGGATAGCAGCACGAACCTCAGAAGTTATACCCTCTCGGACTATTGAGGCACCAAGAGAGACCATCATTGCAGTCGCCTCAAGGAGTGACGAAGAGGTAGAAACCATGGGGAAGGTGGTACTGACGTCGCCCAAGCTAGAAGAGGAGATACATGTGCCACGAGAATAAAATGAGCTTGCACATCATGCATCTCCACAAGGTATGTTTCCGACAACCCCCTATGATGAAAATGTACATGAATCTTGTGCTGAGAAAAAAGGAACCGATGGTCGAATACAGTGATTTAATGGACCTATGGTATGACTCTTCCGACGATGATGAGAATGAAACCCCTACTAAATGCACGGATCCAGGTATGTACACTATCCTATGATCAATTGGAAATAATATGATTGATAGGACCATGCTAGACTTAAGAGCACCAATCAATGTTATGCCTTACTCAGTCTACACCTCTTTAGAACTAGAACCTTTAAAAAAATCTGAAATTGCTATTCAATTAGCAAATAGGTCTATTGTGCATCCTAGGGGAATACTTGAGGACGTTCTAGTGAAAGTTGATAATTGGTCTTTTCTGCTGACTTCTACGTACTTGACATGGAAAAAGATGATAAGAGCAGCCATATTCTGTTAGGGAGACCATTTTCAAAACTTCCAAGTGCATAATAGATATAAGTTGTGTTGCTTTTACTACGGAGTTTGATGGTGAGGTAGCTAAGTTCAATACTCATGATCCCATTCATTCTCCTACTACTGACTACACTATTGACATCACTCACCACGTATCACTGGAAAAATCACATACTGTCACTGAGCATGAATATGAGGTAACTACTGATCGACTTGTTGACGAAGGAGGTATGGACGAAATTTTGACTGATACTCCATGCATTACTACTTTACCAAACACTCCTTCTAAAATTCCAAATTCAGACTTGCAAGCAATGGACATTGAGCTGAAACTTCCTCCTGAATCTCAGGATACATCAATAGAAAACGAAGGGATGAGAAAAGGGTTTAGGACATCCAAGAAATACAGGGCGAATCGACATTTTCTTCGAGTTGTTAGGAGACTACTGAGGTGGAAAAGTTGGAATTGGACACCAAACATGACCCACCATGAGCACGAACACTAGCGTCCGGCCACCGACGTTAAATAGAGGCGCTGCTTGGGAGGCAACCCAATGGGAGTTAGTTTTCTTTTTCGTTTTTATTTTTGATTGCTTTATTAGTATCTAATTTATCTTTCCTTACAATTTTGACTTACATTGAGGACAATTAAAATTTAAGTATGGATGATGGATTAGTAGTGTGTTATTGCTTTCTTATTATAAAAATACAAAAAAAAAATTTGAAAAATTTGAAAAATTTTGAGCTCATAGTTAGTGATGAACGCATGCTTAGAATCACTAGCCCATTATGAAACCTAATTGATGGCATATTGGCATGCATGTTTTTGAACATACGTGAATTGTTAACCTTGGAACACTTTGAACTCTAATGCAAATTATGATTTGACATAGTAGTTGAATATTTTGAACACGAATTGTCATGGCTTGTGAAGTGTGCATAGCTAATGAAGATTGTGTGAATTTTGTGATAGTCTTAGGAAGTCTCTGATACATGCTAGAACTTAACTACATGCTCTTTGAGACGTATGTCTAGACTACTTGCGAACATAAAAGTGATATAGACGATCTTTGATGTGTTTGAGCCTTTCAAGCCTACCATGTAAATAAATTTATCTCTAGTACCCTTTTTGAGCTTTAATATAAAAGAATGGTTGTATGCTAAGCATACAAACAACCCTCATTCGACATTCTTTGACTAACTTATCATCCTTCCCTAATGAGCATAAATATGAATTTTATCCATACATTTGAAGGGAGTATGATGTGTTTCATTCACATGCACTTATGTTATCATTGAATCATATATTTGTGAGCTTATTGTTAAAAGAATGAAATGCGTGAAAAAAAAAGGAGATGCCTTGAAAAAAATAGAAAATTATGACTCCAAGGGATCCAAGGCACAAAAGAAGAAACGAATTGAAATAAGCCTTGTAAAAATATACAAGGTGTGAAAAAAGAACAAAGTTCGAAAAATTCATGCAAGAAGAGAAGCTCTTTAGTGTGCATATCATTATACTCTCTTGTTTGATACATTTTATCATTTCTTTCATAAGCCAATACATAGGCCAAGCTACAAGCTAATTAAGACCTATTTTATTTATGTTTGCAAGTAGCTAAGATAGTGGAGAAGAGTGTGGAAGTGAGCTTATACATGTGTTGATGTACAACTTGAGCTATTGTGGTTTTACATTGATTGAGGAATTCACTCCAAAGCGGATTTTGTTCGCTCTGCTCCTCTTGATTTTGTTGTTCTAGACAAACCCTCCACCCAAGAAAAATAAAATTTATAATTTGTTTATGACACTTGTTTATGACCACACATGCACGTTCGCTGCTATGTTGGGTATGAAATTAGGAATGGAAACGGGGCGGGTATAGGATGGATTTGGCCAATCCCAGGACCCGCCCCGCTACACATAAAACCCGGACCCATCCCGCCCCGCTTTGTGATTAAATTTCATGTTTTCTCTAGTAAATATTTATAATAAACATTGTAAAACTATCTTTAAGCTACTAAATATTTATTAAATTGCTCTTATGTCCTTCAAAATGTCCAACTTCTTTAACATGAACACATGAATTTTGATATAAAATTAAATAATGAAAATTTATTGTTCAATCAAAGAAGTAAAATGTATAATCAATATCAAATATTTTTTTTAAAAAAATAAAAATGTATAGCGGGGCGGGTCCGGGCAGGTTCGGCCAATCCCAAGACCCCCCCCCCGCCCCGCCCCGCTTCCAAACCCGGTTGAAGCGGGTCCAGACCCGTCCCGGCGGGGCGGGTTCAATGCGGGTCCGGGTTTGGACCCGTCCCATTGCCATCCCTATATGAAATGCCTAGGGATTGAACTTGTTCCACTACCAACTTTTCAAAGCCTTTCATTATTATGCATGTTTATAATTATTGAGGCACTAAAGTGAGAACAAGTAGTTTGTTATGATGCTATGAGCCAGCAAAAAGATTGTAGTTTTGTCTGATTTACTCGAGGTCGAGTACAGATTAAGTATAGGGGAGTTTGATGTCACTAAAAATAGACAAATCTAGTATGCTTAATTGTCTATGATTAGGTATGTTATTGCTTAAATTGATATACATGTTACTTAATCAATTAATTGCTTGAATGTAGGAAAATGTGAAGAAATTAGGCTAAAACAATCGAAGAAGGAATAAGTTAAAGAAAAGAGGACAAACCAGAATCCAAGACACATGTCACTTCTTTCTCCTCAAATTTCTTTATATTCAAGCCAATTTTTGGAAATGTGTTCAATAAAAAAGTTGTAGAACTTTCTGTTATCTTTGTGTGGATAGCTGATTCACTTAATTCGGAGATCGTATGAGAAAGTTATGGCCAAAGTATGAAACTTGGCAGAAAAATTGAAGGCTCCACGATCAATCGCCAGCCCAACGGCGATCAATCTCCTAGAGAAGCTGGAAAAAAATAAAATCAGTGGAGGCTGGCGATCGATCACCAACCATCCACGATCGATCGCCAGCAGGGTCCGTGAACAACAAGGAAAGCTGGGTTTTTTACCATCTTTTTGAGGATTTTATCCCACCTCCTAGCCCCCTACATATATGGCTCGAAAATCAGATCTTATGACCATCTAGATAGTTAGGGTAGATTAGTTTAGGTTAGTTTTACAATTTCTCTTTCAATATTATTGAAGACAGCTACGAAGATCGAAGCGAAGGCGGGATCGACAACCTCGGCGTAGTAGAGATCGGATTAGTTTTCTTTCCTTTCTTTTATTTATTGTTTTTAGTAGAATATGTTTAGCTAGTTTTAATTCTTGGTTGTGAAGACAAATCATTGGATTTATTTATCTTTGGGAGATTCCTACGCTTTTGTTTATCGATTTTATTGAATATCATTGTTTTTCTGATTTTATTGATACAATTTGTGTTTGTTTATTGGATTGACAACCTAATGACTTGCATATAATCTATTGCTAATTGGATATCAAATAAGAGATTGTTTGAGTAATCTAATTGAAGAAGCGACTAAGACTGATAATTTTGCTCGTGTAAATTTATTAAGTTTTTTAGGGAAAATAATTGACTGAATTTATATAAACCGCTTTTGTTTATGTTATTCAAATTCATCGCTCACTAGTTTTGAATGGTATCATGATTTTACTCTTGAATATGCATATATTGATTGATTGATTGATGAAAGTTAAATTAGAACGCTTGAACTAATTGATTACGAATAAGGTGAGGGGGGAATTAGATTTTCAATTGATGAATATTCAAATAAAATTGAGTCTTTTGTGAATCGATGAGATAGATGATAATTCCAAGGAAGAGTCGACTGATACCAAGAATCGCTTTAATTAGTTTAATCTTTAGTTTTAATTTAATTAGTATAATTCACTCGCAACCACATCTTTAATTTATTGTTTTGTTTTGATTTTCATTAACACAATAATTCACACCTCCTCATGTGATCGATCCTTACTCACACTACTACATTATTGTTATTAATCTTGAGAACTGAATGGGGTTAATTTGGGCGTACACAATAAGCGCGACAAAGGTTCTTCACCATCCCACTTAGACCTCCAACCATCTTCCCCAACGTCGCTACTGAGTCACCCTTGGTTGAAGGCACTACCACTGTGATTGCTCCTTTGGGCTCTCATCCTATGATCACACCAGCCAAAGCTGGTATCTTCAAAACCCGTCACCCAGCACATCTTGGAACTGTGGTTTCCTCTGGTCTTCTCTATGGTCTTCTTGTATCCAGTGAGCCTATATGATTCAAAACTGCTGCTAAAAATCATGCTTGGCTTGTTCTATGGATGAAGAAATTCAAGATCTGCAACGCAATCGTACCTGGATCTTAGTCCCTCGACAAACTACTGCTGATATTGTGGGCTCCAAATGGCTCTTCCGAACCAAATATTTTCCATATGGATCCATTGAGTGTCTAAAAGCCCGCCTTGTTGCCAAAGGCTACACCCATATACATGGCCTTAACTACACCGACACCTTCACTCCGGTCATCAAGGCTACAACAGTTGTGTCGTTCTCTCTCTTGATGTGACCAACAAAAGACCCATTCGTCAGCTTGATGTTAAAAATACTTTTCTCAATGGCCATCTCAGTTAACATGTTTATATGGAGCATCCCCCCGACTACATTGATCAATGTTTCCCCAATCACGTACGTCAGTTAAAAAAGGCTCTCTATGCTCTCAAACAAGCTCCTTCTGACTGGTCCAACTCATCAGCTCCTTTCTTTATCAGGCTTGGTTTTTACGCGGGTGTCGAGAATCAACCAAATCATTTTAATGATTCATAGCCTCAAACCCAACCATAATTATAGCTTCTAAATTGATTTGATTTGTTCATTTCCATACTTGTAATTACCATACAACTTTGTATAAATATATGAAAGAATACACTCACCAAGTGTGATGATTTCTTAATTCTCATACCAGGCCAAAAAATATGTTACCTTAAAAAAAATTAAAATGTGTAATTTTACTATAAAATAGTAGTTTGCCCCTTAAAAATTACATTTTCGCACCCTTAATTATATTTTGATCCCTAAGAAATTTTTTGCCTAAAATTTTTTTCCGTCTTCCCAAAAATCCTGTGTCCGCCACTGTTTTTCGTGTTCGTGTCGCTGTGTTAGTGTTCGTGCATCCTAACTGCTAATGGAATTTCAAATTCTTAGTAAGAGACACAAATCTTGGTTATTGCCCCAACCTTGAAGATGGATTGGTCTCCATAATTTGGGTCATAAATCCGACACCGAATTCTATTGAAGATTAAATTCGGAACCCACACACACACGCACATATGACATATATATACTTATTATATTTCGTGTGTGTATATATATGTTAAATACAAACTTAAAATTAAAATAGTCTGGAAATAGCAGAATCGGGTACCTATCAAGTTACAGTTACTCAGCATTTAAAGTTGAGAAGTAACAGCTTATTCAAAATCTGAAAATCATGGCACTTCCATTTGAAGACACAATGAACTGCATGTAAGTCCACTGTTGGTTGACAAAGGAAAAAAAAGCGTTGACTCCCCATTCCTTCAAAACCCATATGACAACCTCAAAAAAATGGAATAAATTCATGTCATTAATATATATATATATATATATATATATATATATATATATATATAACGAAAATATTTTGTTTCCCTTTGTATTTACTTAACGCACGGAGTTCCAGCAACAAGAGAAATGGTCTTCAATTCCAAAAGAGAACTATTAGGTAGCTAACGAAGTAAATATGAAGAATAGAGGCAACTGAAACCGAGGGAGCTATTTAATATACAGACAGAAACTGTACGCAAGAATAAAGTTGGTGTGGTGGGGTTGGGGTGGAAAATACTTGTATGGACTCGATGTAGGAAATATCTATAACCAACTCAATATTATTAGTCTAAACTCTAAAATGATTGATATGATATTTTATTGTTATTTTATTTAAACCGAATGTATTTTAACGTTGAGTTGCTATATAATTGAGACCAAAACTTGATGCGTACAATAATTTTCCCGTTGGGATGGATGTGTTCTAAGACACAATGATTACATTGGGTCTTGGGGAAACAGAAAATTTTGGCGTGGAAATAGGTATAGAGAAAGGGCATTATATGAAAGAACGTGGGGAAGCTTGACCATGGTACAAAACCCTTTTTATCATCACACACACTACGTATGTTGTGTTATTTATTGGGCCAAAGTACTTATGTAGCAATAACAAGACAGAAGAGAATCAAGAAAATGTTTCACATGGCATACATAATATAACTTATAACACTGATACTGATCAGGGTTTCCAAATTCAAGAGCCATCGTTTATCCAAGAAATGCAGCAACAAAACAGTGCTGATGCGTATATTGGAGTTGGAGGTAATGTGGTGGGAGGATCAACTTTGACATTCCCTGACTTATCACAAATCCTGCCATGGACACTTCCTCCGGTTCACACATTCAACCCAGTTTTTCCGACCGGTGATCACGACCCGTTTCTTCTACCTCCACCACCACCAGTATCGTCCTACGGTGGCTTGTTTAATCGGATGGCTTCGGGGTTACATTTTGGGTACGATGGACCGGGTTCGGACCATCAAATGAGGCTTATTTCTGAATCTTTAATCCAAATGGTTAGCCCCAATTCGGTGCCTTTTGGGCTCCATGCTGAGCTGCAGAAAATGAAGGGTCAAGAAATTATGGATGCGAAAGCTATTGCTGCCTCTAAAAGCCACAGCGAAGCTGAGAGGAGGCGCAGAGAAAGGATCAATAATCATCTTGCCAAGCTCAGAAGCTTACTCCCTAGCACCACCAAAGTAAGCGAAAATCAAACTTGTGAATTCAAAATTTCATTGCATTAATCATTACTATATTAATGTGCCAAGTCTGTAAACAAAAGCAGCACTAGGGGTTGCTCAAACCAATGTGATACAATGTTACAATCCAAACAAAATCCATGTAGAATACTAATAACAACCATTTACACTTTTAAACAAATAGATAGAAGGAACCCGGAATCAATCTAAAGCCACCACGATCTAAATTTCACCAACTCGATCAAGGATTCTTTAGAAGGCTCCAACCTTAAAGTTCGATTTTTGGTAATCTTTTGTGGGTTCAAAGTTTTTTCTAATATTACATCCTAAGATTCCTCTTAGATACTTAAAGAATTGGATTTCTTATGACTAGTGGATATATGATTAGGTGGGAAAAATGACATAAAGAGCTCTCATTTTATATGCACGTTAGCAATTTTGTGATTTATTCTAAGTTACATGATCTTTTTTACTGATGAAATGCCACAATATTCCAAGTGTTGGTTCCGAGGAATTGGAAAAAAATGGAACGGAGGGAAAGGGACCAAGCGTTAATATCGCTCAGTTCGATATAATAAAGAGAAACCAAGAAGCAGTCCAAAAGCTTCCATGAAAAATTCTTGCCGGAATTTGCTGTCAAAAAATTAAATAGAAGGATTCTTAAAGATTAAAAAAAGACAGACAAAGAAGCATTCCTGTCGGTAATTCGGCTCGTGTTAACACTTTATTATTACCTATGTTTGTTTCCCCAAACCCCGCCCTTGACATTTAACACCGAACACTACTAAAAGAAGCAGGATTTTTGGTCGCATGATTCAAATTGTTTACTAGATAGCCATTTTCTGAAAACCCTTTTATTTTCTTACAAATCTTTATTCATTTATCCACAAATTCTGTGATTTATTGCAAATGTTTTCCAGATTTATTGTATAGTTTGTTTCTTTATTTCCATTTCCCATTGTTCTTGATGTAACACTCCACAATCTAACTTTCGTTAATGGTGTATGCTATGTTTTCTCAGACGGACAAAGCTTCATTACTAGCAGAAGTGATCAAACAAGTGAAGGAGCTAAAACGCCAAACTTCTCTAATAGCGGAAACCAGTCCGGTCCCTACCGAAACCGATGAACTAATCATAGATAATGAATCAGAAGAAGAAGGCAAATTATTGATCAAAGCGTCGATCTGCTGCGAGGACCGATCCGACCTCTTACCAGACCTAATCAAGACTCTCAAAGCATTAAGGTTGAAAACTCTGAAGTCTGAAATAACCACAGTTGGTGGACGAGTTAAGAATGTTTTGTTCATTACCGGAGATGACGAAGATCCGAAGAATAATAATATTACTGATCATAACGGTGATCATAAAGATCAGAATATGCAACATCAGCAATATAGTATAAGTTCAATTCAAGAAGCACTTCAAGCAGTGGTGGAAAAATCTAATGGTGAAGTATCTGGTTCTGGGAGTGTTAAAAGGCAAAGAACCAATATCAGTATTCTTGAACACAGGCCCCTTTAAAAAATACTATATGCTAAAAATATCGACTCTTTTTTTCCCTCACATTTATAAAATTCCCCCTTTTTTACATGGTGTGGCCTTTGTGTTGTTTTTTTTTTTGATAAATTACTTGTGTTGGTATAACCATATAATATATCTTGCTACCACCACGGCTGCCATGGGTAGCCACCACGAGTGGCAGTGCTACCACCGTAATCGCCACCACTTTCATGGAGCTTCCAGTTCTAGTATACTAAAGTCCTCTCCATTTTTGGTGGCACTAGAGCTTGTGATGTACTAAATTTGTGGGATTTAATTTATATATATGAAAGCAAAGACATATTACATTTCGTCTTTTCTCTATTAATCCGATGTATTGTTTAATGGTCATAAAATATATATGTGACCAGTGTTGTTTTATGTGTGAAACTATATAGTGCAAGATTTTTTGGTTGCATTGGTTGTGTGCGGAGTCTTATCTATCTAATCAATTCAGTTTTCGTTTTACTCAAATTTACCCCCTAGTTTTATTAATATGTAATGATTATAGTAAAGAAAAACCCTCTTCCTATTTATTTTGATTTGTTTCAATTTAGTATCTTTAACTATTAAAATATCTTTTTTACTTAACTACAAAAATCTCATCTTTTTTACCATTGGTCGTGAGATGAAATAATAAAGGATATAAAATATAAGGATATATAGCTCAAATTATTGTAAAACTTGAGTCAAAAGCTGAATGCAGTGAGGATGTGGAAACAATCAATGTCTTGTCCTTCGTACAAAAAATTGTCTTGTTTATTTACTATCAATATTATATATTATTTAGTTACCTATATTTATCAAATTTATTTGTATATTAACATAAATAATACTCAGATTTTTCCCCAAGTTTTAAATCTTTACTCATGAACATATATTTCTACTAAAATATATTTAATTTATTTCGATGTAATATTTAATATAATACAGTATTTTCTATTTAATGTGTCTTAATTATCAAATGTATTATGAATCATTTTTATATAATTTTATTTATGACGGGCAAACATGAAAAAAATAATTAAAATTAGGGTTTATTAGTGTCATCATCATTCAATATAATCATAAATAATGTTCAAAACAAACATTACTTCAAAATAGTTATGCTTTAAGTGGCAATCACTTTTCTACATGATTATCGAAAACCAAGAAAATCATTTTTCCAATAGTCTGAAATAAAAAAGAAATAATAATAAAAAAATCATTGCATCCAAATGGACATCATTACATTTTGTGGAAACAATATTTTTAAAACAGATTTAAAAATAAAGTAGTGAATATATATTTCTGTATCATCTCTATCTGATGAGCTTACATAAGATGTGTTTTTTTTAGAGGGTGAATGACTAAATATTTTTCGCACACTGCGGTACTCGAGTCTCTTCGAGCTCTTACCAGCTGGCTTAGGCCAGGAGCTCGAGCATACATGAGATGTTTGTAACATGTATTTATAAAGATATTATGCTGTGATTAGTAGCAATTTATTAGTGGATTTTATAATTGCATTACTCTTATTTATCTTTTTACTTAAATGTCGATTTTTATGAGACATATTTAATTGTTTAAAGTTATTAGAAATGGAGGGTGTAAAACATAAATATGTGAAACTTGGGGGCACAAAAGTCATTAATTTGGGGTGACTTTTAAATTCCATCGTTTTCATGGTGCAAAAAAGTTAATCGGTAGAAATAAAAATTTTATATGAAAGAGTTTGGCCCATGCAGGTCTCGAACCTGCGACCTTCGCGTTATTAGCACGACGCTCTAACCAACTGAGCTAATGGGCCAACGGTTATTGGAAGTGTTAATTTATATATTCTTAAACAATAAGCGTCACGTTTCTCATTTTAGGATGGATCACTTCCAATTTGACATAAATAATAATAATAGATTATTTTTTTATGTATTTAAATATTGAATATACTAAAACAATATGCTAATAATTTAATTTATATTCAAATAATAAACAACTGATTTCTATGGAAAAAAAAAAATAATAATAACAAAAAAAAGATTTAAATATTATCAGAGTCACATATAGAACCGCAAACATGAAACTTTTAGGAAAAAATATAAATTTCCAAAATAAAATGTTTAAATGTTACTATATATATTATTTGATTTGTATAATTTTATTTGGTCATCATGTACTTAATTTGCGTGCTTTAATGGAAGATGAATAAAATTGATGCCATGCAACAAATCGTTTTGGTACATTGAGGTCACCCTAATCAAAGTCTTGGCGATTCTTCAATGGTGTTGGGTTTTGACGAAAAATAGTGATTTCATGGTGGAAAAGGGCCAATGAACAAAACTCGTTGTATCGCAAGACCCGGTTGGTTGGTTTCTACCCTCTAAGAGTAGCGTCCTTAAGAAGATAGCAACAATTGGATGATAATATTGCCCTCCAATGGTTTGATGAACCCTGAATGATGGAAAAATTGAATTGAAATTAAACAATACACCTTTTAAAGAATAGGTGCAACCTTTCATGAAAAATATTTTGAAATTATGTCTTTTTGGACACACTTTTTCATTTAAAATGAGCAACCCTTCATGAGTGGGTGTAACTTTTCATGAAACCATTGGACTAATATATAAACATATCCTTTATGAATTAAACACACAATTTTCTATGGATTAAAAAATATAGAATATATGCATTTTGTTACATATCATCTTCCTTCTTCAAGGTTGAGTGCTTTAAACCTTTGTGATTTGTAGGATTCATGATTTGTAGTGTTATTATCATGAATCATAGTTATTGCATCTTGGTAAAGTAAATTTCAATCAAAACTGTGAGCACCGTAGTGGGGCAGTGTCATTTTAAGGACAAAGAGTTGAAATATTGCCTCTAGCCATTTTGTGACAGTCTACTTGTCCCAAAGATACACATATCCATACATCCAGAGATTTTATCCAATACTAAGAGCATTGTCTTAGGGGCAGCATCAAACCAACCGCAGGACCTTGCCATGCTCTTAGGTAAATTCTATTATTTAGGTCTTCAAAGTGGCCTTTTTTCAAATTTTAGCAACTTTTGCTCATAAAGGGAAATTGATTTCGATTTTGATTATGTTTTTTTTTTTATTATTATTTCCTAGTTTTAATAGTTTACTTTTTGGCTGTCAAGTATGAACTTTCTATTTTTGCAAAATATTTTTCGAGTATTAACAATCAATAAAATTAATTTATACCACTTAATTATCAAGTACATCAAACACAATATTACTTATCATGTTTTATCAATTATACGAACCAAACATAATATAACTTATCCATTAGTTTACTTATCAACCAATTATCTACTTTTTATCTATCCATCACTTATCATATAATCGAATCAAGCGCACCCTAAGAATAGCATTAATCTAACCAGTTTTCGACAATGAGACTAGCTTTTATTAAAACCTATTAAGAATCCTTATCCCACATAATAATGCATTCTCTATTTTACACTTGAAAAGGAATTATATATATTTACGAAATTTCTTATCAACTTGTAACATAATATAAACTCAGATAGGATTAATGGAAAAAGTTACTGAACTACCATCCTAAAACGGTTAGTTTGATATTGCCTCTAAGACGCTGTCTCATGTATCCAATTCCAATTCTTGTTTCTTAATATACACGAGACAATGTCCATTGTCCTCATTACTCGATAAATATGAGCCCTCCAACTATACGCATTCAATCAGTTGTCACATTAAATGCTAATAAATACATTGCTTAATATGGGACTATAGACACGCGATCGCACCAAATTGAAGGGACAGTTGTATTTTGGTTTGCTGCATCCATTTTGTTTACTATAATTTCTCTTCCTCGTCTCATTCATAAATTAATTATTTTTTATGCGACATCCAGTGGTATG
The DNA here is from genome assembly GCA_907163345.1 of Haberlea rhodopensis. NCBI lineage: Eukaryota > Viridiplantae > Streptophyta > Magnoliopsida > Lamiales > Gesneriaceae > Haberlea > Haberlea rhodopensis. Next base: position 2,159,886 of record CAJQUN010000072.1, read on the forward strand.
ACTTTTTATATGGGTTTTGAATACGAGGCTTACATGTATATCGTCTCTATTTCAGTTTATGCTCTTCGTATATCCCCATCCGTACCTTCATTTGTATTGGAAGGCATGTGTCATACTTGTATGTACTCTGAAATGCATGGTTTGAGGGGATCGACCCCTTTCTGGTCTCAGTCCTATGCTCTTGCCGCGATTCACTTTCTATTTCCACCTGGCAGTCCTGCTTTGACTCGACGGGGGCGTTTGTTATGTTAATTTTATATTTAATGTGTCCGTAGTTTTTTTTATTTGCTGGTTTTTCTACAATTTGATGTAATTGTCAGGTTGGTTACTCTCTCGTATATATAATTGATTTATGTTTAAAAAAAATTAATTATTTAACAAATATTCCTTTGGAAAACAAAGCATTCATTTGTCAACTAACAATTTCTTTTCCCAAAAAATACAAAAAACGACATTAAACAGAAACAAGAGCCACAATAAATCATTTTATATAATTCAAGAACACATAGCTGATATTGCCAAGACCGGATTAGGGTTTCCCATTTCTTCATCCTTGGATTCGATTTTCTTGGAATTCATCTGAGTAGTGAAGCCATTAAACCATTCATCCATTGTTGTAAATGCCTCCTCTGGATAAAGATTACTGACTTCAACTTCGTTTGGCCCATCTATTGCATAATTTATCTGGCAACCCTTGAAGAAAATATCGTGGGTGAAGGATGCCACTACACTTTGTGGAATAATTTTCTCTGCCACCAAAATCAAATTATGCATGGAAGATTAAATAATGCTGTATCCCTTAAGGTTGGAGTAATTTTGTACTTTTATTTATAATTTAGACCATCTAAAGAACCAAAATCTACAGAAATCTATTTCGGCTACCCAAATATACATGTCTCATATAAGATGCATACGATGTAGCATAATGTTTGACAGCAGAAAGATTTTTGAATTCTTGAAATATTAATATGAATAATTGTAGAACCTTTTGCAGCATTGAGTAAATGATCTTCTGAGACAGTGATTCTTGGAAGATTTCTACCAATTTTGTTCTCCCACAAAGAAGCAAGCTCATTAAGATTAAGGTAATTGCAGGATGGTCGAAAATGAAGGGATTTTTTCAATGTCCGAATGTCATTCGCAGCTTTGATTGTGAACTTCCCAATGTCTGGTCCAGCAACAAAATAAGCTGCTTAATGCAATAACCAAAAGCAAAAAACAATATTAGGGTTTATGGAATATATTTATATTTTACAAAAAAATATTGATGTGACGAAGAAAAACTCAAATTGAAACAATATCTAATAAAATTTTGGCTTATGAAAAAAAAAATTTATTATGTTTATTTCATCCCCTATTTTTGGTAGTAAATGAAATCATGGTGATGTAATAAATTACCTTTAACACTACCATCTCCATAGATTTGGAAATGATCCAAAGGTGGTGAAATCTCAGATGGATGTGTGTTATCATAGTAAGGCCATGAAGCTATTGAATTGCAACAAATGTAGGTGTAGGGTATGCCTGCATCTTCAACTACTCGTCGAACTTTTCGTTTTTCTTTATACAAGCTCCGCCCCGGCTCCACCGGATCAGCTCGATCCACGTCGTGCCCGAACTCGGATGGCAAGAACCTCTACAACTCCCAATATTTCATTAATTCATAATTAATTTTCATGTTCAATTCACATGTAATACTCTTATTAAATATATTTTAAGTAACTAATAAACGAAAACCATTTATAAAAAAATTAGTATTTCACTTACCTTAATGGTTCCAACGGCTTGGATGGCTCGGATGAGGACCAATTGATCAAGAATGTTAGCACCACCCACTGCTGATATTACTATATCTATCATGTTCTCTTTTAGTATTTTCTCCATCAATTCTTGGTCGTTTATGGCACCCTATATTTAATTTTTAATAAAAAAAAACAAATAATGTAGCTTGTTGATCCTCAAAACCAAATCGAATAGAAGACACATACATGGATGATGGTGGCTCCTTGATCCTCAAAACCTTTCAAAGCCTTGGCCTTTGCGGGGCAACTCGGTATCGAACGTACGAGAATAAAAGTCGAATGGCTGGAATTCAGGCTAGCTTTTGAGATAAATTGGCCGATGAAACCAGTGGCTCCGACGACAAGAACTCGACTAGGGTCAGCTCCACCGTTACTAGAAAGTGGCAAGATCATTTTTAATTCTTTTCGATTTTCGTAACTAGTCCTAGGATGTTCTATGGATAGTGTGCTTAGCAAGGAGAAAGAAAATTATTTATAGATCAATGGCCTGTGATTGATGAACTTTGGTTGGTATCTAAAATCTCAGTAAATGCTTCTACATGTTTTATCTACCCTTCCTCAAGAATCGCGATTCCATTTTTAATTAAAATGATACTATTAATATTGTACACCTTTATTCTATATTTTATCAAAATTAACCATCTTATAATACTTAATATTTTTAAATATCATATTTTAGAGTATAGTTATATTTTTATTACATTTTGATACATTTTAGAAAATAGAAAAATATCAAGATTAATATCTCATTATAATATAAGTTTAAATTTCTTATATATTATAGAGAGAACTACTTTAAATGTTAATAAAACATCAAATATATTAAGTGGGTGTTTGCTATTGCTTTTCAAAACTACTTATCTGCTCTGATATTGCTTCTCTAAAAATAAATAGGTAAAAGCAGAAATTGAAAAGCAGGTCATGTGATGTTTTTCACTGCTTTTACTAGTGTGGTAGCAATTTCATAATAATTTGAAATTCATTAAACTGTCTTTTTATATTTTAATAGCAAATACTCAATGTTTTTGCTTAAAATCAACTTTTTAACTTTAAATAAAAAGGAACGTAAAAGTGCTTTGAATAAGCAATTACAAATACACCGTAAATATTATGTACGTCAAGAGAAAATACACTAATATATCTCTGAGAAGTATTTTGGAAAAAATAAGCGAGTTAAAAAAGACCAAATGTGGTTATTATAAATGATTTTTTTTTAATTATATGGTATAGATATGATGCATTCACACATTCATAATAAAGAATATTTCTTATTGAATAAGAATATTTCTAAAACATGATGAAATACACCTCTCATTTTAGTTCTCGTCCAACCATAAAATATACATCATTTTATGATTTGTTAGTGACAATTTAACTCATGTGGTATCGCTAATAGACTGTTCACAGCCCTGTGGTTTGAAAATATGCAGTTTACCATCTTGTTGGCAAAATGTATCATACTGCCCCCTTACATGAAGGATATGTTTTGCACGTATTCACAAACCAAGTAAATTGTCTATTTTCAATTTGAAAATCACAGAAATTAACTGTCATTTTCATATCAAGTGGTTGTAAACTATCTATTTGGAAAACCACATGGGTTCGTTGCCGAAAACCTTTTATCATTAGTATAAAATTAATTATTGGTAACCATTAATGTAACAGGTTAATTGCTCTAATTTTTTTTATGAAAAATGAGATTGACTGTTAGGTTTGATCACTGATCGTTGTCCGGTTGGTGAAGATCGATATAGCAAATGATGTGTATCAAAACATGCGTTCTCAATAAAATATTCTTAGCATTTTTCTCTATAATACTAGCTGAAGTGAGCCCACCTGCTTCCACCTTAATATGATAATACACATATGCAGCTGGGATATGAGGATGGTTTTTTGGGTCAAAGAGTCCTTATTTATTCCAACAACAACTGAGCTTAATCACAATGTATTGAGGTATGCTATATAAGAACAAAGAAAGAACCAAGTCGGTCTCACACATGCGTCAATCTTCTCCAATAGCTTCTTTCGGTAATATTTTCATTAATCCTTTTGGACTCTATATTTTTATCTAACTTCGAACCATGTCTTTTTCATGTCGTCCCTTTACTCTACCATATGTGAGAAGTGCAGAAATAGTTACTTTCAAATTTTCTCCCAAATAACACTGCAGTATGTTGTTATGAAACATGCAATTTTGGGTAATTCTCTCGAGAATAAATAATTTAGGATTGTCAAGGAAACGCATCAAAATCTGATATTAAAAAAAAAATGGTGGGTTGAGTACAAACAAGTCTACAACCAAATTGTAAGCCAGACAACGAAATATTAGAGGGTTTCGAATCAAGTCTGGATGTGCTACAATGCTATGTAGCACACCAAGGATAGATAGGGGAAATGCTTCTATATACAGAGTTTGACACATACAACAACACACATAAAAATGTATCTATATATGTATATATTTGTATATGTGTGTGTATGTCAGACCTGGTGCACCAAAAAATTTCCCGAATAGATAGCATAGTAAATTCACAAACTCATGCACATATATGCATGAGCGGAATTACGATTATAAGCTAAGGGTGTCAATTTTTTTTAAAAAAAAATCAAGGGTAAAATTTTTTTTTTTTTAAATGCATAAAAAAACACAAAAATATTTTTGGGATGCGGCTGCGAAACCCCCTCAATCCGCCCCTGCTTGCATGAATTAAACCAACTAAATTTTTAACTTCAACATCATGGTGCATGTGTTTGTCGTTGCGTTTTTGTCCCTTACTCTGGAAGAATCTTGATGTTATAATTTGACTAAAAAGTAATTAATACTTGCTTTTACCATATTGTCCCTCTTTTTGTCTTGTTTTTTATTTTACTATCCAGGTTTCATCCAAACCAATTAAAGCTGAAGGCAATTAATGGCTGAGATGAAGTCTTACTTTCTTCACTTTAAAAGCAACAGAGATTGGCAAGAAAATTGAGTATTGCTCCCAAATAGATATATTGAAAAGATTTGGTGTCATTGATCGAGTTTCATAACAATTGGCGTCGTCCGTGGGAAATGAATTCACGACGATGGTATCCACCAAGTTTGATATAGAAAAGTTTTCTGGGCATAACTATTTTGGATTATGGAGAATCAAGATGCGAGCAATCTTGATGCAACAAGAAATAATAGACGAACTGAAAGAGATCGACGGCCTCCCTACCACCCTATCTAACAAAATGAAATCGAAAATCCTAGACAAGGTTCACAGCTCAATAATCTTGAGCCTCGGTGCTAAGGCACTGCGAAGTGGAGAGAGAAAAGCCGGCAAGCGTTGTATAGACAAAGTTAGAGCAGTTGTACATGATGAAATCTTTGGCATATTGACTCTACATGAAGCAAAGACTTATTAATTCAAGATGACCGAAGAAATATCAGCATCAGTGCAGATTGATGACTTCAATAAGATCATTGATGATCTTGAGAACATAGATGTGAAACTCGAGGATGAGAACAAAGCTTTGCTGTTATTGAATTCGATTCCAAAGTCATACGATCATTTCAAGGATTCTACTCTCTGAGGAAGGGATCAGATGATATCTCTTGAGGAAGTCCAATCAGTAGTAAGAGCAAAGGAATTGCAGAAGAAAATCAAAGGGAAGGAAGAAAGTACCAAGGAATGTATGTTCACGAGGGGAAACCCGGAAAAACGTGACCAGCATAGTCAGAAGTGAACCAAGAAGGCTAGATCAAAATTGAAATCTAGTCTTGGAAAAGGCAGCAATGGAAAGGCATCAAAGACTACATTTAAGTGCTATAATTGCCATAAGGAATGTCACAAAACGAGAGATTGTCCGTAAAGTGAGAAAGACCAGGACAAACAAAGTACGAGGATAATGTATCGGTGGTGTCAGATTGGTATGAATCTGCGGATGCATTAGTAGTGGACCAAACAGAGACTAATAAGGAATGGATACTAGATTCTGGTTGCAGTTTTCCACATATACCCTAACAAGGACTGGTTTGAGACTCTCGACCTAGTCAATGGTGGACTAGTGTTGCTTGGGGACAACAAAGGCTGCAAGGTTATTGGGATTGGCTCCATTAGACTAAAAATGCATGATGGTACAGAAAAACTCTTGCAACAAGTGAGATACTTTCCGGAACTCCAAAAAAATTTAATTATCTTAGGTACACTAGAGATGAATGGATGCGTCTTTAAGGCAGAATGGATCATTAAAAGTATTAAAGGGATCCCTAATTGTCATGAAAGGAGTTAGAAAAAAATGGATTGTACTCATTGATAGGAAACATGATAATAGGTCACTCAGCCACCGTAAAACTGATCTTAGCAAAGCCAATCTTTGGCACTTGAGTTAGGGCTTGTGAGTGAGAGAGGTCTTGTAGAACTATCCAAGCAGGATCTTTTATGTGGAGATAAAATTGAAACTTGGAATTTTGTGAACAATGCGTGTTAGGCAAACTCAAAAGGGTTAAGTTCAATGTTGGCATTCATAAGACAAGTAGACCTTTTGACTATGTACAGCAGATGTTTAGGGAGCTGTTCGAACACAAATTCATGGTGGTGGGAGGTATTTTGTTTATTGTTTATGACTACTCAAGAAGAGTCTGGGTCTTTGTAATGAGAAATAAATCTGAGGAATTTGAAAGATTTAGGGAATGGAATGCACTGACCGAGACTCAGATAGAAACAAAGCTTAAACATCTTAGGACAGCCAGCGGACTGGAATTAGTTTCCGAGAATTTCAACGAGTTTTGTAGAAAATCTGGCATTACCACGCACAAGATTGTGCACAATACCCCTCAACATAATGGCTTAGCTGAGATGGTGAATAGAACACTGTTGGAGAGGGTTAGATGCATGTTACTGACTGATGGTCTTCCTAAGACTTTCTGGGGTGAAGTTGTATCTACAGCTTGTCATTTGATCAGTCGGTGTCGGTCTGCTGCAAATAAGTTTAAGACACCAGGGGAGCTTTAGTATGGGAAACCAGCATACTACAGCACCTTGAAAGTCTTTGGTTGTGTGCTATACGCTCACGTAAAACAGTACAAACTTGAGCCACGTGCTAAGAAATGCATCTTCATAGGCTATCCACCTGGTGTGAAGGGGTACAAGTTGTGGTGCATTGAACCAGGAGAACAAAAGTGTTTAATTAGCAGGGATGCGGTCTTTGATGAATCATCCAAATATGTGATCTTAGAGCTCGCGTACACTAAGTATACCATCAGTGGGAACTTTATGTAAAGACCCGGATTTTAGAGTCATTGAGGTAACTAATCCTTATTAAACTCTTTTGGTTATTTAAAATTCTTAGTGTTATAGTTTAACTAGAACACTAAGTTAAGTTGAGATAGAATTATTAAGTGTTCTAGTGGGTGTCAAAGTCTTGGTTAATTTATTTTACACCTTATAAATTATTTATAGGATAGGTTGTGTTATCAAATCTTCATTAATCAAGATGTTGATCAAGTCCATAAGAATCCTAGTCTAACACTCCATCCTCTTATCAAAACACCTCAATAACCGAAAACTCTAAGCCAAGAAGTACAAAGATTTTCAAAGATCTCATAAGGAAACAAACCATCACAAACACCTCCAATAACCCACCACATTTGCAGTATCTGTTCGAAGCAGATTCTGATCTGCAGCACCACAAAATCTGCTCAGATTCACTCCTATATTTTCGAGAGTTTGCACCTCTAAAACTCCTTGAGTTTTGTCCCAACCTCTAGCTATAAATAGTGCAACCTTTGGTGTATTATTTACATTACCAATTCATCCTTCTCAGCCTTTAAAGTCACGAGAATAAGCCTCCTCTCATAGCTGTAACTTCTGCAGTTCTTTTCCAGAAGCCTTTCAGCACTTGGTCATCGAATTTTTCTCCCACATAAGTCGAGAGAATCCTGCACCTGTCGGTCAAAGTTTGGAACGAAGATTATCACTTTTTAAGCCAACAACTTCAACCTGTTCCATCGATTAATTCCATCAATCGGAATCAAAAGTTCAGACAGCATATAGCTTCGAAAATTTCCAGAATCTGTCCGAATTATTCCAGCAACCAAAACCGAGAGATCAAGCCGTAGTTTCTGCGTCCTTTACTCGATATTTAAGCCACCAAAGTTCAGCCCTTTTACGTACTGACCGAATCTCTTCCAAATTCCAGCAAGTCTCCAGTAATAGCCTAGTAAATCTTGGCCATAATTCAGCACCTAAACCCTCGGCTTGCTTCCAGCAAGCTAGCGAAGCAATCTGTCCACAAGAACTCAATATATTCTTCATCCTATTGCCTTTGAGTCCAGCCGAGAAGAGAACCTACGAATACTTCGAGCTTTTGCGTTAGAAGTTTAGCAAGTCAAGGGTAGAAAGAATCCGTTCGTTTCGCATTCTAGATTGTTCAAACACGTCTTCAATCTGTAAGTGGGCTTTTGCTATTTATTCGTTTCGTTTTTGAAAAACTATAGTATGTTTTGAAATCCTGATCGATATGAACTATGTGAAACTATGAAAAGTATATTTTGTAAGCACCTTAAACTCGAAATCTAATTGGATTGGAATTCCCCATGACCCTGATGCGGTGGGGTGTAACCGCTAAAAGAACCTTATACGGTGGTTATCCGTTGTTTCTGGAGTATCCAGACCCTTTATTCGTGGGTAAGCCGATGTCATGACCTCATCTCTAGGAGGGATAAGTCTAGAGACTGATATCATTACCAAGAGGAGATTAGATGCTTTACTGTGCTTAAGTATATGAAAAATTATGAACAATATGAGATGTCATGTTATGGCTCGTTGGAGCAATTATGTCAAGATACACTCATATCGGTTTATGTCAAGTTTTGATTCATGTTATGAAAATTATGAAGTATTTATTATGATATCATATCGATTGTCCCCCACTTGCTGAGTGTTTTCCAAAGCACTCAACCCGTTACTCTACATCCCCAGATAAAGCTGAAGAAGAGGTTGAAGGTGAAGAAGAACACCAATTCTGGGGTATGTTTATCATTAAGTACTATTTTAATTCGTTTAAGATGTTTAAGTTTTAATTTCGCATTTTTAATTCAATGTAAAGACAATGGTTATTTATTTATGGAAAATAGACTGGTTTTCGTTTGTTACGATATTACGAGGCTTATTGGTTTTCTAGTTGTATTGGAAAATCAATGCCGGTGTTATTGACCCCGGTCTCGGGGCGTGACATTTTAGTGGTATCAGAGCTAGCCAGGTTCCATAATCCCGATGGGAAAAGATCGATTCACGATAATTACGATAATCGGAAGTTCAATCTGATTGATCACGTGAATAATGATTTTTCTGTTCCTAAGAATTGTTTTTTTAAAAAATATATATATATTTTATTTCAAAAATTCAAATAATTGAAACCCTAGCTTCCTTAAAGTCGCCGCCGCCTGCCGCCACGATAACTGTCGACGAGTATACCATTGGAACCGCCTCTTCCACTCGATCTTACTGTCCAAGTTTCAGATCGATCGGACTTGATTTGCCCGATCAATTTCGCATTTGAAATCTAAGAACCCTAATCCCCAAATTATCTCGTTTCCCGATTTTCAGATCGTATCTTGATCGTTTTTTTAATTAAAAATTTTCGTATGATTTTCCAAGCAAGTCGATCGATAGCCCTCTGTCAATTTCTGATTTCGAGCATCGATTAGGGAGAATTTCGAAACCCTAATTTTCGAACTATGAACCCTAATTTCAGATTTTAAAAAAAAATAAAAAAATTCCCAGACTGCAAAAATCGAAGATTTATGCTCATATTTTTGGATTCTTGCTTTAAAATAATTTTGTCAAGTGTTTAATTTGACTAAATTGGTTCCGTATTTGGGTTTAGGTAATGACAACCCGAGCCCAGACCGTCAAGATCCTTAGCCTGGAGCAAGAAGTTGAAAAGCTCAAGGAAGCTAAATCTGAACTACTTGAGGTAGTAGACCACCTGCGTGGCGATGTTCATAGACTCGGCTACTATCACCATCAAACCGACGAGCAGAGTAAGGAAGCTAACAAAGAAGTTGCTCGACTGGATGAACTCCATCGGACTGCTGCCGAGAAATGCGTAGTGCAAAGGCAACAGCTGGAGCAAATGGCGGAGTGAGTTCTCTCACTCCAAGCTACAAACCATCGCTTGACAGTAAGAAGCAATGGATACTGGAGTATCATCACTCACCTCCAGAACGTTAATAATGATCTACGGGAAGCCAATGATCACATGCGAGACCTCCTGGACGTGGTAGACTCGGATGAAGACCCAGATGAAGTATCACTATGAATCACTATGAATCACTGTGAAAGAACAAAGTTCCAACCTTTGTTGGCAACTCAGACCCGGATATGGCCCAAAACTGGCTTAAGCAAGTGGAAAACCACCACAGACTACTTGAAGTGCCTGAAAACATTAAGTGGAAGTCACAACATCGTTTCTCGTTGATCAAGCTGGAAAATGGTGGGAAAACGTGTCACCACTTATGTTAGAAGCGGGACCAATCACATGGCAAAGGTTCCGAAGTACGTTTCTAAAGCAGTACTTTCCAACCACGGTACAATACAAGAAACTGTGAGAATTTGAACACCTGACGCAGACGCCAGACATGACAGTGGTAGAGTACACCGCGAAGTTCAACTCGCTGGGAACGTATGCGCCAAGCATAATGGCAGACGAGTCTCTAAAGCTACATCGCTTCAGGATTGGACTGAACAGTCGTATCCAATCCGCCCTTGCGATTTTCGAAACCGCAAATTTTGGAGATCTAATGGGAGCAGCCATCAGGGCTGAAGCAGACATAAAGTGTCGCGAGGAAGAATTTAAGCGCAAGCGACCCTCCATTAGTCAGCATACCTCTAATGGTCAAAACTTCAAGAGGCCTAACCCGTCCAGTATTCAGCGAAAAGTACCAACGATAGGCCCAACCCAACAGAGGTTTCCAAAATGTTCCAACTGTGGCTACAACCATCCGGGAGAATGCCTTAAGGGAAAAAGGAGCATGTTTCCGATGTGGGAAGATAGGCCACCGTATTGCCGAATGTCCCGAACCTGATGTAAAGGGGACAATTGCAAGAAATGGCGGGCCTCCGATCAATCCAAGGGAGAACAATCCGAATGCTCGTGTCTTTGCCATATCACATGAGGAGGCAGAGGACGCCAACGACGTCGTGGCAGGTACCATTTTATTAAACGAATTACCTGCTTATACATTGTTTGATTGTGATGCCACGCATTCGTTTATATCTAAGAGGTTTGCTAAGAAACTAGCTCTTAAACCTGAATTACTTAGTGAACCATACAATGTAGCAACACCAGCCAATAAAATCCTAATAGCACATAGTATACACCGATATTGTAATCTCAGTATTAATGAAAGGATGTTTAATGCTGAGTTAATTCAACTCAACATGGTGGATTTCGATGTTATACTGGGAATGGATTGGCTATCTAAACACCATGGAGTAGTGGACTGCCACAACAAGAATGTTAAACTACGAACTCCAGACGAGGGAGAGATCGTGTACCACTGCAAAACCAAGGAACGAAAATTTCTACTAACGGCAGCACAAACTTGGAAAGCCGTGAAGAACGGTGAAGAAGTATACCTAGCAACGATAAGCGAGGTAAAAGAAGAAGATGGACCAAGGATAGAAGACATAGCGGTAGTACAAGAGTTTCTGGATGTCTTCCCTGAAAAGCTGCCCGGTTCTAGTTCCAAACCGTGAATTGGAGTTTGAAATCAATTTGGTGCCAGGTGCTACACCAATTTCAAAGGCACCATATCGAATGGCTCCAGCCGAATTGAAAGAACTCAAGGAACAACTTCAGGATCTCTGTTAGGAAACGATTTCTAAATTTTGGTGATTACAAAGACTCCTACCGGATGTTAAAGACCTACTGGATGAAGACTCTTACCGGGTGATAAAGACCTACTGGATGAAGACTCCTACCGGATGTTAAAGACCTACTGGATGAAGACTCATACCGGATGTTAAAGTCCTACCGGATAAAGACACCTACCGGATGTTGAAGTCTTACCGGGTGATAAAGACCAACTGGATGAACACCTACCGGGTGAAGACACCAACCGTGTAATGCCTCGATTTGTTGTATACACGTGTGATATGATTATGGTGTAATTATATCAAGTAGCGGTATGATATTGGGGGTTCAGGTGGAACCAAGAATGAAATAATACATGTATGAAATGATATATGGCAAGGGCAAGGAATGAAACATGGTGTATAATGATTTAATAACATATCAAGTCATGAACTAGTAGGCATTTGATTATGCATGTGAATTTACTTGCAATTGGAACTGCATTTGAATTTGGAGTTCATTTCATGTACATGTTACTTAACATGTAATTACCTCTAAATGACATGATAGCAAGTGAATTAGGGAACTAAGGATCTATATCAAGTGGATTAGGGAAGTGGAATCACATACTACACCACTTTCACCTCAAAATCTCTACAAAGCTCCTCTCCAAACCCTTAGGTACCGTTTGAAGTAATGGATATGATAAGTAATGTACTGATTAAAAAGTTGTGAAATGATTGTAAAAATAGTATGTGATAAATTATATAATGTTTGATTGGAGGATAAGATTGTTGATAAGGATTATTATTTGATAAAATGACAAAAATACCCTCATTATTATAATAATAAAATATAACATTAATTATAATATATATATACACGTATGTATGTATAATAATAAGAATACGATAGAAGAGGGAAGAAGATAGAGGATTAGGACATTAGAATAGAAGAATAAAAGAGAAGAGGAAGGAGAAGAGAGAGAGAGACGGAGGGAGAGAGAGAGAAGAAGAAGAGAGAGAAGAGGGAAGAAAGAGAGGAGGAGGACAGGAGAAGAGAAGAAGAAAAAAGAGAGGAGAAGAGGAAGAAAAGAAAGAAAGAAGAAGAAGAACCCTCAGAAAAAAAGAGAGGGAAAGGAAGAGAGAGAGAGAAGCAAAAAGAGAGAGAGAGAAGAGAAGAGGAAGATAAGACAGTGATCAGAAGAGAAAAGAAGCAGAAGCAGAAGAGAGAGAGAGAGAGAAGAAGAAGAGGAAGGAGAATAGAGATAGAGAGGCGGGGGGAGGGAGAGAGAGAAGAAGAAGAGGAGAGAGAAGAGAGAAGAGAGAGGAGGAGGAGAGGAGAAGAGAAGAAGAAGAAAGAGAGGAGAAGAGGAAGAAGCAGAAGAGGAGAGAAAGAAGCAGAGAGAGAGAGAGAAGGAAAAGATGACGAGAAGACAAAAGCAAGAAGAAGAAGAATAGTCTATCTCCTCTCTTAGATCAGAGAGAACCGATATATAAAGAAAGAATAGATACCTTTTTATCCTCTAATAAGAATCAGAATCTATAATAATAAACACATTAAATATATATATATATATAAATATACGTGCGTGATATATATACATATATATAATAGTAATCATAATAATAAGAATAAGAATAATATATATATAATATATATAAATTATATATTTAATAACATATTATAATAATTATTATTATTATTTACATAATAATATATATATGTATGCCATAATATAATAATAATATATATATAATTTATATATAATTATATTACATTATTATTATTAGTATATATATATACACACACGGTGCGTGCATGGGTATATATATATATAATAGTGTTATAATAATAATAATAATAATATATAATTATTTTTTGGCGGGAATTTCAAATTTTGAGATAGTGAAAAAGGTGGGAGGGGCATTTATGTCATTTTGTTATAAAGTGGGATTAGAGTGTGATAAATATAGTGGGATAATTTGTGTTAAAAATCGAAAAAGAACATGGGATAGGAAAAGTAATACAAAGATTACTAATGCTATCATGCACTCCAAACGGAGCCTTAGAGATTTTGTTAGTTGAAGCTTGGTTTTTCACTTGTGATTTGAGCTAGGAAGTTAGGTGAAGTGATTTCTTCACATCTTGGTAAGAATTCATAGCTTTACACTTGAATTATGTCATTGGTGTTGTATATGTGAAGTAAACTATCCAATGTTCATGTGAAGAATTGTATCATGTTTCTATACTCTTATTTGGAATCTATAATGTTAGAAACATGTTAATATGTTCCTAGAGATTGCAAGAAACATGTTTAAATGTTGAATTTCGAGTTGTAGGAGAAGAGCTAGGAAGATAAGCTCAAAATCGCCATGGTTTCAAAATTTTGTCTTCGACCGATCGATCGCTAGAAGCGTACCGATCGATCGGTAAAACAGGGGAAAAGTTAAGGCGGTGTATGTACCGATCGATCGCTGAAAGCGACCGATCGATTGGTACAATGCCGTAGCATTTTTGAGAAATTCAACTATTTAAGCGATCGATCGCTGGATTTTGATCGATCGATCGCTAGGGTTACTTGTTTGGACCGATCGATCGCTAGGGTGACCGATCGATCGGTAGACTTAAAATGTTTATATTTTTGAGAATTTGATTTTAATGCCTATGATAACATGATATATTATTGGCATTGTTGTAGCACCATCACAGGGGACAGGACAAAAGGCAATTAGCCATGGACGACTGATTTATCTCGTTTGTGTCGCTTTCCAGGTACGTGTTGACGTACGGAGTATAGATATGATGTGATGATGATGTTATGGTTTTGATATCATATGCTCTATGTTATCCTTGTGTCATATGATTGGTAGTTCATATGCATGTTCATACATGGATTTCATATGATTGGGATGGAGGCCTTGATAGATATGTGTATATGCTTTGGTGAGATCATTGCCTCGATAGATATGCCTGGTGTGGTATATGCTTTGGCTGGGATCGTTGCCACGATAGATATACTACATATGCTTTGGCTTGAGAGATATACGCCTGGTGTGGGTATATGCTCTGGCTATTGTCACAGATGAGCATGGTACTATGATATGTGCTGCTAATATGAAGATGTGATGTGGTTCCACTGACATATTGAGCTGAATAAGCATATCATATGGGGCTCGTGATAATAGGGTGTCTCTTGGACATGTCATGACATAGTGCATTTGTTGATGCATGATACAGAACATTCACGTTAGATGATTTTATTGTGCTTTATCATTGATGTTGATATTTTTTGATATTGCACTGAGATAATTGTTATCTATACTCATTGTGTGAATCTTTCTGTAGGGACTCATAGACGTGGGGAGCGTGAGTCATGATTTCCGCTGTGAGGGGAACCACTGTATAGGGGTTATCTTGGAGTAGGTTGTTACTTGTATATGTGATGTATAGTTGATTAGGGTTTTGTAAACCTTGTAACAACTTAACTAGTAAGATAATCTAAATTAGTGCATGTTATTACTTAATTCAGACTCACATATGTATGTTTAATTGAATACATAATGGATTAAGTAACGAGGACACCCCACATTAGTGGTATCAGAGCAGTGGTTCGAGAACGGGGTGAACATGGGTAGAGGAAGTGTATTAGGGAGTTACCTAAACACTTTGAGAATGGTAATAGCATGTTAGTATTTGGAATATGATGTTATTCTAACATGTTATATACTTGTAAATGTTATTGTTAACCCTTGATCTACAGCTATGACAGACAGAGGGTATCATGAGGATGTTGGGGATGCCCTGAGTGGCAATGCTAGTGTGAGGATGGTGCCTGTGCCACCACCACCGATTGAGCAAGGGCCAATGGAACAGGTACTGTTGCCTGGAGAATTGACTTTGACGCAATTTCTGAGTTATCAGCCACCTAGGTTTGAGGGGACTGAATCAGGGGAACTGTTAGAGGAGTGGCTGGAACGTGTGGAACAAATATTTGTGTCAGCACCGTGTGCCAAGACAGCTTGGTTACGTTTAGCTGAATTCCAGTTAGCCAAGAAAGCTATGATGTGGTGGAAATCCACAGTGCTTGAGTTGAGGGCTCAATGACAGATAGTTAACTGGGATGTGTTTAGAACGAAGTTCCTGGAGCATTATTTCTCTGTTGCTGCAAGGCAGAGGAAAGAGGATGAATTTACGAACTTGAGACAGGGATCAATGACAATATCTGACTATGCTGTGCATTATTCTTCTTTGCTCCGGTATGTGCCACATATTGCTGTTAACACCAAAGTTAAGATCAGACAATTTGTGAAAGGTTTGAGGCCTGAATTGTTTGATAGGGTTATGTCCAATAACCCTACATCATATGAAGAAGCATTGACTAGGCTGAGATGGCTGAGATTGCCGTAGGAGTATACAAGGATGTTGGACAAGCCCAACCACCTACTTCTGATAGTATGAGACCTAGAGGGGAACCATTTAAATCACCACGAGGTGGTGCATATTCATCTAGGTTTAGTGGGAAACGTTTTGGACCACGGAAAGGGGATGACCGAAAATCTAAGGGACAGTCCCAAGGAAGTAGTAGTATAGTGGACGAGGATTACAATGCTTTAAATGTGGAGCGCCACATTATCAACGAAATTGTCCACAGTTTGATACGGTGGTTTGTTTCCGTTGTGGGAAGCCAGGACATGTGATCCGTGATTGTCCTCAAGTGGGTGGACAACAGAGGAGAGGACCCGTGTCAGAGAATACAGTGCAGCAGAGACCACAGGGTGTACCACAGTCTGGTGGAGGACAGAGGACAGGAACACCTTAGGCTCAGGTGTATGCACTGAACAGGGAGGAAGCAGAGGCAGCTCCTGATACTGTGATAGCGGGTAAGTGTACTTTGTTTACTTATCCTGCTTTTCTGTTGATTGATACTGGTGCATCACATTCTTTTATTGCACAAGCTTTTATTGATCGGTATCATATATGCTCGTCTCCACTGTTGATGCCTCTTTATGTTTCGACATCCATGGGAACTACTGTGATGACTTGTCAGAGTGTGTCTGATTGTGATATTCAGTTTGAGACTGAGTATGGACTACAAACTGATTTAATTGTGTTAGATATGACAGATTTTGATTGCATCATTGGAATTGATGTATTGAGTAAATATCAATCTGTTGTGGATTGTAGTCAGAAGATTGTGAGATTTCAGTCTGATACTGGAAGTCAATGGTATTTCTATGGTCAGGGATCGAGGGCAAGGATTCCTCTGATATCAGCAATCCGAATGTCGCGTTTGTTAGAACGTGGACATGCGGGTTATTTGATTTGTGCCCTTGATATAACGGAACAGAAACGAGAAAGGAAAGTGGAGGAGATACCAGTGGTTGCAGAATATGCGGATGTGTTTCCAGATGAGATACCTGGATTCCCACCGATTCGAGAAGTGGAATTTGGTATTGATTTGATACCTGGTACTTCTGCAATTTCAAGGGCTCCTTATCGGATGGCACCAACTGAATTGAAAGAATTGAAAACTCAATTGCAAGATTTTTTGTACAAGGGGTACATACGTCCTAGTGTATCGCCTTGGGGTGCTCCGGTTTTATTTGTTAAGAAGAAGGATGGGACAATGCGATTGTGTATTGACTATAGACAATTGAACAAGGTAACAATAAAGAATAAATATCATCTTCCTCGTATTGATGATTTATTTGATCAGTTACAAGGATCAAAGATTTATTCTAAGATTGATTTGAGGTCAGGATATCATCAAATACGTGTGAGGGAAGGAGATATACAGAAGACAACATTCAGAACACGTTATGGACATTATGAGTTTCTGGTAATGCCATTTGGAGTGACAAATGCTCCTGATGTCTTTATGAGTTTAATGAACCGTGTGTTTCAGGAATACCTTGATCGATTTGTCATTGTCTTTATCGATGATATACTGATCTATTCATAGAGTGATGCAGAACATGTTCAACATTTGCATATGGTATTGCAATTGTTGAGGACACATCAGTTGTATGCCAAACTCAGTAAGTGTGAGTTTTGGTTGACTAGTGTCGGTTTTTTTGGGACATGTAATATCAGAAGAAGGTATATCAGTTGATCCAAAGAAAGTGGAAGCAGTGTTGAATTGGTCAGCACCTACTTCTGTGCCAGAGATTCGTAGTTTCTTGGGTTTAGCTGGATATTATAGACGGTTTGTTGAAGGATTTTCAGCGATTGCCAAACCATTGACACAATTGACACAGAAAGGAGTACCATTTCAATGGTCCGAGACTTGTGAGCGTAGTTTTCAAGAATTAAAATATCGATTGACTACAGCTCCAGTTTTGATCATTCCAACGGAGCATGACAGGTTTGCCTTATATACTGATGCATCATTACTAGGTTTGGGTTGTGTATTGATGCAGGACAAACATGTAGTGGCTTATGCATCACGACAGTTGAAGCCACATGAAATGAGATATCCAGTACATGATCTGGAATTGGCTGCCATTGTCTTTGCCTTGAAGATATGGCGACATTATTTATATGGTACGTCGTTTACCATATATACAGATCATAAGAGTCTCAAATTTCTATTCACTCAAGCGGAGTTGAATATGAGGCAAAGGAGATGGATGGATCTGTTGAAAGATTATGATTGTGAGATTGAATATCATCCAGGAAAAGCTAATCTTACAGCAGATGCCTTGAGTCAAAAAGTACATCATACGGCTGATGAGGTGATTCAGTTATCCGCATTAATGACTTCTTGTTGTACTTTGGGTTATGATTTTAATGTGGAAATAGAGCCAGTACGGGTATCAACATTGTTGGTTGAACCCGACATTTTTGAGAAAATCAGAACGGCACAACTGACTGATGATGAAGTACAACAATGGAAGGAAAGGATAAATCAAGGACAAACATCTCACTTTATACTTACAAGTGATGGAACTTTGAAATACAGAAACTGTTGGGTAGTACCTGCTTCATTTGGACTACGCCAAGAACTACTACAACGTGCTCATTGTAGTAGATACAGTATATATCCTGGAGGAAAGAAAATGTATCATGATTTACGTACCCAATTTTGGTGGAAACGTATGAAACAGGATGTGTTGAGCTTTGTGAAACGGTGTTTGATCTGTCAACAAGTGAAAGCGGAAAGACAGAGACCAGGAGGTGAATTACATAGTTTGGAAATTCCTCAGTGGAAATGGGAACATATCACGATGGACTTTGTGACTCATTTACCACGGACGTCTTCTGGTTGCGATGCTATTTGGGTGATTGTTGACCGACTCACCAAAGTATCTCATTTTGTGCCATATTGTATGACATTTACATATCTGAGAATGGCACAGTTGTACATTCAACATGTAGTGAGACTACATGGTATTCCAGTTTCCATTATATCGGATAGAGATCCGAGATTTACTTCTCATTTCTGGGAAGGGTTACAGACAGCGTTGGGAACTAAAGTGTGGTTGAGTACAGCATATCATCCTCAGACAGATGGACAAACAGAGCGTACGATACAGACACTTGAGGATATGTTGCGTGCTTGTGTATTAGAGTCTGATAACTCTTGGCAAGAATCGTTGCCATTAGTGGAATTTTCTTATAACAACAGTTATCAATCTAGTATACAGATGGCACCATTTGAGGCTTTGTATGGGCGACGATGTAGATCGCCATTATATTGGGATGATGTGAATCAGTCTTCCTTACATGGACCGGATATGATTCATGACATGGAAGAGAAAGTAAAGGTAATTCGATTGAAACTTAAAGCTGCTCAGGACAGACAGGCTGCTTATGCCAATAAGCAACGTAGACCACTTGAATTTCAAGTTGGTGACCGTGTGTTCTTAAAAATCTCACCTTTTAAAGGTGTAGTACGGTTTGGTAAGCGTGGAAAATTATCTCCACGGTATGTTGGTCCGTATGAGGTATTGCAACGTATTGGTACGTTGGCATATCGATTGGCACTACCACCGGCATTGAGTAGTATTCATGATGTTTTTCATGTTTCACTATTGAGGAAGTATGAACCAGATCCGAGTCATGTATTACAGTTACCTGATGTATAGTTGATTAGGGTTTTGTAAACCTTGTAACAACTTAACTAGTAAGATAATCTAAATTAGTGCATGTTATTACTTAATTCAGAGTCACATATGTATGTTTAATTGAATACATAATGGATTAAGTAACGAGGACCCCACAAACCGGGTGACAGACATCAACTGGATGGCCACCAACGTGACAGACATCAACTGGATGGCCACCAACTGGACAGACATCAACTGGATGGCTACCAACTGGATAGACATCAACTGGATGGCCACCAATTGGACAGACATCAACTGGATACAGACATCAACCGGACAGACATCAACTGGATGGCTACCAACTGGACAGACATCAACTGGGTGGCCACCAACCGGACAGACATCAACC
Source organism: Haberlea rhodopensis (assembly GCA_907163345.1). NCBI lineage: Eukaryota > Viridiplantae > Streptophyta > Magnoliopsida > Lamiales > Gesneriaceae > Haberlea > Haberlea rhodopensis. The sequence goes on from CAJQUN010000072.1 coordinate 2,179,976, forward strand.
GGTTAAACATAAACTGAATGAACATCTACTGGACAACCATCAACCGGATAGTCTCACACTGAACAAAGACATCAACTGGTCATAAGAGGATGAACGACCAGTTGAACAAAGACAACCAGCAGAAGTCTAAACTTCTAGTAAGAGCACTAAGCAACGAGACAAAATAAGTACAACATTCTCTGACGAAGGTACAACAGAGCGGCGCACCCTGCTATATCTCCGTCAGAATTAAAAGAGCCGTTGCTTAACAAAATAGGAAAGAAGACAATATGAATTTGTAAAGCTAATCTCTTCCATATTCAGAAAAGCTACCGTTGGACAACCAAACCTATAAATACGTCCAAGCAAAGAATGAAGAAGGGCTGAGCGATTTTCAATCAAAGAGAAACACTTCAAAGCAAACAAGAAAATCAACTTATTGATATTCCAAAAGTTCAGCAAAGAGCAGACAAGCAGTGCAACTGAATCTGTGATAGATTATTCCAACTGAAGTATGCTGATCAAGAACACTCAAAGCTAAACGTGTATTCTGTAAAGAGTGTCATAGAACCTTTTGTAACCAAATCAAGTAGTTGTGATTGCTAGGAGTTTAGGCCAAGTGTGTGAGTGCCTAAGAAGGTTGTATATTGTAAAGTGTAAACCAAGTCTTCTAGTGAATCCTTCCTGCAAAGGAAGAAGGGGAGACGTAGAAGCGTTGTGTTTCGAACTTCTAGAAACAATACTTGTGTTATTCGTTTATTGCTTGCTTACTACTCAGTTTTATTTCTCACAAGTCCAGCAGACTTCTTCCGCACTATAATCAGTGTCTGCTAACTTGCTTGATATTGAGAAGCAACTGTAATACTTAACAGTTTACAGTTAACTTGAAAAAGAAATCGAAATTGAATCTAGTGTTTATTCAACCCCCCCCCCCCCCCCCCTCTAAACACTACCCCGATCCTAACAAGTGGTATCAGAGTTCAGGTCTTCTCAATCTTGAGAAATTACCAATTACCAAATACTGATGGCCTCATTCAGCAAGATTCCAATGTTCAAGAAAGATGAATATGATGATTGGAGAATCCGTATGCAAGCACATCTAAGTGCTCAAGATGATGATACGTGGTATGTAATCACTGAAGGACCTATGAAGATCATGAAAATCAATACAGCTGCTTCTATCACAAGTGGTGATCCACAAATGGTAGAAAAAGACAGATCTCAATGGTCAAATGAAGAAAAGAAGAAAGCCAAACTGGATAACGTTGCTAAGGACATTTTGTTCAAAACTTTGGACAAAAATATGTTCAACAAAATAAAAATGTGTTCCACAGCTAAAGAAATCTGGGAGAAGATTGCCCAACTCTGTGAATGAAATGATCAAACCAAAGAAAACAAGCTTACTGTGGCATTACAGAAGTTTGAGCATATCAAGATGATAAATGGAGAAACTCTCAACGAGTATGATGAAAGAGTGACCGGAATATTAATGAACTCAGCAGTCTGGGCAAGGAGTTACCCAACAGAAGTCACCCTCAAAGTGATGAGAGGTCTCCCAAGAGAATGGGATGTCAAGACCATTGCTATGAGAGAATCAAAGGACATCAACAAGATAGATCTGCATGATTTGTTTGCTGATTTAAAAGCCTATGAATTCGAGTCAGGTATTCGGGTTGAAGATGAACCCAGTACCAGTCAGCTACCAAAGCTCTCACCGCATCAGAAGCCATACCTACTACTACAGAGATGACTCCAGAAAAAATATGTAATGATGCTATGGCGATGTTCGTAAAGAAATTCGGAAAATTCATGAAGAAGAATCAGAAATCATATCCACGAAGGCAGAGCTTCAAAGGAAGATCAGAAGAAGAAGAGCGTGTATGCTTCAACTGTCTCAAGCCAGGGCATTTCATCGCCGACTGTCCCAAACCCAAAAAGGATGATCACAAAAGAGGATCCAAGGATCACAGAAAATCCAAGGAAACTAGAAAATCTTCCAGAAGGGACAGAGACCAAAAGGTGTTGATGGCAGAAGAAAGTAAAAGCAAATGGGCTGATTCTGAATCAGAATCAGAGGAGTCAACCAGCTCGTCCAGCGAGAGTGAAGACGAGGAAGTCCACTGCTTAATGGCAAATGATGAAATTGAGGTACACGAGTCTAACCTATCTGAATTTACACATAGTGAACTTACCAATGCATTGCAGGACATGATCAATGAGTATCGGACGCTATATGAATCCTTTGAAAGCTATAAGACTGAGCACTCAATCCCAACTAAAACGCATAAAAACAAACTTGATTGTGAACAATCGAGGGAGTTGAACTTCTTAAGGGAAACAACCAGTCTCCTAGTGAAAGAAAGAGATGAAGCCAAGTGTGCCTACCAGAAACTTAGCAAATTGGTTAGCACTTGGAATGCGTCTACTACCAGAAAGGATGAAATGCTTGAGTCTATAAGGCTTGCTGGTGATTTAACCGGCATAGGCTATAATAGTAATGACGGCAGTTCATCTGGTAACGAACCTCAACTGTGTCTAACAAAAGGCAAGGTTCAACCAATGAACTTTGTAAGATCTAGCACAGTATATGACCCTTATGAACTGGTTAAAGAACTTGTTAAAGCAACACTCATCAAGGAACAGGCACAGCACAGGGGTATCGGTTATGTAGAACCACTCAAAGAGGCTAAACCGAGGCAAAAGTTCAGAAATGAACTTAAACCCACTTGTCGAGCAGCTAGAGAGGTTAAACCCAACTGGTACTACAACTGTAAGCCTGTCCAGAAGAGATATATGCTCTATAACAGGAACTACAAACCAAAAGCACATGCATACACATATTATCACACTTCACAGTCAAGACCATCACCATCATTTATGAATGCACACACATTTCAGAACACACACCGACCTAAGTCACTCAGGGTCATACAAGTGTGGGTTCCGAAAGGACTAATCCTACCTGGACCCAAGTAGGATTGGGTACCAATCATTTTATCGCTTTAATTGTAGGAAACTAGAATGCATCAAGTTCGGAGCTCAGAATGGTTCCTGGACAGCGGATGCTCTAGACATATGACAGGAAATGCGAGCTTATTGTCTGAACTAGTGGACTCCACCGGGCCCAGAATAACTTTTGGAGATAACGCTAAAGGTAGAACCGTGGGTAAGGGTAAGATTATCTACGGTAATATTATTATTAAAGATATTCTGTTAGTTGAAAATCTATGCTATAACTTGATTAGCATAAGTCAACTCTGTGACAATGGTCATTCCGTAGAATTCAACCAGCACTCATGTACAATCAAATCTTCTGATGGTAGTATATTACTTATAGAAAGAAGGCATGATAACACATATAAAATTGATTGGAATCTTAATCAGCCTACCTCCTCTACTTGCTTTGCTGCCCTGAATTCTTCCAAGAATTGGCTTTGGCACAAACGTTTGAGTCACTTAAATTTTAAAACTATTGCCAGTCTGCGTAAACTTGATCTAGTCATTGGACTGCCCCAAATTGAGTTCTCAATAGACAAGATTGTGCAGCATGCCAACTTGGTAAGCAAATCAGATCCTCCTTTAAGAACAAAGGGAGTAAATCTTCTTCTCGGTGCCTAGAGTTGCTGCATATGGATCTGTTTGGTCCTATACCAGTAACAAGTCTAGGGGGAATGAAGTATATCCTAGTGTTAATAGACGATTACACTCGTTTTACGTGGGTCTTGTTCCTAAGTGGCAAAGATCAGGCTACTCCAAAGCTGATCAAACTACTGAAAAGACTCCAAAATGAAAAATCGTGTGGGATAGATAGAAATCGCAGTGATAAAGGTACTGAGTTCACCAATCAATCACTCGAATCATATCTAGATGACCTTGGTATTAAACACGAATACTCTGCTGCTAGAACTCCTCAACAAAAAGGAGTTGCTGAGCGTAGGAACCGCACTTTGAAAGAAGCTGCGCGAACTATGCTTGCGGAATCAGAAATATCTCAGAAAGTTTGGGCAGAAGCTGTCAACACAGCTTATTATACGCAGAACAGATCAATGATTAATAAGCGAGCAAATAAAACCCCTTATGAGATCTGGAATGGCAGTAAGCCAAATATTTCCTACTTCCATGTTTTTGGTTGCAAATGTTTTATTCACAACAATGGAAAGACTCATCTCACCGCTTTTGATGCCAAATCTGATGCTGGAATATTTCTTGGTTATTCTACAGTTAGTAAAGCCTTTAGAGTATTTAATAATAGAACTCTTAATGTAGAAGAATCAGTGCATGTAAAATTTGATGAACCTACTGACTGTACAATATTTGATATACAAATCAACAACTTGAGCAATCGACTGGAAAGCACTTACATTGATGAAAATGTTGATGATGAGATGAATTACAGAAGCAGGACTGACTGCTCCTTAGAACCAGAAGTTCCTGAAGCTCAAACAGAGGAGTCTGCTGGTCAACAAGAACTGCATCCAGCTGACAATGACACTATTGCACATACTCCTGCTGCAGTTGAGGGAGCAAGTGAAAAAGATGCGACAATCAGAACTTCTGAATTACCCACAACATCCAGTCAAATGAAGAGCTCAACCCTCTTGGACCTCCGCTTCGGTGGATGAAGAATCATCCTCCCGAGCAGGTCATAGGTAACCCTGTTGCTCCTCTACGCACCAGAGGACAAATGATTAATGAATTCCTTCATGCTGCATTCATATCTCACTTAGAACCTAAGAAGATTGATGATGCTATGTTAGACCCAAGCTGGGTAGAAGCTATGCAAGAAGAACTAAATCAGTTTGAGCGAAACAAAGTATGGTATCTAGTACCACGACCACAGCATCACACTCTAATTGGCACCAAATGGGTATTTAGGAATAAATTAGACGAAAATGGAACAGTAATCAGAAATAAGGCAAGATTAGTCGCACAGGGCTACAGACAGGAAGAAGGCATTGATTTTGATGAAACATGTGCCCCTGTAGCTCGACTAGAAGCAATTCGCATATTTCTTGCATTTGCTGCGTTTAAAGACTTTAAAGTCTATCAGATGGATGTTAAGAGTGTGTTTCTTAACGGCAAACTCCAGGAAGAAGTTTACGTTGAACAACCTCCTGGATTTGAAAACCATCAACAGCCATCTTATGTTTTTCGTCTCAATAAAGCTTTGTATGGTCTGAAGCAAGCTCTCCGTGCATGGTAAACACTATCAAAATATTTGACTGAGCATAACTTCATCATTGGCACGGTGGACAAGACCCTTTTCAAATTCACAAAGGGAGATCATACTCTGCTAGTTCAAATTTACGTTGATGATATTATTTTCGGAAGTACTAACTCAAAATTGTGCGAAAGATTTTCTAAAATTATGCAGGATCAATTTGAGATGAGCATGATGGGAGAATTATCATTTTTCTTAGGATTGCAAGTCAAGCAATCTAGTGAAGGAATCCTAATAAATCAGTCTAAATACACTAAAGAGCTGCTGAAGAAATATGGAATGAGTACCAGCTCGGCTGCTGCTACACCAATGAGCTCATCTGCCAAACTCGACTTGGATAATTCAGGAATACCAGTCGAAGTTACAATGTATCGAGGCATTATTGGATCACTGCTGTATTTAACAGCCAGTCGACCAGATATCATGTTCGCAGTTTGTATGTGCGCCCGGTTTCAAGCAAATCTCAAGCAGTCGCACTTCACTGCTGTCAAAAGAATCCTCAAATATCTGAAAGGCACTGAGAATGTCAGTCTATGGTATCCAAGAGACTCAACTTTTAACCTTATTGGATATTCAGATGCTGACTATGCTGGATGCAAATTGACAGAAAAAGCACCAGTGGATATTGTCAATTTCTTGGTGATCGATTGATATCATGGGGTTGCAAGAAACAGACATCCATAGCAACTTCTACTGCAGAGGCAGAATACCTTGCTGCTGTGCTCAACTGCTCTGGATTCAGCAACAACTAAGAGATTATGGAATTGAATCCACAGAGGCACCCATATTTTGTGATAATACGTCTGCCATTGCTATAACATACAATCCAGTTCTTCATACTCGTACTAAACATATTGACATCCGTCATCATTTTATCAGAGATCATGTTATGAAGAAAGAAATTCGGCTGGAGTATATTTCTACCGAACAACAGGCAGCAGACATTTTCACAAAACCTCTATTGACGCTAAGTTTTCCTACTTTCGAAATATTCTTGGTTTAATTGAAATTACTCCTTGATTATTTTGTTTTGGTAATAAATTCAGGGGGAATTTTTTAAGTTTATTCGCATAAATTTAGGGGGAATTTCAGTTATAATCTTATCGTGGTTATTTAAGCTCAGCTGGTAATACAATGGTCAACTGCAGTAGGTGTACACGTACCAGTAGGACTCTACATCCAGTAGATGCTCTCTTACCAGTCAGACCCTACATACCAGCTGACTTTACCAAATATGCTTTGACAAAAATAACCCTCGATACTCATTAACCTAATAAAACGTCGGGACTCAAAATTACTTTTGTGTAAAATAAATTATTTCACTCCCGCCTAAATCCTGTCCTTTTATTTATTGGTTAATATTTTTAAATCGTTAGATGATCGCCACGTATACATGTATCCGCTCATCTACAGTACGGCGTTACATATACCTTCATTTTTACCGCCATTAGTTTCATTATTCTTTATCTTCTCCAACAATTCACTGCGACTGACTTTCCTTCTAGAAAATTTTACTCAACAGGATTGCTGCTATTTTCTCCGCATAATCATTCAACATGTCAAAGAATACACAGCCAAGCTTCATCACAAATGCTGTTCACGTGGATTTTCATTCAATCTACACATCATCTGATGAAGAGACAAAAGAACTGATTCACAAGTTGGATACCTCCGGTCTGTTGGTGATCCTAAGCCAGGCCCCCTCATTCTACAAGGAAGAATTACACGAGTTCTTTGCTACTGCAAAAGTCGTTGATGACACCGTGGTGGCATCCATCTCTGAACAGTTGGTTACAATCACCCAACTTGAATTTGCCACCCACCTGTGCCTTCCCTCCACCGGACTTACTGATTTTTCCACTATTCCAGTGGAACTACGAGAAGAGATGCGCCTCATAGCTTCTGACTCTGCAAATCGCCTTCAACGTCCTCCATTCAGGATAGTATTAATGAAGAGCCATTTTCGACAACTGGCGGATATCATTTCAAAGGGGCTACTATGTAAAGCTGGGTCATTTGATATCATCACCCCAGAAAAATTTGATGTTATGAGTGTCATATGCAAAGGCTTGGAGATAAACTAGTCAGTTGTACTATTTCAAATTCTGACTGGTCTCGTAGTTTCTGGCAAAGGTCAATCAGGCTTCGCCCTACCACTAAGCAGCCTCTTTGACAGCAAACACATTAAGACAGGGGCTATCACCAAACTCCATCCAGGGAGACTTATCACTGCAAAGTATCGTCAGCTTCACAGACAGCGAAGTGGCAAAGAAGCTGGGGTGACGAAGCGCCGATTGACTCAAGTTATTAGTGACTCTGAACAAACCATATCGGAATCCGCTGAGTCTTCTCCTCCTCCTCCCCCTCCTAAGAAGCCCAGAACAAGAAAAGCTGCTCCTTCGGCTTTCCGACAGAAAGTTATTGCAGCTTCTGATACCATCTCCTCCGCAGGTCCTACAGAAGATATCCCTGATATAGAACCCAGCTCTGGAAATCCTCCACCTGAGGAACCAACTGCTTCATTGGCCATGGTACTTGCTACCTCAGTGGCTCCCACTGACAATTCTTCTGCACTTGTGAGCTCTCAGCAAGCACCAGGCTCTATCAGTTTTAGGACACCCAAATCCTTGTGTCCTTACTGTCATCCGAAGACCACCCCCGCTGGCAAAGGCAAAACTCTTATGGCTCCAGTATCCACTCCTGTTGCCTTTGAAATACAAATAGTCATGGATACCGTTGAAGCCAATCTGCAGCCACGGCTAGACATTTTTGATCGATGGGTGAAGGCTCGAGTGAAAGTCCGATTTAATGATTTCGATCCTATTCTGGATCAGGCAAGGGAAGATGAAAACCAAATTTTGGCTTATCTTCAAATCACAGACCCTGAGAAGAGCCTGAAGCTGAGGGATGTATTCCGTCTGATGAACTATGTGGGCGAACTTCAAGCCCTTGTGAAACCCGCCTTCAGCATTTCAGCGGTGATTCAGGCACAGCAAATCATGATAGAGCAGTTCTAAATGCTCTTGGACCAAAACTGGAAATGGCCGAGCTAGCTCTTCATGATCTTCGCATCTCAACTGGTATTCACTCATGCTCTACTGCTGCAAATGTTGCAAGCCCCGACCAGCCTGATTTACAGATAGCCACTACTGATCTGGAAATTGCCACTACCAATGTGGAGATCACTTCGACTGCCCTGGAGACAACTCCCACTGGAGCGGAGACAGCGTCAACTGCCTTGGAGGCAACCTCTCCTGCTAAAGAACTCTCCTCTCCAACTGCTCACCTCGTCTCCTCTGCTCCCAACTCTTATAATGATCAACCGACCCAACCGATGGTTGTTGATCACGAAAATGTGGACACAGTAATTCAGACTGTGGTTCATCAAGTTACCATCTCCTCTAGCAACCATGAACCCAGTGAGTCCTCTCATTCTAATGATCACACCCAGTCGTTTGCTGCTGCGGTTGTTGAAGACACGGCTACTATGGTTGATACTGTCTCAGACTCAACAGCTGCACCACTTATTGAAGACACTGCTTTACTATCCACTGCAGTTGTAGATGCTCATCCCGGTGTTCTTGTTCCTACTGCTGACCCTCAAATAATTGCTGTGGATCCGTCCAGGGTTCAAGAACTTTCAGAAGATTTCTTTGACTTTCCAACTTCAAACCCTCTGGACGAGCCACCGAACATTGCTGCACAGCTAGTAAATCTATCCAATGCCATTTCAGCACTAGCCAGCGATGTCAATAAACTCAAGCAGGAAGAGCGCACTGCGACTCTTATTCTTGGTACCCATCAGCAGCACGCGGACTCTCGGTTCCAGCAAGTCTACAGGGACTTAAATAGTCTAACGAGTACTGTCACCAGACTTCAGACTTTTGCTGAGAATGCAGTGGCGGACGCATTTTCTCGAATCGGCCAGGCTCGTCTTCAGATCACTCAACATAATGAATCACTCCATGCTTCCACATCCCTGGCTCTTGGAGATAAGATCGAAGACGCCAAGAAAGTCTTGACCGATCAATTGGCAACCATGCAGGCAGCATTCGCTTCCCAAATTCAAGATATATGCAACAGCCTACCTGCTGCTCCACAAATAATCCGAAGACTGCCTGAGCCCAGCCGCCCTGCTCCTCAGTCCCAGTGAATTCCAAGTCCAGCAAGTCGTTCATCCACTGCAGCTGGAGCACCCACTCAGTCCAGACCGTCTGCTCAGCAAAGATCTCAAAGTCCGCGCAACCGTCTACAGCAAAGCGCGACTATTCCCAACATTGGTTAGGGAGAAAATAGTATCATTTTCTGATCCCTTATTAATTACTCTTATCTATTTACTGTTTTTAGTTGATTTTTTCTTCGTATTTATCGTAACGACATTAATGTGTTCACACTAAATGAATTTCTTCTATAAATAGCGACTCATGTTTGTTTTCATAACACACATTCACTCATCATGATTAATTTCAATTCATTGAAAATTCCTTGGTTTCCTTTCGCAATTGTTCAATTTCATGGGTTTATTACTTATCTAAATCAACCCCTCATGGGTTGATTACTTATCTAAATCAACCCCTCATGGGTTGATTACTTATCTAACCCAGCTCCGTTAAGCTTCAGCGTTTGAATCCTGCTCTGATGCTCATCATCAGTCAGGAACTGCAATCAGGAGTTATCTGGGTGCTGATGACAAAAAGGGGGAAGACAGAGATAGAGTATTTTCATAGGTGAATCCATAAACCATGGAGGCCTGATGAATATACATTTGGACTATCCCTCCGATCGAAGTTCTTCCTCTCTGAAACAAGGTGGATCGACGATCGAAGTTCTTCCTCTCTGAAACAAGGTGGATCGAAGCTCTTCCTCTCCGCAACTAGGTGGATCGAAGCTCTCCGATCTACATTGTTTGTTTAAAATTTGTCATGTAACAGCTATATTTTGTAAAAATAGATTTGTCTTAGGTTCTATCCAGTTATTAGAATTCATCTTAAATAAAGATGAATCTCTCTCAATTGTCCAGTTTGATTACAACTTGTAATCTGCTTATCTTTATAACATATGAAAATTTCTTTTCCATTATGTCTTCAAATATTTTCAGGATTCACAACTTAAATATAAGAGTATGAAATCGTTATTGCTTAGTTTTGCCATCACCAAAAAGGGAGAAATTGTTAGGAAACGATTTCTAAGTTTTGGTGATTACAAAGACTCCTACCGGATGTTAAAGACCTACTGGATGAAGACTCCTACCGGCTGATAAAGACCTACTGGATGAAGACTCCTACCGGATGTTAAAGACCTACTGGATGAAGACTCCTACCGGATGTTAAAGTACTACTGGATGAAGCTCCTACCGGATGTTAAAGTCCTACCGGATAAAGACACCTACCGGATGTTGAAGTCTTACCGGGTGATAAAGACCAACTGGATGAACACCTACCGGGTGACAGACATCAACTGGATGGCCACCAACGTGACAGACATCAACTGGATGGTCACCAACTGGACAGACATCAACTGGATGGCTACCAACTGGATAGACATCAACTGATGGCCACCAACTGGACAGACATCAACTGGATACAGACATCAACTGGATACAGACATCAACCAGACAGACATAAACTGGATGGCTACCAACTGGATAGACATCAACTGGATGGCCACCAACCGGACAGACATCAACCGGTTAAACATAAACTGAATGAACATCTACTGGACAACCATCAACCGGATAGTCTCACACTGAACAAAGACATCAACTAGTCATAAGAGGATGAACGACCAGTTGAACAAAGAAAACCAGCAGAAGTCTAAACTTCTAGTAAGAGCACTAAGCAACGAGACAAAATAAGTACAACATTCTCTGACAAAGGTACAACAGAGCGGCGCACCCTGCTATATCTCCATCAGAATTAAAAGAGCCGTTGCTTAACAAAATAGGAAAGAAGACAATATGAATTTGGAAAGCTAATCTCTTCCATATTCAGAAAAGCTACCGTTGAACAACCAAACCTATAAATACGTCCAAGCAAAGAATGAAGAAGGGCTGAGCGATTTTCAATCAAAGAGAAACACTTCAAAGCAAACAAGAAAATCAACTTATTGATATTCCAAAAGTTCAGCAAAGAGCAGACAAGCAGTGCAACTGAATCTGTGATAGATTATTCCAACTGAAGTCTGCTGATCAAGAACACTCAAAGCTAAATGTGTATTCTGTAAAGAGTGTCATAGAACCTTTTGTAACCAAATCAAGTAGTTGTGATTGCTAGGAGTTTAGGCCAAGTGTGTGAGTGCCTAAGAAGGTTGTATACTGTAAAGTGTAAACCAAGTCTTCTAGTGAATCCTTCCTGCAAAGGAAGAAGGGGAGACGTAGAAGCGTTGTGCTTCGAACTTCCAGAAACAATACTTGTGTCATTCGTTTATTGCTTGCTTACTACTCAATTTTATTTCTCACAAGTCCAGCAGACTTCTCTCGCACTATAATCAGTGTCTGCTAACTTGCTTGATATTGAGAAGCAACTGTAATACTTAACAGTTTACAGTTAACTTGAAAAAGAAATCGAAATTGTGTCTAGCGTTTATTCAACCCCCCCCCTTCTAAACACTACCCCGATCCTAACAATCTCTTAGACAAGAAACAAATCAGACCAAGGGTATCCCCATGGGGAGCTCCAGTGTTGTTTGTAAAGAAGAAAGACGGGAGCATGAGACTGTGCATCGACTACAGAGAACTGAATATGATCACAATCAAGAACAAGTACCCTCTTCCAAGGATAGATGACCTGTTCGATCAACTCAAAGGAGCTAAAGTCTTTTCTAAGCTCGATCTAAGGTCAGGCTATCACCAACTAAAGATAAAAGCTGATGACGTACCAAAAACAGCATTCAGAACGAGGTATGGGCATTACGAATTCAAGGTGATGCCATTTGGCTTGTCAAATGCGCCAGCAGTATTCATGGACTTGATGAATCGAGTATTCAAGCCATTCTTGGATGACTTTGTTGTGGTGTTCATCGACGACATCCTCATTTATTCGTCGAGCAATGAGGATCATGAACAACATCTTCGCCTCACTCTACAGACATTAAGAGAGAAGGAGCTCTATGCCAAATTTAATAAATGTGAATTCTGGCTAGAAAGCGTATCTTTCTTAGGACACATCATATCAAAAGAAGGTGTGTCAGTGGACCCTAAAAAGGTAGAGGCAGTTTTGGATTGGCATAGGCCAACGACAATGATCAAAATCCGAAGCTTCTTAGGACTAGCTGGCTACTACCGGAAGTTTGTCGAAGGATTTTCGTCAATAGCAGTACCTCTTACAAGGCTCACACAAAAGAACGCAAAATTTATCTGGAGTGAAGAATGTGAGAAAAGTTTTGAGACTTTGAAGAAAAAGCTCTCATCTGCACCAGTACTGGTACTACCGACTGAAGGCATGGGTTTCACTATTTATAGTGATGCATCTAAGGAAGGACTGGGATGTGTACTCATGCAAGAAGGAAGAGTAATTGCATGCTTCAAGACAACGCAAGCCTCACGAGCAAAACTACCCTACGCATGACCTCGAATTAGCCGCAGTGGTGTTCGCCTTAAAAATTTGGAGACACTATCTGTATGGCGCCAAGTGTGAAGTGTTCACAGACTGTTGGGGTTCAATAATTGCCTCTGATTTGTGATTGGTCGAACACGTGGCGCATGTGCCAGTGTATGGTTGAAAAGATTGATGTTGCGCCATTACCCTTAACTATAGTTATTGGTAAAGCGGTAAGCGCTCGATCCTACAATTGGTATCAGAGCCAAGATCGCGTGTTCGATCACCATGAGTTGCAGAGAGTGCAATTATTGGGGGAGGGATTGTTGGGGTTCAACAATTGCCTCTGATTTGTGATTGGTTGAACATGTGGCGCTTGTGCCAGTGTATGGTTGAAAAGATTGATGTTGCGCCATTACCCTTAACTATAGTTATTGGTAAAGCGGTAAGCGCTCGATCCTACACAGACCATCAAACCCTTAAGTACCTGTTCACTCAAAAAGAACTAAACATGAGGCAGAGACGATGGATCGAACTCTTAAAAGACTACGATCTCACCATTAGTTATCATCCCGGCAAGGCAAACAAAGTAGCAGACGCTTTGAGCCGGAAAGGCAAAGGAAAAATGATCTTAGCTTCGGTCTCAGCTCAACCTTGTCTTCGAGAGACCATCAAGCTAAGCCAAGATCAAGATCTGAGCCTAACAAAGCTAAAAGAACAAGTCAAAGAAAAGAAAATTACTGACTTTGAGATCGACAGTAATGGAATTCTGAGGATGAAAGGACGATTGTGCGTGCCAAATGTGGACAACATACGACAAGAGGTGATGTCCGAAGCGCATAAATCAAAATTTTCAGTCCACCCTGGAAGTACAAAAATGTACAAAGATTTAAAGGAAAGTTTCAAAAATGTACAAAGATTTAAAGGAAAGTTTCTGGTGGAATGCCATGAAGAAAGACGTAGCAGAATTCGTCGCCCGATGCTTAGTATGTCAACAAGTTAAAGTTGAGCATCAAAGACCCGGAGGACTTCTTCAACCTCTTGAAATCCCCGAATGGAAATGGGATCACATCTCCATGGACTTCGTCGTAGGCCTACCAAAATCAAAACAGAGCCATGACGGAATATGGGTAATTGTTGATAGACTAACCAAGTCAGCACACTTTCTACCTGTCCGTATGAACTACAACTTAGACAAGTTTGCAACCCTATATATGGACAATATAGTGAGATTGCATGGAGTCCCAGTGAGCATCCTATCCGACAGAGATCCTAGATTTGTGTCGCCTTTCTGGAAAAGCTTTCAACAAGCCATGGGAAGTAAAGTGACTCTTAGCACGGCATATCACCCACAAACCGATGGCCAGACATAGAGAACTATCCAAACCCTCGAAGATATGCTAAGAGCTTGTGTATTAGACTTTACTGCAAATTGGAGCGAGCTCTTACCGCTAGTCGAGTTTGCTTACAATAACAGCTATCATAGTAGCATTGGGATGGTGCCATACGAAGCACTCTATGGGTGCAAATGTCGATCACCATTATACTGGGATGAAGTAGGGGAAAGAGCTGTCACAGGACCGGAGTTAGTACAAGCTACTACTGACAAGATAGCCATCATCAGAGATAGGCTTAAGACAGCCCAGGACCGACAGAAGAGTTGGGCTGATTTGAAAAGGAGACCAGTGGATATTGAAGTGGGTGAAAAAGTCTATGTGAAGATTTCTCCAATGAAAGGAGTAATTCGATTTGACAAAAGGGGAAAGTTGAATCCAAGATATGTGGGACCATTTGAAGTTCTAGAAAATGTGGGAACGCTGGCCTATAAAGTAGCACTACCACCAAGTCTGTCGAGAATTCACAATGTCTTCCACGTATCACAACTAAGGAAATACATTGCTGACCCAAGCCATGTACTTGAAGCAGAACCCCTAGTAACTCAAGGGAGCTTGGACGAAACTTTGAAATACGAAGAAATCCCTATCCGTATTCTGGATTCCAAGAACCAAGTTCTGAGACGAAGGACGATTCCTTATGTCAAAGTCCAGTGGTCAAACCACACCGAAAGAGAAGCTACATGGGAAGTAGAAGAAATGATACGGGAGAAATATTCCTACCTTTTCCAAGATCAAGTCGACTCGAGTTTCGAGGACGAAACTTCCAATAAGGAGGGAGGGATGTAAAGACCCGGATTTTAGAGTCATTGAGGTAACTAATCCTTATTAAACTCTTTTGGTTATTTAAAATTCTTAGTGTTATAGTTTAACTAGAACACTAAGTTAAGTTGAGATAGAATTATTAAGTGTTCTAGTGGGTGTCAAAGTCTTGGTTAATTTATTTTACACCTTATAAATTATTTATAGGATAGGTTGTGTTATCAAATCTTCATTAATCAAGATGTTGATCAAGTCCATAAGAATCCTAGTCTAACACTCCATCCTCTTATTATTTGAGCAAGCAAAACACCTCAATAACCGAAAACTCTAAGCCAAGAAGTACAAAGATTTTCGAAGATCTCATAAGGAAACAAACCATCACAAACACCTCCAATAACCCACCACATTTGCAGTATCTTTTCGAAGCAGATTCTGATCTGCAGCACCACAAAATCTGCTCAGATTCACTCCTATATTTTCGAGAGTTTGCACCTCTAAAACTCCTTGAGTTTTGTCCCAACCTCTAGCTATAAATAGTGCAACCTTTGGTGTATTATTTACATTACCAATTCATCCTTCTCAGCCTTTAAAGTCACGAGAATAAGCCTCCTCTCATAGCTGTAACTTCTGCAGTTCTTTTCCAGAAGCCTTTCAGCACTTGGTCATCGAATTTTTCTCCCACATAAGTCGAGAGAATCCTGCACCTTTCGGTCAAAGTTTGGAACGAAGATTATCACTTCTTAAGCCAACAACTTCAACCTGTTCCATCGATTAATTCCATCAATCGGAATCAGAAGTTCAGACAGCATATAGCTTCGAAAATTTCCAGAATCTGTCCGAATTATTCCAGCAACCAAAACCGAGAGATCAAGCCGTAGTTTCTGCGTCCTTTACTCGATATTTAAGCCACCAAAGTTCAGCCCTTTACGTACTGACCGAATCTCTTCCAAATTCCAGCAAGTCTCGAGTAATTAGCCTAGTAAATCTTGGCCATAATTCAGCACCTAAACCCTCGGCTTGCTTCCAGCAAGCTAGCGAAGCAATCTGTCCACAAGAACTCAATATATTCTTCATCCTATTGCCTTTGAGCCCAGCCGAGAAGAGAACCTACGAATACTTCGAGCTTTCGCATTAGAAGTTTAGCAAGTCAAGGGTAGAAAGAATCCGTTCGTTTCGCATTCTAGATTGTTCAAACACGTCTTCAATCTGTAAGTGGGCTTTTGCTATTTATTCGTTTCGTTTTTTGAAAAACTATAGTATGTTTTGAAATCCCGATCGATATGAACTATGTGAAACTATGAAAAGTATATTTTGTAAGCACCTTAAACTCAAAATCTAATTGGATTGGAATTTCCCATGACCCTGATGCGGTGGGGTGTAACCGCTAAAAGAACCTTATACGGTGGTTATCCGTTGTTTCTGGAGTATCCAGACCCTTTATTTGTGGGTAAGCCAATGTCATGACCTCATCTCTAGGAGGGATAAGTCTAGAGACTGATATCAGTACCAAGAGGAGATTAGATGCTTTACTATGCTTAAGTATATGAAAAATTATGAACGATATGAGATATCATGTTATGGCTCGTTGGAGCAATTATGTCAAGATACGTTCATATCGGTTTATGTCAAGTTTTGATTCATGTTATGAAAATTATGAAGTATTTATTATGATATCATATCGATTGTCCCACACTTGCTGAGTGTTTTCCAAAGCACTCAACCCCTTACTCTACATCCCCAGATAAAGCTGAAGAAGAGGTTGAAGCTGAAGAAGAACACCAATTCTGGGGTTGGTGATTTGTCCGCTGCGTATTTCTTAAGACTCTAAGTTTATCATTAAGTACGATTTTAATTCGTTTAAGATGTTTAAGTTTTAATTTCGCGTTTTTAATTCAATGTAAAGATGACCGCTTTATTTTTAAACAAAAGATATTTCAATGACTAGTGTGAAGCGATTCTACCGCAAGTGCACAGTTGTCAAGTTTTAGTATAGTGAAAATTAAGTACGGGTTGTCGAATCCACAGGGACTAACGTATAAGTACCAAATAAGATTAGAGAAATTATATTTAGCCTACGATTTCAGAAGTTGATTAACTAAAGTCACATTAAACTAAGGACCGAAAATTAAACAAGAAATAATAAAATGAATGGTTACGGATATGCGAAGGCAAGTCACTCGAGAAAATTACCAAGCTCGTCGTTCAACTATGTTATCTTTAATGATTCAACTGAATTATCAAATTATCAACCAATTGATTCTAAAGGTGAAAGGTTTTCGCTATTATTCGATACACTCTCTCGAGCTGTAAAGAAACTAACATTAAATTAGAATAAATCACTCTCGTGCATCTATTTACTAATTCAACATTGCATAAATCGTCAAAACCTTGTTACTCTAAATCTCTCGATTCTAAGTTCTCACGTATGCGATATCATCTCTCGATCTCAATCGTAACATACATCATAAATTAATAGAGCGTGTTACAACGTTATCTTTCGATCTCGGTTATAACTCTCAGATTCAATCAAAGTTAGCTAGACTTTGATCTACACAAGCAATTAATTTATGAACAATAGAAATCAATGCGCTCAAACACAATTGAATCAATTATCAAACACAATGAAACTAAAACTCGATAAATTAACTAGATTTAATTCAAATCAAATACATAAGAGTTTAATTGTCTCTCGACCTCAAAAACATCAAATGGAATTGAAAATCAAAGAAATCAAAGTTTAGAAATACGATAAACGATGGATGAATCCGTGCGTTGCACCGTGATTTCTTCTCTTGCTCCTTCCTTGCACTCCGGAATAGGTTGGCTCGACTTTGGACGAAGAACGGAGATTGAATCTCCTTCGGCGGCGTTAGGCGGCAGCTAGGGATGCTTATTCTCGACCTAAATCACGTCTGGTATGGTATATCTTTGATATGGAAGTGATTTATCCTTTTATACCTCAAAAATCATTTCAAAAATGGAAGATAAGATTTTCCCGGATTTGCGTCTCGATCGATCGAGATTTGCGTCCGATCGATCGGTGCACTGTTCATGCCATCCTTTGAAACTCACTGCCTCGCTCGATCGATCGAGATTTCCTTCCGATCGATCGAGACTTTGATAAATTTAGCTCTGAAGTTACTGCCTCGCTCGATCGATCGGAAAATTGTTCCGATCGATCGAGACTTGAAATTCTTTTCTTCTCAGCACACTGTCTGGCTCGATCGATCGATCGAGATTCCGAAAATCTCACTTCCTCAATTTCAACTCTTTCTCGCCTCGATTTCGCCTGTTATCTTCATATTAGCTCATTTCTTCCACTTCCGATCTATTTTCCTGAAACAAACAAATAAACACCAAAAAGCATACTATCATCCAGGAAAAAGTACGGAAAATGGGAAGAAATTACAGTTAAAAACACTTAAAATCTATGCCTATCAACTCCCCCAAACTTAGACTTGACCGTCCTCGAGCAAGCAATAAGCTCAAAAAGAAAAGTTAAACTCGATACTAAGCATGAATCATCTTTACAACATACGTAAAAACTCAGAAATCCTACTTACACATCAATAAAAGTCATTCAACATTTAACAAGAAGCAATTCCTCCTAAGTTAAACAATACATCGCAACATCGGAACGTGCGTGTGTGCTATTGTCAAACATGAGTTACATATATATCTGTAAGATCAACATGTGCCATATCAACTCCTAGTCAAGATTACTTTGAACTACTCTACAAATTTACTATCCAGCACTTCTCCACTAATGTAATTATTCCCTAGACTTGGATCAACAGGAATTTAAAAGCTTATAACGTTAGGCCTTTTGGTGTCGGCTCCAAAGAAAAGGTAGGATAGAAGCAAAGAAGAGAGTATAACAGAATCAGTTCAAAATCTTCTCACATAATCATTGAGCTTCTCTTCACATTTTCTAGCCTTGGCCACTTTGGGTCTTATTTAAATTTTCTTTTCAAGGCTTTTTCTCTACATCTTTTCTTTTTCTTTGCTCATTCTTTTGTTCATTTCATTTCTTTCACAATGAACTTATCAACATATAACAATTTAATGCAATGAATGAGATTCATTATACTCCCTTAGGGGTGGGTAAAAATTTTCTTTTAGGCTCAATCCAAGGTAGGAATAATGAGGTTGTCAAGAATGTTGAATGGGGGTCTAATCATATGCAATGCATATACCATTCTTTTTCAATCAGGCACAAGAAGGGACACTAAGGAATAATGTATAACAGGTAGGCTTGAAAGGCTCAAACGGTCCAAAGATCGCCTAAATCATTTTCAAGTCTAGTTCCTAATTATAAATTTCGCCTCAAAGTGCTTTCAACTAAACTGTAGAGTTATCTAAGATACTCAAGACTCATCATAGTTAACACAGATTTTCAATTTAATCAATACATACTTCACTCAATCATGACTCAATAAGTGCTCAAATTATTCCTCAGCTTTGACATATGGTTAACAAAGGATATATACAAACAAGTTAAACATTTTCATGACTCCTATCTAGATGAGGATTAATTTCATCATGTATTACCGTTGCAAATCTAATTCTTCATTTCTCAAGACTAACTCACAAAAAAAAAAATTTGTTGGTAATGGTCAAGGATGAATCAGTCACAAAATCATGCAATCATGCAAGAAAAAGAAACAAGACAAGTAGCAGAATGTGCAAGTACAAGATATATACAAATACTCAAACCCCCCCCCCCCCCCAAACTTAGCATGTGAATTGCCCTCAATGAACAAGATAAATAAATAAATGCAAAGGCAACGACACATACCATGACGACGATCGTCACTGATCGTCGTCCTCATCATGCTCCGGAGGGGGAACTGGGTAGTGGTGCTCCTCGCCACACACGGATTCATGCTACAAAACAAAAGTAAACAAAATCACAAAATCAATAAAACTAAACTAAAGAAAAAGAAAAAGAAACAAAGGAAATAAGAAAGAGTTCTTGATTTATAGTCCCAAGCTGGACTGTCATCTCCTCTCTCTTAGTCATCAAGATAAACTATAGAGGTAACCGTTTGGACTTCATTGCTCATGTGGTAATGCTTTAAGCGTTGCCCATTCACTGTAAATGTTCCCCTGCTAGGATCAGTAACTTCAATTGCACCAGAGGGATAGATCTTTGAAATGGTGAATGGCCCGGACCAACGAGAGCGTAGTTTGCCTGGGAAGAGTCGCAATCTGGAGTTGAACAAGAGTACAACATCTCCTACCTTGAATTCCCTTTGTTGTATACGCGAATCATGCCACTTCTTAGTTTTCTCTTTGTAAATCTTGGCATTCTCATATGCTTGATTTCGGAATTCTTCCATCTCATTCAATTGTAGAAGACGCTTCTCACCTACAGCCTGACAGTCAAAGTTCAACCATTTAATAGCCCAATATGCTTTATGTTCAAGTTCAACAGGGAGGTGACATGCCTTACCAAATACCAACTTATAAGGTGATGTGTCAATGGGTGTCTTAAAAGAAGTTCTATAAGCCCATAGTGCATCATCTAAGCGTAAGGACCAATCCTTTCGGCTTAGAGTCACTGTCTTTTCTAAGATCCTCTTCAACTCTCGATTTGAAACCTCTACTTGCCCACTGGTTTGTGGATGATAAGGCGAAGATACTTTGTGGGTGACACCATATTTACCCAAAAGTTTTTCAAATTGTTTGTTACGAAAATGGGTGCCACCATCACTAATGATTCCTCGAGGGGTGCCAAAACGAGTAAAAAATTTTCTTTTCAAAAATTGTACAACCACTCGAGCATCATTAGTGCGCAAAGCTTCCGCCTCTACCCACTTTGACACATAATCTACTGCAACAAGTATGTATTTATTTAAACAAGAGCTTGGGAAAGGTCCCATGAAATCTATTCCCCACACATCAAAAATTTCACATTCAAGCATATTGATCAATGGTAATTCATTCCTCCTAGAAATATTACCGACCCTCTGACATCTATCACATGAAGAGACATACCTGAATGTATCCTTATACAGCGTTGGCCAATAAAATCCAGAAGCAAGTACCTTAGCCGCTGTTTTGGTAGCTCCAAAATGCCCACCAGCATCCTCATCATGACATTTCTGCAAAATATCATGTATCTCCTCCTTGGGGACACAACGCCTTATGATATTGTCTGCACAGACTTTAAACAAGTATGGTTCCTTCCACAAAAGATGTTTAACCTCATAAAAGAATTTTTTCTTTTGATAAAAAGTCAGATTTTGTGGGAGGATACCACTAACAATATAGTTTGCATACTGTGCATACCAAGGTAACAATTCAGCACTAAACAATTGCTCATCAGGGAAATTCTCATTAATCTCAACTACCTCATTGTCACTTGTATCAGTTATGTTCTCAATTCGCGATAAATGATCTGCAACCACATTTTCAACACCTTTCTTATCTCTTATCTCTAAGTCAAATTCTTGCAATAATAAAATCCACCTAACTAAGCGTGGTTTGGCATCTTTCTTTGCAAGTAAGTATTTAAGTGCAGCGTGGTCAGTGTACACAATAACTTTAGCAAGACATAGGTAGGAGTGAAACTTATCAAAAGCAAAAACTATGGCTAGAAGCTCTTTTTCAGTGGTGGCATAGTTAAGTTGTGCTTCATTCAAAGTGCGACTAGCATAGTAAATTATATGAAATACCTTGTTCCTCCTTTGACCTAAGACTGCTCCTACCGCAGTGTCACTGGCGTCACACATTAGTTCAAATGGTAACTCCCAATCAGGTGCGACCAATACCGGTGCAGTTACCAATTTCTCTTTGAGT
The DNA here is from genome assembly GCA_907163345.1 of Haberlea rhodopensis. Classification (NCBI taxonomy): domain Eukaryota; kingdom Viridiplantae; phylum Streptophyta; class Magnoliopsida; order Lamiales; family Gesneriaceae; genus Haberlea; species Haberlea rhodopensis. The sequence continues at coordinate 2,201,671 of CAJQUN010000072.1, forward strand.
GTCTCGAACGCCTGCATACAATCAGAATCGAATTCATAAGATGCATCTTTAGTTAACAAATGAGATAAAGGTTTAGAAATTTTTGAAAAGTCCTTAATGAAACGTCGATAAAATCCTGCATGTCCTAAGAAACTTCGGATTCCTTTCACTGTTGTCGGCGGTGGTAATTGTTGTATCACTTGAATTTTAGCCCGATCCACTTCAATACCCCTTTCAGATATCTTGTGTCCCAAGACTATTCCTTCTTGGACCATAAAGTGACACTTCTCCCAATTTAGTACAAGATTTGTCTCTTCACACCTTGCCAACACCAAAGTCAAGTTAGCTAAACATATATCAAAAGAAGAACCAAACACAGAAAAATCATCCATGAATACTTCTAGGAACTTCTCTATCATGTCATGAAATATGGTCACCATACATCTTTGAAAGGTAGCAGGTGCATTACATAATCCGAATGGCATTCTTCGGAATGCAAATGTGCCATAAGGACAAGTGAAGGTGATCTTCTCTTGATCCTCAGGCGTAATAGCAATTTGGTTATATTATCCATCTAGAAAGCAATAAAAATCATACCCTGCTAACCTTTCTACCATCTGATCAATGAAGGGAAGGGGGAAATGGTCTTTACGAGTGGAATCATTTAACCTCCTATAATCAATACACACTCTCCACCCTGTGACTGTTCTTGTGGGTATTAACTCATTATTCTCATTAGGGACAACAGTAATACCTCCCTTCTTTGGTACACATTGAATAGGACTTACCCATGAGCTATCAGAAATAGGATAGATAATACCTGCGTCCATAAGCTTAATCACCTCAGCTTTGACTACCTCTTGCATTTTTGGATTAAGACGACGTTGAGGTTGAACCACGGCCTTGAATGTGTCTTCCATAAGAATTTTATGCATGCAGACCGATGGGCTAATTCCTTTGATATCTGATATCTTCCATCCAAATGCTTTCTTGTGGTCCTGAAGGACTTTCAGAAGCTTTTCCTCATTATTACCTGTCAAAGACGAAGAAATAATGATTGGTAAAGATCTTTCAGCATCTAAGAAAATATACTTGAGATGTGATGGAAGAGGTTTGAGCTCAAGATTAGGTGACTCTTCAATTGATGGCTTTTGAGGTTTAATATCTCTTTTTCCCAACTCTCCCAGATTCTCAGTGGCTCGCTTCATGTATGGACTGGTGTTGTTCATAAAAGCTATACTCTCAATGTCTTCCTTGCAGTGTTGCTCATCAGCTTCCACTAGGCATGCTTCCATGTTATCCTTGAATGTATCTTGCAACAAATCATCTGTCAGAATATCAATAATATCTATACTGAAACACATGTGTTCATCGTGTGGATGTTTAAGAGCTTTGAAAACATTAAAAGTAACTTGATCCTCCCCTACTCGGAGGACTAACTTCCCTTGTTGCACATCGATTATTGCTTTTCCCGTTGCTAAGAATGGTCGACCCAAAATCAGTGGTGTCTCTGAATCTACTTCCATATCAAGTACCAGAAAATCAACGGGAAAGATGAATTTTTCCACTTTGACTAAAACGTCTTCAATGATACCCCTGGGGTATGTGATGGATCGATCTGCTAATTGTAGTGAAACCTTAGTAGGTTTTGGCTCTCCTAGCCCCAACTTCCTGAAAATAGAAAATGGCATTAAATTTATACTAGCACCCAAATCACATAATGAGTTTGTAAAAGATACTGATCCTATAGTGCACGGTATAGTAAAACTCCCTGGGTCTTTTAACTTTGGAGGCATTTTATTTTGCACAATTGCTCCACTTTGACTAAAACGTCTTCAATGATACCCCTGGGTATGTGATGGATCGATCTGCTAATTGTAGTGAAACCTTAGTAGGTTTTGGCTCTCCTAGCCCCAACTTCCTGAAAATAGAAAATGGCATTAAATTTATACTAGCACCCAAATCACATAATGACTTTGTAAAAGATACTGATCCTATAGTGCACGGTATAGTAAAACTCCCTGGGTCTTTTAACTTTGGAGGCATTTTATTTTGCACAATTGCTGAGCACTCCTCCGTCAAACTTACCGTCTCATATTCGCCCAACTTTCGCTTATTCGACAAGATTTCCTTCAAAAACTTAGCATAACTAGGCATTTGAAGTAAAGCATCAGCAAATGGAATATTAATATGTAGTTTCTTAAAAACTTCAAGAAATTTACCAAATTCTGCGTCCATCTTAGCCTTTTTCAAAGCTGCGGGAAATGGGGGAGGAATTACTATCCTATCAATGTGTGTGATCGGTGTAGTGTTAGAATTCTTACCTCTCTCTGTTGCCTTTTTCTCAGTCATATCCTTGCCGTCGGATGTCTCTCCATGACTCTCTTCGGCTTCAGCTTGCGGTCTTAGCTCTTTCCCACTTCTTAACTCAATGGCCTTTGCTTGCTCGTTTTGATTCTTCACTGTTCCAATTGAGATTGTGCCTTGCGTTTGTCCTGAAATTAATGATGCGAGCTTGCCCACTTGCACTTCCAAGTTCTTTATGGCTGCATCCTGAGTTGTCATCCTGGATTCAGTTGATGCTATGAACTTGGCTATTAGCTCTTCCATACTCAGTATATTCGATCCTCCCGGTTGTAGATGTGGATTTAACACTTTCTCTTTGTTGGACCACCTAAAATTGTTATGATTCCTCCACCCCGGGTTGTATGAGTTTGAGTATGGACTATTGGGTGGCCTGTTACCTACAAAATTCACCACTTCATTAGTTTGCAAGAATGGGTTACCTGTCTGGCATTCGATGCTTGGATGACCGCCTCCACACAGCTCACAGAAGATAGCTTGAGCTTGCATCGCTGCTGCTCCCATGCTGTCTATCTTCCGGTTCATAGCTTCTAACTGAGCCGAAAGAGCATTGTTCTCGTCCGCTTGATGGACTCCTATTGGTTTCTGTGGCGTGCTCCTCTCTGACTGCCACTGGTAGCTGTTGCATGCCATTTCTTCCAATAAGCTATATGCCTCTTCCGGCGTCTTCCTCATTATTGATCCCCCAGATGCTGCATCTATCATCGAACGGTTAGAAGAAAATAAACCGTTATAGAAAGTTTGTACCTGCAACCAAATGGGTAGACCATGGTGTGGGCATCTCCTCAACAATTCCTTAAAACGATCCCACGCTTCATATAACGTCTCGGGGTCAAACTGCCCAAAAGTTGTGATATCGTTCCGCATCTTCGCCGTCTTGGAAGGGGGAAAGTACTTTGATAAAAACGCCTTCGTCATCCCCTCCCATGTTGTTATAGAACCTGCAGGTAGTGAATTCAACCATGCCTTAGCTTTGTTTCGTAATGAAAAAGGAAACAGCCTTAACCTGATGGCGTCGTAGAGACGCCATTATGTTTGAACGTGTCACAAATCTCCAAAAAGTTGGAGATGTGATTATTCGGGTCATCCGTAGCCGCTCCCCCAAACATAACCGAGTGTTGAATCATTTGTATAATTGCCGGCTTGATCTCAAAGTTGTTCGCTTGAATCGTCGGCCTCGTAATACTGGACAACGATCCATGAAATGTCGGTTGCGCAAAGTCCATCATTGATCTTGGGTTCTGTGCTTCATTATTATCTGCCATCACTCGAGCTTCTCGTAGTCGCCTAAGTAGGGTTCTTTCTATTTCCGGATCGAAAGGCTCGAGAATGGGCGGCTCCTCTCTTCTGAGCATGCACTAGAGAAACGATTCCTATACAAAACAGACAAAAGGAGACAACAAAATACAAAAAAAAAATATTAACAAAGATCACAAAAGAAAAAGAAAAAGGAAAAACAAAAACGCAATAATAAAAGAATTGGCTAAATTACAATTAACTAATCTAGTATGATATTATACAGATTAGTCCCCGGCAACGGCGCCAAAAACTTGACCGCTTTATTTTTAAACAAAAGATATTTTAAAGAATAGTGTGAAGCGATTCTACCGCAAGTGCACGGTCGTCAAGTTTTAGTATAGTGAAAATTAAGTACGGGTTGTCGAATCCACAGGGACTAACGTATAAGTACCAAATAAGATTAGAGAAATTATATTTAGCCTACGATTTCAGAAGTTGATTAACTAAAGTCACATTAAACTAAGGACCGAAAATTAAACAAGAAATAATAAAATGAATGGTTCCGGATATGCGAAGGCAAGTCACTCGAGAAAATTACCAAGCTCGTCGTTCAACTATGTTATCTTTAATGATTCAACTGAATTATCAAATTATCAACCAATTGATTCTAAAGGTGAAAGGTTTTCACTATTATTCGATACACTCTCTCGAGCTGTATGTTTGAACGTGTCACAAATCTCCAAAAAGTTGGAGATGTGATTATTCGGGTCATCCGTAGCCGCTCCCCCAAACATAACCGAGTGTTGAATCATTTGTATAATTGCCGGCTTGATCTCAAAGTTGTTCGCTTGAATCGTCGGCCTCGTAATACTGGACAACGATCCATGAAATGCCGGTTGCGCAAAGTCCATCATTGACCTTGGGTTTTGTGCTTCATTATTATCTGCCATCACTCGAGCTTCTCGTAATCGCCTAAGTAGGGTTCTTTCTATTTCCGGATCGAAAGGCTCGAGAATGGGCGGCTCCTCTCTTCTGAGCATGCACTAGAGAAACGATTCCTGTACAAAACAGACAAAAGGAGACAACAAAATACAAAAAAAAAATATTAACAAAGATCACAAAAGAAAAAGAAAAAGGAAAAACAAAAACGCAATAATAAAAGAATTGGCTAAATTACAATTAACTAATCTAGTATGATATTATACATATTAGTCCCCGGCAAAGGCGCCAAAAACTTGACCGCTTTATTTTTAAACAAAATATATTTCAAAGAATAGTGTGAAGCGATTCTACCGCAAGTGCACGGTCGTCAAGTTTTAGTATAGTGAAAATTAAGTAAAGGGTTGTCGAATCCACAGGGACTAACGTATAAGTACCAAATAAGATTAGAGAAATTATATTTAGCCTACGATTTCAAAAGTTGATTAACTAAAGTCACATTAAACTAAGGACCGAAAATTAAACAAGAAATAATAAAATGAATGGTTACGGATATGCGAAGGCAAGTCACTCGAGAAAATTACCAAGCTCGTCGTTCAACTATGTTATCTTTAATGATTCAACTGAATTATCAAATTATCAACCAATTGATTCTAAAGGTGAAAGGTTTTCGCTATTATTCGATACACTCTCTCGAGCTGTAAAGAAACTAACATTAAATTAGAATAAATCACTCTCGTGCATCTATTTACTAATTCAACATTGCATAAATCGTCAGAACCTTGTTACTCTAAATCTCTCGATTCTAAGTTCTCACGTATGCGATATCATCTCTCGATCTCAATCGTAACATACATCATAAATTAATAGAGCGTGTTACAACGTTATCTCTCGATCTCGGTTATAACTCTCAAATTCAATCAAAGTTAGCTAGACTTTGATCTACACAAGCAATTAATTTATGAACAATAGAAATCAATGCGCTCAAACACAATTGAATCAATAATCAAACACAATGAAACTAAAACTCGATAAAATAAACTAGATTTAATTCAAATCAAATACATAAGAGTTTAATTGTCTCTCGACCTCAAAAATATCAAATGGAATTGAAAATCAAAGAAATCAAAGTTTAGAAATACGATAAACGATGGATGAATCCGTGCGTTGCACCGTGATTTCTTCTCTTGCTCCTTCCTTGCACTCCGGAATAGGTTGGCTCGACTTTGGACGAAGAACGGAGATTGAATCTCCTTCGACGGCGTTAGGCGGCGGCTAGGGCTTCTTATTTTCGACCTAAATCACGTCTGGTATGGTATATCTTTGATATGGAAGTGATTTATCCTTTTATACCTCAAAAATCATTTCAAAAACGGAAGATAAGATTTTCCCGGATTTGCGTCTCGATCGATCGAGATTTGCGTCCGATCGATCGGTGCACTGTTCATGCCAGCCTTTGAAACTCACTGCCTCGCTCGATCGATCGAGATTTCCTTCCGATCGATCGAGACTTTGATAAATTTAGCTCTGAAGTTACTGCCTCGCTCGATCGATCGGAAAATTGTTCCGATCGATCGAGACTTGAAATTCTTTTCTTCTCAGCACACTGTCTGGCTCGATCGATCGAGACAAAATCTCGATCGATCGAGATTCCGAAAATCTCACTTCCTCAATTTCAACTCTTTCTCGCCTCGATTTCGCCCGTTATCTTCATATTAGCTCATTTCTTCCACTTCCGATCTATTTTCCTGAAACAAACGAATAAACACCAAAAAGCATACTATCATCCAGGAAAAAGTACGGAAAATGGGAAGAAATTACAGTTAAAAACACTTAAAATCTAAGCCTATCAAAAGACAATGGTTATTTATTTATGGAAAATAGACTGGTTTTCGTTTGTTACGATATTACGAGGCTTATTGGTTTTCTAGTTGTATTGGAAAATCAATGCCGGTGTTATTGATCCCGGTCTCGGGGCGTGACAACTTTGCTATCTGGTTGGGAAGTGATGGGATATCCAGCTACTAAAACACTAATTGAATCTAATGGACAGAAGTGTCGGGATCAATCTCAGGTTGAGGTGGAGTTTCAAGGAATTAACTACTCTGAAAGTTGATAATGAAACTCAAGAAGAACCTCAAAGAAAAGAACAACAGGGTGAAGAAACTATTAACCAGACTAATGAATTAGATTCATATGTCCTTGTTAGATATAGGAAAAGAAGAGTTGTAAGACCACCGTTGAAGTATGGACACGCTAATCTTATTTCTTATGCATTTAATGTGGACGATGATATAGCTTATGTGGAGCCAAAGACATACCAGAAAGCCATGAGTGGCAAGAACAGAGACAAGTGGACTGAAGCAATGTGAGATCAGATGACTTCCTTAGACAATGATCAGATTTGGAAGCTTGTGAATAGACCCAAGAACCAGAGAGTTGTAGGGTGCAAATGGATTCACAAGGAAAAGGAAGGTATCCCAAGGATAGAGAATGATATTCGATCTCATAATCATAATCCTTTAAGAGATCCATCCATCTCCTTTGCCTCATATTCAACTCTATCTGAGGGAATAAAAACTTTAAACCTTTATGATCAGTATATATGTGTTCTTAATAGTTGCAATACCAGATGCAAATGTTGGACATGTTCTATTTCACTCCGAGAATAGATCAGTATATCATCGATAAACACAATGACAAATTGATCAAGATATTCCTGGAAAACTCGATTCATCAAACTCATGAAGACAGCTGGAGCATTCGTCACACCAAATGGCATCACTAGGAACTCATAATGTCCATAGCAAGTTCTGAATGTTTTCTTCTGTACATCTCCTTCCCTCGCACGTATTTGATGATAACCAGATCTCAAATCAATCTTAGAATATATCATAGATCCCTGTAACTGATCAAAAAAATCATCAGTGCGAGGAAGAGGATATTTATTCTTTATGGTTACCTTGTTCAACTATCTATAGTCAATGCACAGTCGAATTGAACCATCCTTCTTCTTAACAAACTGTTTACCCCAAGGCGATACACTAGGACGTATGTACCCCTTGTCCAATAGATCTTGTAATTGAGTTTTCAACTCTCTTAATTCAGATGGTGCCATTCGATATAGTGCTCGTGAAATTGCAGAAGTACCAGGTAACAATTCAATACCAAATTCCACTTCTCGACTTGGTGGAAATCTAGGAATCTCATCTGGAAATACATATGCATACTCTGCAACCATTGGTATATCCTCTACTCTTCTTTCTACTTTCTTATCTGTTACATCAACATCATATATCACATAACCCGTATGTCCACGTTCTAACAAGCGGGACATTCGAAGAGCAGATATCAATGGATTTTTTGCACGTGATCCTTGTCCATAAAAGATCCATTGATTTCTAGTATCATACTAGAATTTCACTGTCTTCAGGCAGCAATCTACAACCGTTTTATATCTGCTCAACACATCAATACCAAGAATACAATCAAAATTCATCATATATAACACAATCAAATCGGCATGTATCCCATATTCAGTATCAAACTGAATAACACAATCAGGCACACTCTGACAAGTCATCACAGTAGTTCCCATGGGTGTCGAGACATACAGAGGCATCAACAGTGGAGACGGGCATATATGATACCAGTCAATGAAAGTTTGTGCAACAAATGAATGTGATGCACCAGTATCAATCAAAAGTAAAGTGGGATAAGTAAATAAACTACACTTACCCGCGATCACATCATTAGGAGCTGCCTCTGCTTGCTCCTTGTTCAGTGCATACACCTGAACCTGAGGTTGTCCTGCTCTCTGCCCTCCACCAGTCCGTGGAACACCCTGTGGTCTCTGTTGCACTGTACTTTCTGACATATTCCCTCTCATCTGTTGTCCCCCAGCTTGAGGACAATCTCTTATCATGTGTCATGCCCTCCCACAGCGAAAACAAACCGGAGTATCAAATTGTGGGCAATCTTGTTTAAAATGTGGTCCTCCACACTTAAAACATTCTAAACCTCGACAACTGCTATCACTACTGCCTTGGGATTGTCCCTTGGCCCCTCGTTCACCACCCTTACGTATAGCAAACCGCTTTTCACTAAATCTAGAGGAAGATGCACCTCCTCGTGATGCCTTAAACAGTTCCCCTCTGGGTCTCGTGCTCTCTGATGTAGGTGGTTGGGAGTGTCCTACATCCTTATACACTCCAACTGCAATCTCAGCCATCTCAGCTCTAGTCTACGCTTCCTCAAATGAAGTAGGGTTATTAAAAAACACCCTATCAAACAACTCAGGCCTCAAGCCCTTCACAAACTGTCTGATCTTTGCTTTTGTGTTTGCAGCGATATGCGGTACATACCATAACAATGAAGAATATTGCAAAGCATAATCAGACACTGTAATAGTTCCTTGTTCAGATTAGTAAAATCATCTTCTTTCCTCTGCCTCGCAGCACAGAGAAATAGTGATCAAGAAAACGAGTTCTAAAGACATCACAATCCACAGTCTGTCCTTGAGCTCTCAGCCAACTGAAACTTAGCCAAACGTAACCAGGTGTACTTGGCACATGGTGCTGATACAAAGATCTGTTCAACACGTTCCAACCATTCATCTGCTTGTTCCCCTGATTCAGTACCATCAAAACGAGGTGGCTGATAACTCAAACTAAGTCAATATTAATTCCCCAGGTAACAGTACTTGTTCTACTGGCCCTTGCCCAAGTGGTGGTGGTGGCACAGGCGTCAATCCAACACTAGCATTGCCACTCATGGCATCCCCAACATCATCATGAGGTACTCTGTCTGGCATTACTGCACAGCAAGGGTTAACAATAACATTCAAATATATAAAGCATGTCAATATAACATCATATCAATACTCTCAACATGCTTTCAAGATATTAGGCAACTCCCTAATACACTTCCTCTACCCTTGTTCACCCCGTTCTCGAACCACTCCTCTGATACCACTAATGTGGGGTCCTTTTACTTAATCCGTTATGTATCAGTTCATTATACATATGTGAGTAAGAATTAAGTAAATTATACACTGATTAAGAGTTTACTTATGTAGGTTGTTACAAGTTGACAAAACCAAATCATAATATACATCATATGTACAGCAAAACAACCTAGATTAATATAACTCATAAGCAGTGGTTCAGCTCGCAGCGGACTAAGACTCACAATCCCGTACTCCCACGTCTATGAGTCCCTACAAAAACAATCACACAACATGATCGTATTAAACAACATCTCAATGTGATATCAATAGGAAACATAAACGATAAAGCACTATAAACATCAACTATGATTGTTCTGTATCATGCATCATCAAATGCAAATATGTCATGACATGTCTTATCCAATCATCATGTTATAACGAGACCGATATTATATCCTATCTCAGCTCAATATGTCAGTGGAACCTCCTCACGTCTTCATATTATCAGCACATATCATAGCACCGTCCTCATACGTTATAACATTCAGAGCATATACTCAACCCTGAGTATACCTCTCATGCCAAAGCATATGTAGCATACCTATCGTGGCAACAATCCCAGCCAAATCATATGTCCAACACTGGCATACCTATCGTGGCAATGATCTCAGCCAAAGCATATGCAACATACCTATCGTGGCAATGATCTCAGCCAAAGCATATGCAACATACCTATCGTGGCAATGATCTCAGCCAAAGCATATGCAACATACCTATCGTGGCATCCATCTCAACAATATGAATCTCATTAATGTATATGCATATGATACCACTAATCATATGTTACAATTTCCACATCATCATCACAATAATATCATATACTTGTACGTCAACACGTACCTGTTATGCGACACAACATATAGAAATCAGGCGTCAATGTTTACCCTCCTCGTTGTCCCGTCCCCTGTGATGATGCTACATAAATACCAACATGTATAATGTCATCAACCATACTATGAAACCATTACTAAGAAAATACAACATATTTCATACTCTGGTTCTTGCGATCGCCCGGTCACTCGGAGCGATAGATCGCGCACCCTAGCGATCGATCGGTACAAAGCTAGTGATCGATCGGTATTAAATCTGAATTTCATACAAAAGCTACGACATTCAAGCGATCGATCTGTCACCTTCAGCGATCGATCGCTACATGAACCGCCTTACATTTCCCCTGTTTCAGCGGTAGATCGGTACATCTACCGATCGATCGAACGATAACAAAATTTCCATAGTATGGCGCTTTTCAAGTTTATCCCCATGGTCCTATCTCCATGCTTTCTATCACACTTCTAAAGTTGCATCAAAGTTACACTTAAGCATGCTATGCACATTTCTTTCATAAAACCACATTTTCATACTCTTTAATTCCATCAAAAGTAATTCAAACTTGCTTCACAATAACTTAAAAAATGTGTAGAGATTACTAGGTGCAAAATGGTGAAGTATGTGTTTAACAATCTGATTTTAATTATATGTATTAACCTCCAAATAAAAGCCAAATGCCTAACAAATCTAATTCAAATTCAAATGCATCCTCTCATCAAATTCTATACCACACCAATTACATATAAGTATATGTTTAACCATGTACCTTCACCAAGAATATCTATCTACACCACTGTTGGAACCGAAGAGGGGGGTGAATGAGGTTCCTTGGCTACTTTAGCGTGTTAAAATGAATTTGCAAATAGTCGGGTTTGCGCTGCGGAAGACTTCAAGTCAATCGAACAATAAATAATAAGAAGTAATAAATAAATGCGTGAAGTAAATAAAGCGATAAACGATACAAATATTTGTTATAGAAGTTCGGCGATGAATCGTCTACGTCTCCTCTTCCCGGCTAGAAAATGTCCAACCGAGGTTCCACTAGAACAACTTTGATCTTGGCCTTAAGGGCTCCAAGTTAGCCACAACACACTCTTCCCGAGTAACACACTCTTTATGAGTCTTTTGTTCTTAAGGGCTCCAAGGATAGCCACACACAAACTCTTCACAAGTTACCCACACTCTTCACGAGTCTTCTTGGCCTTAAGGGCTCCAAGGATAGTCACAACCTTGCACCAACTTCACTTATTGATGTCTTATACAATTTCCAACTTGCGTCGGTGTTGGAGGACCTTACAACAAATCAAATAACACATTCACTGTGTACCAACACTAAGAATCAAAAGCTCTCACACAAGAAATAAATTACAAACTCCAATACAACACAAATGTATGAAGTTTGCAATGCTAGAATGATTTTGATTGAGCAAAGCTTTCTTGTACTGTACCCTCTTGTTTCTTGTCTTCAAAATGCTTATAGTGTAGAAGGCCCTCAAGGCTCCTACTAGCCGTTGCTACACTTAAGGCTTGAATCACTCAAAGATCTCCTCAGACATCGCCTCGGGCGATCACCATCGCCACGTTCTAAAGGTTAAATCTGGCCCAGATTGCCTCAGGAGTTCCTTGCATTGCCTGGGGCGTCGCCCTTTGAAAATTTATCGTAGGTAAGCTTCTGGATCGCCTGGGGTGACCATGCCATCGCCTGGGGCGATCTGGATCACCAGGTGCACAACGTGCCATCACCTGGGTCGATGGTGCGCGGCGTTGGCACGAGTGGCTCGGATCGTCTGAGGTGATGGCCCGGATCACCGGAAACTATCTGCCAGATTTCAACACTCTCAAATTTTGCACTTTTCGACCATCTTAAGCTCGTTTCTGGGAAAAGTGGTAAACATGAAAGTTGTATCCCTTCCTCTTATCTAGGTGTGAACAAAATTTCATTGCACTTCATTAAGGTATGAAGAAGTTATGCCCAACATGCTACAGCTGCTCAAACCTTGCTACAATCTGCACTTGCTATGACTTCCATGCCATTTTGCTCCTTGATGCAATCCGAATTGGACTGAGATGTTTGAATATGAAATCTAGCATATTGAGTTGGCTTTGCAACCTCTTTGGATTCACATTATTCGGAGCATCGTGCCAAGTGATATAATCAAAACATTGCACTGCGCTCCAAGTGGCTTCTATATGAATTTGCCCACCAACGGACCATTGGTTTGTGGGTCTTCATATCATCAATATTGTTTCAACGTCATTCCACACATGTTGAACACTAATTATTGTAGTTCATAGATGTCTTTCCTCTCGTTAGCTTCCTTGATAAAATCCACGGTGTCCTATGAACTCGCAAATGATATTGTGTAACTTGGGTCCTCTTTCAATGGTCTTCCCAACCAATTTATCAATCTAACCATGTACACTAAGTAGACATATTAGTACAACAAATGCAAGTTTTGTTTGATCATCAAACTCATAAATAATTCGGAAATAAATTACGCATTAAACTCAACAATGCGTTTAAGGCTCAACAATCTCCCCCTTTTTTATGATCACAAAACTTGATAAACTTGTAAATGAAATATGTATAAAATATGAGTAAACAAGGCTCCCCCTTAACAAATGCATAGCACATACAAGTTTTACCAAGTAAAGCATAATATAAAAAACTCTCCCCCTCAAACCATGCATGTATTAAAAACTCTCCCCCTCAAACCATGCATGTATTAAGCTTCAAGTTTATCACAAAATTCTCCCCCTTTTTATGATAATCAAAAAGCACAAAGTTCAAATAATCATAGCACAATTATATGTTGACACATAGTCATATTTCATATTTTAACAATTAGTACATGTTCCTCATCAAGCATGTAATAGCCATAACAAGCATAAGATTAAATCATTTAGAGGAAGACAAACATGTGTTTAAGGCAATTTACAACAATGAATTCTAAATTTTGCAAAGTGTGCATATGTTCTAAAAAAATTCAAGCATTCATGCTCAATAATCATTGCTCAATGCATCATTATAAACAATTGATAAGTTAATGAGAGTAAAATCATTAAGGCCATAGAAACAGTAAAGTTATATGAAAAACTTAAGCCATATTTCTATGATCCAAGATTGAGCATCTAAACAATTAAAGCATGCTTAATCACATTTAATTGTACATTTCATATTCAAAGTGAATTCATGGCATATCAAGATATTTACCATAATGAGATAAGCGTGCATGCATTAAAACAATTTAAATATGCATATGCTAAGGGGAAATGCATTTTACTATCAATGAATATTGAGCTTCATTATTTATTGGTCACAATTAATTTGTGCCAATGAAATTTTGAAATTGCTTTATATAATTAGCTCTTCCTAAATATGATATCATAATAATGTACTTAAAATTCAATTTCCCAAAGATCACCTTCAAAGTAATTGAATTTCACTACATAATTATAATATACAATTCAAGGAATATTAACCAAGCAAAAGAGCTAATTATTCTACTATGATGCTCAAAATAAATTTACCTTGGATGATAAGAATGAATTCATATATTCGGTCATTTACCTCGCGCTTCCTCTATAGTGGTGTATTTGATGGTTTTTGAGGTGCTAGTGCCTTCATCCTCTCTCCCTTTGTTGTTCCTACAAAACAAAGTTTTGATTGGAGGTTCTTTGGTACCCATTTGATTTTTGGGTCCTTGCGGGTTGGCTTTCATCGGTGCTTTTGGAATCTGTTTCCACCTCTTGTTTGGTTGGTATTGGTTTTTAGCAAATATACATTTATTATTTGTATGACCATCCTTACAATAATAAGTGCAAGTAGGAGAAATATGCTTAGCTTTAGGCAACAAGTTTGAAAAAGTTTTTGATTTGCTTGAAAGCCTAGTCTGGCTTTATCGACGCTATATCATTGTAAGCCAAGCAATTCTTCCAATTTTAAACTACTTTCACTAAACTTGCAAAATGATTTCTTCCAAGAACTTAATTCATTTTTCAATGAATTATTTTCTTCATCTCTCTTGGCTAACTCAAGTTTGAGCAATTTGTTACTCATCTTGGTTTTGCCAAGAACATCAATAAGCTCATTATATGTTTCTAATAACTCATCAAAAGATGGTGCCTCATCGTCGCTTTCCTCTTCTTCGTCATTTGCGTCATCTTTGGCCATGAGACAAAGGTTTGTTGCTTCTTCTTCATCGGAGTCACTATCACTCCATGTGGCCATTAGAGCTTTCTTCTTCCCTTTATCATCATTCTTCTTCCTAGGACATTCATTAGCATAATGACCTTTATATTGACAATTATAACATGTTACCTCTTGTTTGGAATCATGTTTGGTGGCACCGGAGGTCTTTGGCTTATTGTATTTGTTGTAGAATTTCTTGAAATTTCTTGTGAACAAGATCATCTCTTCATCATCTTCATCATCGGATTGTTCTTTCCTCCCGACCAAGGCTATCCCCTTTCTTATGGATCTATCTTCCTCATTTAATACCTTCCGGGTTGACACTTCAAGCTCATGAGTCACTAAGTTCCATGGAGTTCATCAAGATCATATGACGCACTATCTCCTTTGTTGGATTCAATGATAACCGTCCTCTTGGCATCCCATTCTTGTGGTAAGCCTCTAAGGCTCTTCTCCATATTTGATTTGGAGGATACTTTTCTCCAAGTTGGGCAAGCTCATTGATGATTTGAGTGAGCCTCCTAAACATTGAATCAATGTTTCTCCGGACTCCATCTCAAAGGTTTCATACTTGAGATGCAATAGATCGATCTCTGTCTCCTTCACTTGATTGGTTCCCTCATGACAAATTTGCAATCTGTCCCAAATTTCCTTTGCGATTGAGCACATCGAGATCCGGTTGTACTCCTTCATGTCTAAAGCACAATGCAAGATATTAATAGCTTTAGCATTTTGAGAAATTAAAATAATATCCGCCTTGTAAAGTCATCCATTTCTTTGGGAACATTCATTCCTCAACTTCCTTCAAAGGAATATGTGGACCTTTTACAATAATCTTCCATAGGTCATAATCTACGGATTGAATATATAGAGAAATTCTGTTCTTCCAATATCCGTAGTAATCTCCCGTGAAGAGCGGAGGTCGATTGGTCGATTGACCTTGAACAAACTCACTTGCTAGATTAGCCATAAAAATTTTGGTTTAAAAATAAAAAGCAAGTGACTCTGATACTACTTGTTGGAACCGAAGAGGGGGGTGAATGTGGTTCCTTTGCTACTTTAGCGTTTTAAAATGAATTTGCAAATAGTCGAGTTTGCGCTGCGGAAGACTTCAAGTCAATCGAACAATATAAGAATTAATAAATAAATGCGTAAAGTAAATAAAGCGATAAACGACACAAATATTTGTTATAGAAGTTCGGCGATGAATCGCTTACGTCTCCTCTTCCCGGCTAGAAAACGTCCAACCGAGGTTCCACTAGAACAACTTTGATCTTGGCCTTAAGGGCTCCAAGTTAGCCACAACACACTCTTCCCGAGTAACACACTCTTCACGAGTCTTCTTGGCCTTAAGGGCTCCAAGGATAGCCACACACAAACTCTTCACGAGTTACCCACACTCTTCACGAGTCTTCTTGGTCTTAAGGGCTCCAAGGATAGCCACAACATTGCACCAACTTCACTTTGATGTCTTTATACAATTTTCAACTTGCGTCGGTGTTGGAGGACCTTACAACAAATCAAATAACAACTTCACGGTGTACCAACACTAAGAATCAAAAGCTCTCACACAAGAAATAAAATACAAACTCCAATACAACACAAATGTATGAAGTTTGCAATGCTAGAATGATTTTAATTGAGCAAAGCTTTCTTCTAGTGTACCCTCTTGTTTCTTGTCTTCAAAATGCTCCAAAACATCCATATTTATAGTGTAGAAGGCCCCCAAGGCTCCTACTAGCCGTTGTTACACTTAAGGCTTGAATCACTCCAAGATCGGACATCGCCTCGGGCAATCACCATCGCCACATTCTAACGGTTAAATCTGGCCCAGATCGCTTCAGACATTCTTTGCATCGCCTGGGGCGATCGCCCTTTGAAAATTTACCGTAGGTAAGCTTCTGGATCGCTTGGGGCGACCATGCCATCACCTGGGGCGATTTGGATCACCAGGCACACAGCGTGCCATCGCCTGGGTCGATGGTGCGCGGCGTTGGCACGCGTGGCTCGGATCGCCTGAGGTGATTGCCCGGATCGCCTAAAACTATCTGCCAGATTTCAACACTCTCAAACTTTGCAATTTTCGACCATTGTAAGCTCGTTTCTGGGAAATATGGTAAACATGAAAGTTGTATCCCTTCCTCTTATCTAGGTATGGACAAAATTTCATTCCATTTCATTAACATATGAAGAAGTTATGCCCAAAATTCTACAGCCGCTCAAACCTTGCTACAATCTGCACTTGCTATGACTTCCATGCAATTTTGCTCCATGATGCAATTCGAATTGGACTGAGATGTTTGAATATACAATCTATCATATTGAGTTGGCTTTCCAACCTCTTTGGATTCACATCATTCGGAGCATCGAGCCAAAATATATAATCAAAACATTGCACTGCGCTCCAAGTGGCTTCTATATGAATTTGCCCACCAATGGACCATTTTTTTGTGAGTCTTCATATCATCATAAAATATTGTTCAACATCATTCCACACATGTTCAACACTAATTATCGTCGTTCATAGATGTCTTTCCTCTCGTTAGCTTCCTTGATAAAATCCATGGTGTCATATGAACTCGCAAATGACATTGTGTACTTGGGTCCTCTTTCATTGGTCTTCCCAACCAATTTATCAATCTAACCTTGTACACTAAGTAGACATATTAGTACAAAAAAAGCAAGTTTTGTTGATCATCAAAACTCATAAATAATTCGGAGATAAATTAAGCATTAAACTCAACAATGTGTTTAAGGCTCAACAACCACCAACATCTCAAGCTATGTTATAACCATATGTTCTCATTTCAACATAAAACATGCTTATCATACTTAGTATCTATGTATCACACTCGGTTCAACCCAAACTCGAGTCCATGTCAGACTGTAATTATCACACAATGACGTCGTAATCATATTCAATACATGTTTATGTCATATCGAGGCATTACATCTATTGCGTTTAATTGCCTACAATTTGGTATATTTTAATGGAAAATTTGATACATATGCTACCTAATCGTATATTTGTGTAAATGTAGGAAAAGGTGAAGAAATCGAGCTAAAATGATGGAAGAACGAATAAAGTTGAAGAAAATAGGGAAAAAAACAAGAATCCAAGACATATGTCGCTCATTTCTACTCGATTTTCTTATGTTCGAGCCATATTTTGGAAATATTTTCATGATAGAAATTTTATAACTTTCTGTTATCTTTGCATGCACAGTTGATTCATTGAATTCGGAGTTTGTATGAGAAAGCTATGGCCAAAATACAAAACTCGCCAGAAAAATGGAGGACATACGTACTTACGCTATTATGAGGCGTAAATACGACAGTGCTACGGCAATTGCAAAATCTGAAGAATTGAAGTATGCATATTTATGCCACTTTGAGGCATAAATACGCCAGAGCTTGCGTAGCTACGCCTGATCCATGGAGTAAATACGCCAGCTACGCAGGAAGATAGAAATTGAGCACGTCATCAGGCGTAGCTACGCCACTTTGAGGCGTAAACGCCATCAGAGTTTTGGATAAGTTTGGATTCTTGATTTATTTCCTTCCTACATGGATTCTTACCTACCCCATCAGCCTCCCAACATTATAAACTCGAAATGTCAGACCTTAAAGCATATAGATAGTTAGGGTAGAGTAGTTTAGGTTAGTTTATAATTTTTCTTTCAATTTTGTTGAAAAACGCTACGAAGATCGAAGCGAATGCGGGATTGACGACCTCGGCGGAGCGAAGATCGGATTAATTTTCTTCCTCTTTATCTTTGTTTATCGTTTTGCTTTAATTATGTGTAGCTAATTTTTAATTATTGGTTGAGGAAGAAAAAACCTTGGATTTATTAATCTTGGGGAGATTCCTACGCTTTTGTTTATCGATTTTATTGAATATCATTATTTTCTGATTTTATTGATATGATTTATATTTGTTTATTGGATTGACAACCTAATAACTTGCATGTAATCTAATGCTAAATTTGATAATCGTTTGATTAATCGAATTTATGAAGCAACTAAGATTGTCGTTGTTGGTGTTATTAAATTCTTAGGAAAAACGATTGATTAAATTTATATAAACCGCTTGTGTTTATGTTATTTAGATTCATCGCTTGCTAGATTTGATTGGTGTCATTATTTTAATCTTGAATATGCATATAGAGATTGATTGATTGATGAAAGTTAAATTAGAACGCTTGGACTAATTAACTATGGATATTAGATTTTCAATTGATGAATATTCAAGTAAAATTGAGTCTTTTGTGAATCGATGAAATAAATGATAATTCAAAGGAAGATTCGACTATACCAAGAATCGCTTTCATTAGTTTAATCTTTAGTTTTAGTTTTAATTAGTATAATTCACTCACAATCCCATTTTACTTTATTGTTTTGTTTTTGATTTCATTAACACAAAAATCACACATCCTCGTGGGATCGATCATTACTCACACTACTACATTATTGTTATCAATCTTGGGGTTGAATGGGGTTAATTTGGGCGTACACGATAAGCGCGACCAAACTTTGGCGTCGTTGCCGGGGAAGGCAATGTTTTTTTTTTGTGTTAATTTTTTTACTATCATGCACTGCTACTTTGGTTTGTTAATGAGTACAGGTGAATCATCCGATCACGAAGATAATTTTCAATACTATCTTGAGATTGATAGGATACTACATAGGAGGAGAAAAGAAACTAGGAGATTGGAAGAAGAGGAAGAGAGGAACAACATGGCTGCAAATCAAAGCGTAAGACAATTGGTGAATTCTACCTTGGATCAACAGCCTCTCTACATCACTTTCCCTGTGCTTGCTAATAATATAAATTTTGAACTTAATTTTGGATTAATTCATTTATTTCCGTCTTTTCATGGTCTTGTAGGTGAGAACCCTCACAAGCATTTGATGGAATTCCACGTAGTATGCACTACTATGAAGCCAAGTGGCGTAACGGAGGAGCAAATTAACTGCGAGCCTTTCCATTCTCTCTAAAGGATGTTGCTAAAGATTGGCTATTCTACCTACCCTCCGGATCTATCACCAGGTGAACCGATTTGCAAAGAATCTTCCTTGAGAAGTTCTTTCTAGCTTCGAGGGCAACTAACATAAGGAAGGAAATCTGTGGGGTGAAGCAATACCACGAGGAATCACTGCACGAGTACTGAGAACATTTTAAGAAGTTGTGTGCAAGCTGCCCCCAACATCAGATAAGTGAACACCTTTTAATTCAATATTTGTATGAAGGTTTACTTTTGGTGACAGGAATTTAGTAGAGGCGATGAGCGGAGGAGCTTTTATTGACAAGAAAGCGGAGGAGGCAAGGAACTTGATAGCAAACGTGGCTGCAAACTCTCAACAATTTGGACATGTTCGCCATAGACTAACGCCAAGACAAGAGGTAAACATATACAATCTCGAACAACAACTGATTGACTTAACGTTTCTTGTGCGTAATCTTGCAGGTGGCAATGTGGGGAAGATGAAGCCAAGTGGAATCTGTCTAGCCATGATCCATCCAATGATGCATGTCCCTCCCTAGAAGAGACATCCACAGAGCACGCAAATGCAGCTGGAGGATTCCCAGGTCCACCACAAAGGAGCTATGACCACCCATCGAGCAACTACAACCAAGGTTGGAGGGACCATCAGAACTAGAGCTATGGGATTCAACAGATGCACCAACCTCCACCCTATATCAGAGACCTCCACCACCGCCAGTGCATGCTCCTTCTGACAGGTTAAAAAATATTGTTAAGGTTATTGCTGAAAATAGCCTACAATTTCAACAGGAAACGAGGGCGATCATTCAAAGCTTGACTACACAAATGGGGCAATTGGTTATTTCGCTTAACAAGATAGAGGGAAGAATCTCAAATGGGTTTCCGTCACAACCAGTGGTGAACCCAAGAGAGAATGTGAGTGCCATCACGTTGAAGAGGAGTGAAGATGAAGATGAGGAGAAGGTGGTATTGATGCCACCCGGACAAGAAGAGGTGAAGGAAAAGAAGGATGTCGAGGAGCCCATGCAAGAAGAGGAACCACGACGTAAGTTCCCTCAATTCTCTGAATATAAAATTAACCCTCATTCCCCCTTGCTTATAAGGAGAATAGGAAGGACGAGTGCATCAAGGGACTCTACGAGAATTTTTGATGATGTGAGGTAAATGTTCCACTGTATGAAGCCATGAAGAAAATACCTCGATATGCGAGATTCTTGAAGGAAGTTTGGAAAGCGGATAGAAGCAAAGAACGCAAAGGGTGTCCCAAGATTAAACTAGGTGAGAATGTTTCTGCGGTCATCCAAAGAAGCATCCCCACAAAGTGTAAGGACCCTGGTATGTTTTCTATCCCCTATGTGATTGGAAACACTAAAATTGATAAGGCAATGCTAGATTTAGAAGCTTCCATTAATGTCATGCCTTACTCAATCTATACTCAACTGAAACCTGGACCTTTGAAACGAAATAATACTATGATACAATTAGTTGATAGGTCCACAGTTATTCCTAGGGGGATAGTAGAGGATGTAATTGTACACATAGAGAATTTGGTTTCCCACTAATTTCTATATCCTAGACATGGAGAATGGTGATCCATCTAGCCTCATTCTATTAGGGAGACCATTCTTGAAAATATCTAAGTACATAATTGATGTCAATAGTGGAACTTCAACTATGGAGTTTAATGGTGAGGTGGCAAAGTTCAATATATATGAAACCATTCAAACTCATGAACACACTAGTTACATTGTTGATAGCACTGAGCACATGGCACATGATGATTTTGATAATGATGATTTGTGGGAGATGGAAAAGGCCATTGATGACCTTAAAGAAAAAGGAGGTATGGACTCAAATCTTGTGCATAATTTTCATACTATTGATGCCTTATATACTCATGATACTGCTGACTCTCTCTCTTCTCACCTACAAGATCATACTGTTGAAAAACACACCTCCTGATCGACTACGGCAATCAACAAATGAAGGAGGAGAAACAAAGACTGAATATGACCTCTCAAAGAATAGCAAGGTGAACAAACCAAAGTTTAAAGGAATCAAGAAGATATTGAGGTGGAAGAAGAAAGATCGACGGACACCGCATAACCCACCTTGATCAAGGACTGGCATCGGGTCACCGACGTTAAACAGAGGCGCTGCTTGGGAGGCAACCCAAGAGAAGTTAGTTTCCCTTTTCTTTTTATGTTTTTATTGCTTTATTAGTTAGACTTTTCTCTTTTCTTATATTTTTGACTTACATTGGGAACAATGTAAGATTTAAGTATGGGGGATGGTTAGTGGTGTGTTATTGCTTTCCCATTATAAAAATCCAAAATAATATTGAAAATTTTGAGTTCATAGTTAGTAATGAATGCTTGCTTAGAAGCACTAGCCCATTATGAAACAAATTGATAGCATGCATGCTTTTGAACATAGGTGAATTTTTAACCTTGGAACACTTTGAACTCTAATACAAATTATACTTTGACTTAGTAGGTGAATATATTGAGCACGACATTGTCATGGCTTATGAAGTGTGCATAGCTTAGTGAAGATTGTGTGAACTTTGTGATAGTCTTAAGAAGTCTCTGATACATGTTAGAACTTAACTACATGCTCTTTGAGACGTATGTCTAGACTACTTGCGAACATGAAAGTGATATAGGCAATCTTTGATGCGTTTGAGCCTTTCAAGCCAATCATGTAAAAAAAATCAATCACTAGTACCTTTTTGAGCTTCAAATAAAAGAATGGTTGTGTGCTAAGCATATAAACAACCACCATTCAACATTCTTTGACTAGCTTATCATCCTTCCCTAACAAGCCTAAATGTGATTTTAATACATACCTTTGAATGAAAGAAAAGAGATGCCTTGAGATAATTGCTAAAAATATGACTCCGAGGGGAGCCAAGACACAAAAGTATAAGGTTTGAAAAATCATGCAAGAAGATAAGTTTATATTGTGCATATAATTACACTCTCTTATTTGATACACATTACCCTTTCTTTCATAAGCCAATACATAGGCCAGGCTACAAGCTAATAGAGATCTACTTGATTTGCGTTTGCAAGTGGCTAAGATAGTGGAGAAGAGTTTGCAAATGAGCTTATACTTGTGTTAGTGTATAACTTGAGCTATTGTGGGTTTGCATTTATTGGATCTATAATTTGTGCATAACACTTGTTATGACCATACCCATGTTCGCTGCTCTGTTGAGTATTAGATGTAAATGTCAAACGTGCCGAGCCGGCACGGCCCGCAACAAAGACAGGTCGTGCCTGGCACGACCCATCTTCATTTTCACCAGGCTCGGCACGACCCATAGGCCTGTGTCCTTTCGTCAGGCCCGGCACGGCCCATAGGCCCGTGACACGACCCATCTTCATTTTCACCAGGCTCGGCACGACCCATAGGCCCGTGTCCTTTCGTCAGGCCTGGCGCGGCCCATAGGCCCGTGGCCTATGGGCCGTGCCTCGGGTCGTGCAGTGCTGGCACGACCCAAATCATATTTTTCATTTTTTTTTCGTTTTTAAAATTTTTTTGTTTAATTTTAATTATATAAATATAATAATATTATAAAACTATAGATTGGCACAATATACTTGTAAAATAAAAATATATTGACTACGAATTGAAAAACTACAAATTACATTGAACAAAACAAAATAATAAATTACAAAAGAATTTAAAAAAAATATTCTAGTTTTCTTCATTTTCATCCGAAGAAACACCGTGTCCTCCCAAACCTTGTAAGCAGCTATTAGCATCCAACTAATCCCTTAAAAGAATACACATCTCCATAGTGTTTGGTTTCGTTCTACTTCTTTTTTCATCAATGACTCTTCCACATGTACTAAAACAAGACTCCGATGGAACTTTGGATATCGAAGGGGTTAGTAGATCATGTGTCATTATGGAAAATACTGGCCAAAGTCTAGCATTGTCTTTCCACCATGCCAAAACATCAAAAGTTTATAATTCTTGTTCACTGAAATTATGACTTGGTTTAGATATAACTGAAGCTTAGTGAATGAATATGTATTAGAACTAAGACTAGAAGAAGCGAAAGTAGTGTCTTGTCTTCTTCTTAACATTGTCCACACAGAACCCTTACTACCACTAGCACCACTACTACAATTTTCTCTTACTAGAATTGATCTAGAATTATGTAACGAATCATATAAAGAAAACAAAGCAAACAAACATTTATTAATGCGCTCTTTCTCTTGATTAATATTAACATTTTCATAAGCCATGTTGGTGTAATAAGGTTCTATTATAATTTCTACAATATATAATTTTAATCTAGAATCCTTAAATTTATACTCCATTAGTTCAACAATACCTGTAAAAAACGGATCAGATCTATGTAATGCAAAACATTCACTAATTTCATAAATCTTTTTCAAAAATATTGAAGAAGTTGGATAATAACAGCCCGAAAATAAATTGGTAGCATCATAAAAAGGTTCTAAAAATTACAAATAGTAGAAGCAATTTCCCAATCAGTTTCTTCAATATGAAAATGTTCGGTCATCCTTTCATTAAAAAATAAAGTGATCGCATTTCTATAAGGTAAACATATTTGCAACATTAAATATGTGGAATTCCACCTATTAGGAACATCATAAGGAAAATCTTTATAATTCATACCATGAGAAATGCATAAACTTTTTAAGTCTTGTTTTCTAACAACTGGACCATTAAGAAATTTAAGAGTGGTCTTTATTTTTTTCTAAATGAAGCTCAAGTGGTTTCAATCCATCTTGCACACATAAATTTAAAACATGACATGCACAACGAATATGAAAAAGATCACCATTTAAAATTTGTTTCAAATAAGTTTTTAATAAAGTAGTTGCAGCTGTATTATTAGTTGCATTATCAAATGAAATAGAGAAGATTGTATTACTAATATTATATTCGTTAGTAACTTGCATAATGGCATTAGAAATAACTCCACCCGTATGAGTCCAATCAATTTTGTTGAAACCTAAATTTTTTTTATGTAACACCCAGTTATCATCAATCAAATGTCCTGTAACATGGAGATATGATGCATTGCCAAGATATGTTGTCCAAATATCACTTGTTAGTGCTACTTTCGAAGAAAGATTACCTAACTACATAATTAAATTTGCTTTATATTCATTAAAATTTGTGAATGTATCTGATTTAATAGTATTCCTTGAAAATCGTTTATGTTGAGGTTGAAAACCTAAATGAATATAATTAGTGAATTTTGCATCCACCCCCATTGAAAAAGGTTTCTCCGCCCATACTATGTATTTAGCTAATTATCTCCTATCTCTTTCAACATCATAAGTGAAAATGCATAAACTTGAACTAATACTACAAGTACCGAATTGTGAAAGAGTAGTTTGGTTACCATCAGCTGGTTCTCCTTCATGTTTAGCCATGTGTCTTAGTAAATGACATGTACCACCAGAAGAAGCATATGCATAATCTTTTTACATTTTTTACAAACTGTCCTTGATCCCTTTCCCTCAACATTTTCTACATCCAATAGTTGACATACATTACTAGTTCTTTTTTTGAAGTTCTTCTACTTGATGATTGAATATTTGGTGTGCTTTCTTCATTTTCTTGAAATTGATCGATTTCATCATCATAATTCACATTATAAGATGAATCGGTCATTATGTATATAGACTACAATTATCTAATGCAACAAATATAAAAGTTACAAAATTTTGCTAAAAGGAGTATTGGTTTTGTTGCTTGTGCTTGTATTGGCAAACGTAAGACGAACATCTTTCTTCTTGTGAACAAATTGAGAGTATAGCGTTTCAAGTATATAGAGCTTAGAGATTGAGAGGATAAAATGTTTTCTCAACACACATATATATATACAAACCAAAAAAAAAATTTTTTTTTTTAAAAAAGCCGTTGAACTGCATTTTTTTGGCCATTGGCGATCGATCGCCAGTTATGTGGCTATCAATCGCCAAGCCCGTGTATAGCCTACTGCCCCTCGATGATCGATCGTCACATATTTATTGATCGCTGATTATTTTTTTTTTAAAAAAAAACACATCTACAGTGTCGTGACGTGCCTGTGCCAGCCCACGGGCTGACACCCCTTGGCCGGCACGGCACGGCACTATAGCAAAACGAGTCATGCCGTGCCTCTTGCCGTCGCTCCATTTGACATCTCTAATTAGATGTCTAGGGATTGAGCTTGTTCCAATGTTAACTTTTCACCGCTTTTCATTATTGTGCATGTTTAAAAATTGATGAGGCATTAAAGTGAGAACAAGTTAGTTTGTTATGATACTATGAGCCAACAAAGATATTGTAGTTTTGTCTGAATTACTCGAGGACGAGTAAAGATTAAGTATGGGGGAGTTTGATGTAACTAGAAATAGACACATCTATTGCATTTAATTGCGTATGATTTGATATATTTTGATGGATAAATTGATATATATGCTACCTAATCGTATATTTGTGTAAATGTTGGAAAAAATGAATAAATCGAGCTAAAATGATGGAATAACGAATAAAGTTGAAGAAAAGAGGAAAAAACAGGAATTCAAGACACATGTCGCTCCTTTCTCCTCGATTTTCTTTATGTTCGAGCAATATTTTGGAAATGTTTTCAGGATAGAAGTTATAGAGCTTTCTGTTATCTTCGCGTGGACAGCCGATTCATCAAATTTGGAGTTTGTATGAGAAATTTGTGGCAAAAATAAAAAACTCGCCAGAAAAATGGAAGACGAGCGTACTTACGCCATTATGAGACGTAAATACACCAGTGCTATGGCAATTGCAAAATCTGAAGAATTGAAGTATGCATATTTACGCCACTTTGAGGCGTAAATATGCCAGAGTGGCATAGCTACGCCTGATCCATTGCGTAAATACACCAGCTGCGTGGGAAGACAGAAATTGAGCACTTCATCACGCGTAGCTATGCCACTTTGAGGCGTAAGTACGCCAGCACAGTTTTGGAAAGTTTGGATTCTTGATTTATTTCCTTCCTACATGGATTCTAACCTACCCCATCAGCCTCCCAACATTATAAACTCGAAATATCAGACCTTAAAGCATATAGATAGTTAGGGTAGAGTAGTTTATGTTAGTTTATAATTTTTCTTTCAATTTTGTTGAAGAACTCTACGAAGATCGAAGCGATGGCGGGATTGACGACCTCGGCGGAGCGGAGATCGGATTATTTTTCTTCCTCTTTCTCTTTGTTTATCGTTTTGCTTTAATTATATGTGTAGCTAGTTTTTAATTTTTGGTTGAGGAAGAAAAAACTTTGGATTTATTAATCTTGGGGAGATTCCTACGCTTTTGTTTATCAATTTTATTGAATATCATTGTTTTCTGATTTTATTGATATGATTTATGTTTGTTTATTGGATTGACAACCTAATAACTTGCATGTAATCTATGTGCTAAATTTGATAATCGTTTGATTAATCGAATTTATGAAGCAACTAAGATTGATAATTGTCGTTGTTGATGTTATTAAATTCTTAGGGAAAACGATTGACTAAATTTATATAAACCGCTTGTGTTTATGTTATTTAGATTCACCGTTCACTAGTTTTGAATGATGTCATGATTTTAATCTTGAATATGCATATAGAGATTGATTGATTGATGAAAGTTAAATTAGAACGCTTGGACTAATTGACTATGAATAAGGTGTGGAGGAATTAGATTCCAAATTGATGAATATTCAAGTAATACATTATTGTTATCAATCTTGAGGATTGAGTGGGGTTAATTTGGGCGTACACGATAAGCTCGACCAGGATAGTTAATTACAAGTCAATGTGGAGATTTGTTATATTTTGACTAAAAATTTGTGGGGTCTCGTCAACTTAATCCTCGATATCAACATATGATTAAGTAATTAACATTCTTCACTTAACAGGATTAAGATAACATCACTACTGATCAAGATTTTCACTATGTCTGTCTATTACATTGTTCATATACATCGCATTATTTACATAATTTACATGTCAAAATTCGTTCTATCTCGATCAGTTTAACTCCTAGCAGTAGAAGGTAGACTCACAATCCCGATCTCCACCGTCTATGAGTCTCTACAGAACAACCACACACAACATGAGTATATAGATGATATCCACAATCCAATATCAATAAATGCATAAATACTGTATTCAAAACTTCATGTATTCATGCATTGAAATACTCCTATTTGGTTGTTCTTGCACATATACATCAACCCACAATATACAGCAATATGTCATGACATATCCGATGAATCTCATTCATCATCATGTTATAATGGGACATATATAATATTGCTTTCCCA
Source organism: Haberlea rhodopensis (assembly GCA_907163345.1). NCBI lineage: Eukaryota > Viridiplantae > Streptophyta > Magnoliopsida > Lamiales > Gesneriaceae > Haberlea > Haberlea rhodopensis. Next base: position 2,229,546 of record CAJQUN010000072.1, read on the forward strand.
ATCAATATATCAGTGGCTCAGCCTTCACATCTTCATATTAGCAGCACATATCATATTTATGTCCTCACACGTTATAACAGGCATATCTCATGCATCAACAGCATCGTGCCTCACAGCACCAATATCATGCCTTAACAGTATCGTGTCTCACAGCACCAATCACATGCCTCAACAGCATCGTGCCCCACAGCACTAATCACATACCTCAACAGCATAATCTCATGCCTCAACGACATAATGCCTCACAGCATAAATCACAACAATATTATATCGCATATCTCAACACTATATAGAGATATCTTCCATCACATACATTCATCATGAAGGTATCATTGATACTCGTATATAACACATATGTGATGACCAGGGATTATAGATGTTAATCCCGGAGTATTAATAAACCCTAAAGTTGTTTTACGTGGCGATTTGGAGTTTAATCGCGGTGATGGGCCTTTCGGGCTCGTCTATTTGAGTAGTTGGGATCGTTGGATCCTGAGGTTGAGATTGTATTCTCATTCCGGTGAAAAACCTATGAGTTGAGTTTTTAATGTGACTCGGGATCTGGGGTGCTTTGTGTGGGCACCGGTAGGGGGTTTTGGAGTTAGAGAGAGAGTTTTTGAAAACAGATGATTTTTAATGAATCATGATGTATTTGTGGGGCTTTTAGAATTTCGGGGTAATTTTGCTATATATACCAGTTGAACCCGAGATTTTAATTATTGGAAGCCATTATTTTACCTTGATCTCTCTCTCTCCCCATGCTGTTTCCTGATCTCCCTCGACCCCCGCCGCTTCAAGCCGTGCGCCCGCCGCAGTCCGGCCGACATCCGGCGCGTCCGACCCGCCATCGGCTTCGTCTCTTCCAGGCGCACCTTTCCATACCAACAATTTGAAGTTTCGTCGAGAATCGCGTTCGGATTTGCCAGAAAAGCGCAAGGGTTCGAAATTTGAATCTGTCCGATTTGGGGCTCGATTTTTGGTACGTTTTTGGGGCTTTTCTTCAGGCGTTTTATGCTGTTAATTGGGTCGAAAATTTTCATACTTTGTGGTTCAAAAATTTGTTGCCATTGGTTCGAATTTTGGTGTTCTGTTTTTCGAAAATCTTGCTGATTTTGGATAAATTCTTATGCTTCACATGGTTCAGCTTTTGAGTCTCTTTGGTGATGCATTATGGTTCGAATTTAACGCTGCTTGCGTGGGGTTAGGGTTCGAATTTGGGGGTTTTGGCAGTGGGGTGGTGATTCTTGTTATTGATAGATTAATTCATGTTTTAGATGAATTATGGTGCATAATTGGGTTCGATTTGTGGTGTGAAGGTTCGAAAATTTATGGGGAGTTCTTGAGCAATTTTCGATATTGTCTCCTTCGTTTTCCCTCCCTGCATGTGCCCTGCCACGGGTTCTTTAAATGATTAATTGTCGTGTGTTGACAATTTTTCTGAGGGTTATGGGTGCGCTTGAGCATGGGTTGCATGTTCGTAAATAATTGTGAATTATTTGTCGTGTTAGCACATCGTTCCTCGGGGCATGGAACTCGAGCAAGGTTTGGCTCGGACTTCGGAGATTTAAGGTACGTGCGACGTACGAGCATTTCTTTATATGAGAGCATTTGTGAAATGCATAATGTATTTTGATTGCATTGAATAATTGTGCGTATGGTTATATAAATATGTTGATATAGCTAAGGAACGACCAAATCTTAATATCGCCGTCACAAGCGTGCGTAACACTAGAGTAGGATAACTCTTATATGATATATGGGGTACTGGATTTATATGACCATTGTAGGGCATTGAGATGCCTGAGAATGACGGTGGAATCATGAAATTATTGTAAGACATTTGAGATGTCTGAGTATAATGAAAAATTGATAAAATAAATGTGAGGCATTTGAGCTATCTGTGATTAATAGCAAAGTTGAGAAATCAGTATTGATATTGAGATATCTATTTTTGCATGTATAATGAATTTGGAACATTAATTATTGATATTTGAGAATCAGGCATGCGATGAGTTAATCAATGTGTTGATTTACTGATTTTTGAGATTTGATGAGTTGATGATTGTGAGAACAGGGACAGTACACGGAATCCTGGATGAGGACGTTACCATCCAGGGAGTATCATTTAAAATTCATTAGTATTTACTTTTGTTGTAAATTATGAATTTCATTATTGTGATTATGGGATTTTGTGTATTGGTATGCTCACCCCGTTGGGGCTGTCTCTGTTGGGGCAGGTGAACAGGTACATCGACGGCTTTGGAGCTGAGCTCGAGCTGTTGATTGGAGGTACTTCCAGGATCGTGGTACCAGGGCTTGATGGAGCACGGTATCGTATAGGGTACTTATATACACCCGAGGGTTATATACATATTCATGATGCTCGTATGTGAACACGATTATACTTGTATATGGGTTGTATATATAGGCATGAGCCTTTCTCTCATTCATCCTATGTTGCATGCAATTAGTGGTAGAATTGCTAAATGATATGAGAGTCATTAGTGTATTATGTGGGTATTGAAACCCACTTTTGTTGTCTTATTGTGTGGTGTCTTCCCTGGCTGGGAATTTACTTGGTGTTCAGTATTTCTGTTGAGTATTGTGCTTCCCTGGCCGGGAATTATGTTATGTGTTATGCTTTTATTTCGGGATAGCTCAATTTATGGGGAGACTCTGCCCAAATTTTTATAAAAGTCCACAATGTAAAAAGGTGGCGTATTGGGGATGGTAATGGGCGAAATCTATGAGTCTATTTGTTGGTAAAGATGATCTTATAATGCTGTATATTAAAGAAATTTTGTAGTTGTCATTCAATGGTAAAGTATCATTTGAGTTTCCCGATTGAGTTTTATTGAAAGCATGTACCACATATAAGGGTTAATACACTAATCAAGGGATAAGGGCTTGGGGTCCTTACATTAGTGGTATCAGAGCAGTGGTTGCTCATTGGGGCTGTTAAGGGCCTAGGAAGTTATTGATAGCACATATTTATGCATGATAGCATTAATGTTGTACGACATAACTAATTGTTTATGTGCTTTTATGATATGAAAAGTGGTATTGCTAACCATTGTTGTTGCAGGAATCGTGTGGAACGCGATAGGATGGCATTAATAGTTATGTCTGGCACTCCGTGTGCTATGTGCCAAGGAATCTGGTTTTTAAGAAAATCAGGTAAAGGGATATTTCCGAGGTAACATATCTTGGTATACATATCGATATGCAAATGGTTGCATATATGTATTGCATGGTTGATGCATAGCGTGTATGGCTATTGTTACTAACCATAATGATTGCATGTTACGGGAAATATGGAGTATAAAAAGGAATGATGATTATACATTCCAGGAGTCTTGTTTATCACAGTGAGAATTTTTATACAACGTTTATACCGCTAAAAATGTGGATCGGGAGGGGGGAGGCTCGCTTGCACATTGAGGCGGGGTATGCCATACTAAGCGAGGATGAGATACCGCTTGTATGAAGAAGCGAGGATGAGATGCCGCTTGTTGTGATGATTCATTCTTTATACCGCTTGCACATGGAGGCGAGGTATGCCATACTAAGCGAGGAGGAGATACCGCTGGTATGAAGAAGCGAGGATGAGATGTCGCTTGTTAGGATGATGATTCATTCCTTTGTGATGACACGGATGATAGCGGTGATGTATTCCGCTGTGTCGAGGATGATGATTCATTCCTTTGTGATGACACGGATGATAGCGGTGATGTATTCCGCTGTGTCGAGGATGATGATTCATTCCTTTGTGATGACACGGATGATAGCGGTGATGTATTCCGCTGTGTCGAGGATGATGATTCATTCCTTTGTGATGACACGGATGATAGCGGTGATGTATTCCGTTGTGTCGAGGATGATGATTCATTCCTTTGTGATGACACGGATGATAGCGGTGATGTATTCCGCTGTGTCGATTGGTGATGATTCATCTCTTTGTGATGATTGGCGATGGTTTATACCGCCGGACACGGATGATAGCCGTGATGTATTCCGCTGTGTCGATTTATATTCATTTCTTTATGAGGACACAGATGATAGCGGTGATGTATTCCACTGTGTCGATTTATATTCATATGAGGACACGGATGATAGCGGTGATGTATTCCGCTGTGTCGATTTATATTCATTTCTTTATGAGGACACGGATGATAGCGACGATGTATTCCGCTGTGTCGATGATGATGATTCATTCTTCTATGATGATGGGCGATGATTCATACCGCCAGACACATGTATAGCGATGAGACATTCCGCTGTGTCGGTTGATGATGGTTCACGCCGTTGAGCATATGTATATGATGATTTACGATGACTCATTCTTCTATGAGGATTGGCGATGATTCGTGCCGCCGGATATGTTGATAGCGATGCCTCTTTCCGCTATTATGTGGACGATGATTCATGCTCAGGTGTATAGCGAGGTTTCATGCCACTTATTATATGACGAGGTATCATGCCGTCGATTCTATAGCGATGGATTGTGCCGCTATGTACTCAGCACAGGATTTTGCCGCCTTCGAGCGATGGGTGCTGATTACGCACTATTTTTGAGCGACGGAGACAGGTATGCCGCTATCTTGTTAGCGATGAGGTATGTGATATTGCTATTCTATTAGCATTAGCATGATGATGGATGACATACGCTGATGTACATGTACCGTCACGAGTTGACTGGGTTGTTTAGATGTCATTGTTGACATGTATCGTCACTAGTTGACGATGCCTTAGATGCCATGAGTGGGCATGTGTCGTCACGGGATGACGATGACGATGGTGTAGGAGATCTTATTAGGCATGCATCATCGTTACGATGAACAATGCGTTGAGTATACGTATTCAGTTGTATGCCTTGGGTGCCAGTACCGAGCACAAGGTGGTGTGTGCGTCACCGATTGACGTGACCCTTATACCGAGCGGGTTGCTCGAGGAATGGATGGATGCGTTGTACATGTGATTGTACCGCAGCTTATGTTTGGGGTGATCATATTACGAGTGGTGATACCCTTGAGGTATGCTCGTTGGAATGGCTTTTGGCCATGTAATTTGACGACATGAGTAATCATGGAGGAAATTACTCGCTTTCTGTCGATGTGACATGTGGTAGACATGGTCACACCACCCTTGAGGGTGTATAATGGGTCCTGAAGGAGTAGGATCAGGTTATGTTAAGTACATAGGGACACTGGAGTGTCCAGGATGTATCGGCATTAGAGGAACGTTGGGTACAGACCCACTACTCTATTGATTTTTTTCTTCCCACGGTGTGGTATGCCGTGCGGAAACGTCCATCCTGTTGGTAGGTTTGAGGTAAACCTAAAGAGGCAGAGACTAGTTTGTCTGCCGCGTATGTGCAGTACCATGATGGGCTTGCTAGAGCCGTTATACTACTCGTTGAAACCAAGTTTGGCAAATCGTAAGGTGATACGATGTGGATTGTGGTGGACTCTAGTAGTCACCACATCATTTGAGGTTGAGGTTGGGCATGCCTCACTGAAACGTGTATACGTTTATGTTTAATTTTGGTGAGACTTGTCTGGGACAGCTCATAATGTTGGAGTACCAACAAGAGAGTCATCAAGTCGTTGTTGACTCGATCTGGGGAATCCGTGTATTTGGGTGTTATTGTATCCAGTTTTTCCGAACGGTGGTTCGAGACTAGTGGATCTCGAGTTCGATGGCACTTCCCTTGTGAGGAAGGAGGTAGTATTACAACTATTTGGGAATCTTTGAAAGATTCGGTGAGTTGGTACGTGTGGTGTTGATTTTGGGAATCACGCCGTGTTGTTGATCGTCGATTATCATTCTCCACTGGATGGGAATGACTCATAATTGACGGTTGTGTTTGGGGCTTAGGGGTATGTTGTAGATACCTGAGCCGAGTGCATTGAGTATGCATGTGGTGTCCGTGCTTAGGCAGGTATACCGGTGGGTATACGGATGCCAATTTTTAATTTCCTTTTTGTCAAGCATAGAGTTATGCTATTTTTGGATGGTTTGTCAAGCATAGTGTTATGCTATTTTTGGATGGTTAAATCTCTGATGAAAGATATGGAACACCTTGCGATTGGGAATCTCCATGGCACGATAATTATGAGAAACAATCGTGAAGTTAGTTGACTTCCTTTGAGGATGGATTATCTTGTGTGGGTTGAGGTGTTTCCTTGTTCGTGTTTCCCTTCGAGTTATGCGATAGCTTTCCCAAGTTTGGATTGTTAAATCCTAGGATTATCAAGGGATGACAGGAATTCGGATTGGTTGGGTGTCGCTGTCGACACAAGCGTTGAGGATGCAATGGGTTTATTGCATGTCCTTTCAGAATTTGAAACTCTGTGGAGTCTCGATTGTTTATTTATGATTAAGATGTGATTCTTGGAACATCCGGAGGTGGACATCTTGTGAGATGTCTTTTGTATGAATCTGTGGCCGTGAGTTGCCCAAATTGAGTTGCAATGATACGACTGCTCCTTCGATGGAGGAGGTTTGAAAGTGGAAACCAGGTTTGGTATGTATACACCGTGGTATACTAGTGTTTCCCTCGTAACGATGTATGTTAGACATCGTGAGTCATGATAGAGATGTCGTTGAATGATATCTACGATGGAATCGGGAGCGATTCGAATCCTTGCAGTTTCAGTTGACTAAGTACTTTTGGACTGTTAGCGTTGAGTTGTGCTGACGCTCTTTGACGTTATGATGGATTTGGAAGTCTATTCCACTCCAGAGTTTGACACGAGGTCAACGTTCTCACGGTTGAGGTGTCATTCATGATCCGTTCATACTAGTTATATTAGAACGAAGGATGACTGTCCGATCTACAGTCGTAAGTATCGGTTATTTTGCAGTCATGAGAGACTGACCTTTGGGATGAACCACATCGAGGTACGTTTTGCCTCTTGGGTGATAATTTGGTTTTGGTAGGTCGCTCTATTTCAAAGTTTGATGTGAGGTAAGTATCCTCGCGTTTTTTTAAGACGATCCTAATATGGTCAAGGATCGAGGTTATGGCTTCATGTTGTTGTGTAGCCTGGGTGTTATGTGATACACCGGTGCTAATTTCGAGGACAAAATTCTTTTAGTGGGGGATATTGTGATGACCAGGGATTATAGATGTTAATCCCGGAGTATTAATAAACCCTAAAGTTGTTTTACGTGGCGATTTGGAGTTTAATCGCGGTGATGGGCCTTTCGGGCTCGTCTATTTGAGTAGTTGGGATCATTGGATCCCGAGGTTGAGATTGTATTCTCATTCTGGTGAAAAACCTATGAGGTGAGTTTTTAATGTGACTCGGGATCTGGGGTGCTTTGTGTGGGTACCGGTAGGGGGTTTTGGAGTTAGAGAGGGAGTTTTTGAAAACAGATGATTTTTAATTAATCATGATGTATTTGTGGGGCTTTTAGAATTTCGGGGTAATTTTTGCTATATACCAGTTGAACCCGAGATTTTAATTATTGGAAGCCATTATTTTACCTTGATCTCTCTCTCTCCCCGCGCTGTTTCCCGATCTCCCTCGACCCCCGCCGCTTCAAGCCGTGCGCCCGCCGCCGTCTGGCCGCCATCCGGCGCGTCCGACCCGCCATCGGCTTCGTCTCTTCCAGGCGCACCTTTCCATACCAACAATTTGAAGTTTCGTCGAGAATCGCGTTCGGATTTGCCAGAAAAGCGCAAGGGTTCGAAATTTCGAATCTGTCCGATTTGGGGCTCGATTTTTGGTACGTTTTTGGGGCTTTTCTTCAGGCGTTTTATGCTGTTAATTGGGTCGAAAATTTTCATACTTTGTGGTTCAAAAATTTGTTGCCATTGGTTCGAATTTTGGTGTTCTGTTTTTCGAAAATCTTGCTGATTTTGGATAAATTCTTATGCTTCACATGGTTCAGCTTTTGAGTCTCTTTGGTGATGCATTATGGTTCGAATTTAACGCTGCTTGCGTGGGGTTAGGGTTCGAATTTGGGGGTTTTGGCAGTGGGGTGGTGATTCTTGTTATTTATAGATTAATTAATGTTTTAGATGAATTATGGTGCATAATTGGGTTCGATTTGTGATGTGAAGGTTCGAAAATTTATGGGGAGTTCTTGTGCAATTTTCGATATTGTCTCCTTCGTTTTCCCTCCCTGCGTGTGCCCTGCCCCGGGTTTTTTAAATAATTAATTGTCGTGTGTTGACAATTTTTCTGAGGGTTATGGGTGCGCTTGAGCATGGGTTGCATGTTCGTAAATAATTGTGAATTATTTGTCGTGTTAGCACATCGTTCCTCGGGGCATGGAACTCGAGCAAGGTTTGGCTCGGACTTCGGAGATTTAAGGTACGTGCGACGTACGAGCATTTCTTTATATGAGAGCATTTGTGAAATGCATAATGTATTTTGATTGCATTGAATAATTGTGCGTATGGTTATATAAATATGTTGATATAGCTAAGGAACGACCAAATCTTAATATCGCCGTCACAAGCGTGCGTAACACTAGAGTATGATAACTCTTATATGATATATGGGGTACTGGATTTATATGACCATTGTAGGGCATTGAGATGCCTGAGAATGACGGTGGAATCATGAAATTATTGTAAGACATTTGAGATGTCTGAGTATAATGGAAAATTGATAAAATAAATGCGAGGCATTTGAGCTATCTGTGATTAATAGCGAAGTTGAGAAATCAGTATTGATATTGAGATATCTATTTTTGCATGTATAATGAATTTGGAATCATTAATTATTGATATTTGAGAATCAGGCATGCGATGAGTTAATCAATGTGTTGATTTACTGATTTTTGAGATTTGATGAGTTGATGATTGTGAGAACAGGGACAGTACATGGAATCCTGGATGAGGACGTTGCCATCCAGGGAGTATCATTTAAAATTCATTAGTATTTACTTTTGTTGTAAATTATGAATTTCATTTTGTGATTATGGGATTTTGTGTATTGGTATGCTCACCCCGTTGGGACTGTCTCTGTTGGGGCAGGTGAACAGGTACATCGACTGCTTTGGAGCTGAGCTCGAGCTGTTGATTGGAGGTACTCCCAGGATCGTGGTACCAGGGCTTGATGGAGCACGGTATCGTATAGGGTACTTATATACACCCGAGGGTTATATACATATTCATGATGCTCGCATGTGAACACGATTATACTTGTATATGGGTTGTATATATAGGCATGAGTCTTTCTCTCATTCATCCTATGTTGCATGCAATTAGTGGTAGAATTGCTAAATGATATGAGAGTCATTAGTGTATTATGTGGGTATTGAAACCCACTTTTGTTGTCTTATTGTGTGGTGTCTTCCCTAGCTGGGAATTTACTTAGTGTTCAGTATTTCTGTTGAGTATTGTGCTTTCCCTGGCCGGGAATTATGTTATGTGTTATGCTTTTATTTCGGGATAGCTCAATTTATGGGGAGACTCTGCCCAAATTTTTATAAAAGTCCACAATGTAAAAAGGTGGCGTATTGGGGATGGTAATGGGCGAAATCTATGAGTCTATTTGTTGGTAAAGATGATCTTATAATGCTGTATATTAAAGAAATTTTGTAGTTGCCATTCAATGGTAAAGTATCATCTGAGTTTCCCAATTGAGTTTTATTGAAAGCATGTACCACATATAAGGGTTAATACACTAATCAAGGGATAAGGGCTTGGGGTCCTTACAACATACCCGTCGTTTGGTCAAAAGATAGACAATCAGGAGTTACACCTTAACCTCCTCTCTGACATGTACCTTGTGATGGTGCGACATGAATATCAACAATTCAATGTATACTATGCCTCATCATAAAATTCAACATTTTCAACATTTTGTCACTCGCGATCGATTGCCAAAACGTTAAACACTTTATATTTTCCCCTGTCGCGGCGATCGATCGCTCCATGGCTCGTGATCATTCGCCAGACTCTGAAAAATTCAAAACATGGCATTTTTAAGCTTATCTTCATGTTTTCATTTATGCACATTAAATTTCAACATTAAAACTTGATAAACCATTACTACATCAGTCTAAGAACATGTTTTCATAATACCATAACCTATTTCATTAAATTCATCTCATATTAATTCTCCATCCACATAAAAAGCAACTAGATCAAACTTTTCCATTCAACTATCAATAAAAGAGCATCAAAGTCATTCTATCCTTACCACATCAACAAGAACTTCAATTATGAGCAAGTTTCCACTTGATTTCCAAGCTCCAAGTCAAAAGAAATTGGACAAGAGAACACAAGGGTTTGAGAGCAACTTTGTAGGATTTCTTAGGTGAAAACATGTGAAGTATGTGTTTTCAAAATCTGATTTCACTTATTTATATTTTGTTAACTCATGCCAAGTTTATTCCATGTGTTCTATCATGCATCAAATACATTTCCTTCATGTAAAGTTACTATTACACCATATACAGATTATTTCAGGTAACACAACAAGTCCATGTGTTTGTTTTCAATGAGTCCATTTCCCTTGTCATACATGAAATGGACATCATGTACTACCATACTTCTATTTTGTATATGTTCTCTCATACTCGGTTCAACCTGAACCCGAGTCCACATCATACCGTAATTAGTTCATAACTACACAATACGTCATTAACATCTGCATGATTCATATCTAGACATTAAATAATACTTGCTTTTACCATATTGCCCCTCTTTTTGTCTTGTTTTTTATTTCACTCTTCAGATTGCATCCAAACAATTAAAGCTGAAGGCAGCTAACGGCTGAGATGAAATCTTACTTTCTTCACCTTAAAAGCAACAGAGAGAGGCAAGAACAGAGTGAGATGAGCGGCAGTTTCCACGAAGCAAAAAAAGAAATTAAAAGCCGTTGAGCAACGGTCGGAACCGTAGGAATGGCGGTTTTGATCCAACGAATCCGCTCCAATTCGGGTAAAACCCGGATTGTGTTTCGGTTTGTAGCCTGACTAATTGGTTCCCTTAATCCGACCCAATAAGACGCCTGAGAGCAATCTAATAAAATAATTCAAACTCAATTCGGTAGAAAAATTGTTCAAACATATTTGACCTGAGCTTGAGTTCCTTAATTTTAAATACAAATACAAAATTTTTGGTTTCGCTAAATAAATAAAAAAAAGTCACAAGTCAAAAGTTGACATGCTTAGTTATGATTGCTAGGGTCGTTTGGGTGCGTTTGGTTTGTGGAGACCATCATTCTAAGGCAACAAAATTTAGTGATGTAAGTTAGGAGGAAAGTTGACTGATTACTGCAATAATTAATTTCCCTTCCAGTTATTTTTGTCTTCTTTTTTTAAAATTTCGAAAGGGGGCAAATTGGGGAAAATACTAGTACGAACTTAGATTGAGCATTGTTTACGGACCAACTCAATATAATTGATATGTTAGTTTGTGTTTTTTATTTAAAATATGTTATGCTTTAATAATTAATATTGAGTTTATACATAAATGTGACCCAAACCGTATGAATATGAGTTCATGCATGACGAAAATTTTGATAATATTTTTTCCTTTTAAGAATAAATGAGTAGGCACAGTAAGTGTTTCCCCCATAATTAATTGAAAATTTTATGTTAATAGGGTTCGATATTTACTCATTTTTAAATTGTAACTTTATAAATTGAGTTAGCTTATCTAAAAAAATATATAATACAAAATTATATATCTTATAATAAGAATAAAACTGTTTGTGGAAATGTTAAAAAAATCAATAGATTAAGTTAGTTACAAAATTAAAGATTTTACGATTTATTGTAACAAATTAGACATTAAAGAAGAGATACAGAAAAATGTATTTTGACATGTGAAAATAAAACTTACATGTAAAGAAAATCGGGTGCCGATTTAGAAATTTTTTTGAATACATGGTTTTTTCTATTTTTTCAAATATTTATTATTTTAAAGTTTTAACAATATGATGTATATTTTATTTGTCAAATCATAATTTATTTAAATATATTTTATGTAACAGTGTATTACACTCTAGTTTAAACAATTACATATGTCTCCCTTGTAGAATAGATGTATTACAATAACATCCCCTTTAGTTTGTAAATATATAAGAAAAATTACAACTAACTCCCATAAGATTTGACATAAAAATATATTATATGAGTGGTAGATGATATTGTTTAAACTTGAAGGGTTAAAATGATAATTGTCAAAACTAGACGGGGTCTATATGAAGTTCACCCTTAAAATGTGTTACATAACAAGTTACCAATATCGCGATAATGTTGAGGCATTGTTTGGTAAATTTGATGAAAGTGAGATGAGTTATGGTTTTTAATTACATGTTCATCACAAATCGCATCTCATACATCTAAAGTAAAAAAAGATTAAGTAAATCTAGTCGGGAAAAAGCATTTACCGAGGTTAACTACAGAAAGGAAGACTAACCACTCAAGTACTCGGAATGCTTTTAAAGAGTAAAAAAAGTAATAATATCTTAATACTCTATCTTGTGTTATAATTTACTCTTGATGCATTGCCATATTTATATAAATTAGTTTTAGAAAAACCGAAAAATTCTTGTATGGATCGGAACTAGGCCACAACCAACATAAAGCAGTTGGTATTCGGAACAAATTGTAGTTGAAGATGGAGTATCAATTTGAGCAGAATATTTTGCGACCGAAAATAAATCATGCATTTTATGAAAATATAATTATGTGCTAATTTTGATTTTTCTGAATATTTGTTTTATTTCAATCCTTTTCGAGGATTCTTACTGTATATTTAAAGAAAACTATGTTATATTTTTATCCTTTTTCTAATTAGATCAAATTGGTTTACATTAAATTCATATATTAAAATTTAAACATGTATTTGTTTAAATAATACATGTTTATTTTGAATAGCAATCATGAAATTAGAACGTTAAAAATGATGTGATATCAAATCTTAACAAAAGAAATAAAATAAGAGAACAACCGATGTCAAAAAAAAGCTAGGGAGATAATATATAGTTTTGGGATGGATAAAAGGTAATTTGGTGAGACAAAATGTAATTTTAGAGTGACGTAAACAAATTTTGACAAAAACAATTTATTTTAATAAAAAAAAATTGTATTCAGGGAGGCATATGTTACCCTCTTTATACTATGTATTCGCGCATGAGAACAACCTTGGTTTCATTAATTAAGAAAAAGGACGAGAATACAAAACATATGATTAGGAACAACAACGCAAGTAGACCCGATCAAGAGTTATCGTCGATCCTGAACTGGCTTGGAATCGGCTCGTGGTCAACAGGTTGATTAACCGGGTCGAACCCGTAACCGGTCTATCTATAGAAAAGCCGGTTATTGGTCATAATTTTGCTAACCTTTGAATCTTTGGTTAACCGACGATTCAATGATTTATTTTATTTTATTTTTTACATTTTTATATTTAAAATATATAGTGTGGTGCAGATTTGTACTAATAACCTCCAACTTGAATAATTAACTTCAAACACTAAACAATAATAATATTGTTGATCTAAATATACTGTTATAATTTTATATATTGACCAAATAAATATATCTTACACATTTTGATTATATGATCTTGAATTTAATTCACGTTATTTTATGGTTAATCCATGGATGAAAACACATTCAAACACTTTTTACACTTTATTTCAAATTTAATAATATTTTTAATTTTTTTAAAAAAATAAGAGTCAAACTGTAACTGTAATCATAACCGTTGGTTAACCGTAACTGAAACCTGAACCATAACCGACGATTCGTGAACCGTAATCGAAACCATCGAGGAAGGTTAAGGTTAAATGTCGATGTTTTTTGAACCGTCTAACCGACGATTATGAAACGTTGTCAGGTTTAATTGCAAGTGTATTATTATTATGAACAATAAAACAAATATAATACAAGATCACCATGCACCCACAAATGTCAAGACAAATTTGACAGCAACATGAAAGTCTTCCATTCCAACCACTTCCACAAATACTAGATTTTATAACACAACTAAGTACACCGTCGTCCGCACGGCTGAGCATCCCACCACAACCACCACTGCCGCCGCCGTTAAAATTTTAATTTTTTTTTTGCAAATTCCAATGTCGCCCTCAACCTTCATTTCCCTTCACTTACTTATTTAGCAGCAAGATCGAATGAAAAAAATGTAAGATTTTTTAAGATCCAACAAATTATTATCAAATATCAGAAAATAAAGATTCATGATTGGACAAATCGTAGGGTGCCCAAAGGCTATCCAATGTACAAGGTTTCTTCGCATCAAGCCTGAACCATGGCTTCCCTTTGCCACTCCAATGCAGAAGGCTCACTGGACCCGGATGCAGATCTCTGCATAAACCTTCAAGATTATCACCTCCGAGCCCGTGTTGATTCCAACGATGCTCAACTCCTTCAACATTACCAGCAAAAACCAGTAAAAATGGCGGCAGAGACCCTAATTCGTAGATTCTGTATCGTTTCTGTATTCTCATCCAATATTCTAGTTTCTTGGTTAAACCGTAGTTTCGCCATTTTGTTAAATCGATTACCATTACTCCAGTGTTGAAATAACAGGGGTTTCGTCTTCTGAAAGTGGCGGAAAATGATGGGTTCGACCAGAATTTTGAGGTAAAGTAGTGGCTGAAGTTTGCGTGGCAGTATTCGGGGGCACCGAGGACGTGGGAGTGAAGGTTGTTTTGCCAGAGTTTTGCAATGTCGTCGATGACTATGAGGTCGGAGTCTAGGTAGATAATGCGGGTGACGGCGGCGGGGAGGAGATCGGCGAGGTAGATGCGGGCGTAGTTGAGGGGGTCGTCGAGGGCACGGCGGATGGAGGAGGAGATGAGGTGGTTGACGGTGTCGGGATTGAAGGGGTAGAGGTGGAAGTGAAGGTAAGGGAAGGTGGAGGTGATGGTTTTGTGGAGATTGTCGTGGTGGTTGGGGGTGGCGAGAAAGTGGAAGACGGTGTTTTCCGGGCAGGAGGAGTGTTGGAGGACTGAAAGGACGGCGGCAATGGAGCCGCGGAGGTATGGGGTGGAGTAGTCTAAAGTCATGGCTATGTGTATTGTGGTGGTGTTCTCATTCGGCCGTGGGCATGAAACTCCGTTGCGAAATGCGGGGGCTTCCCGGAATTGTTGGTGGTTGGTGGCGTAGAGTGGAGGAAGGAGGAGAACGGCGGCGATTACAGTGGTTAGATGACGGAGATCGGGTGGCATGGTTGTTGGGGATTGAGAAGGTGAAATTAGGAGAGGACGAGATGTAATGGAATTTGTTTTGACTACTCTTTTAAGCTTTTATTTAGTTGCTTTTAAATGTATTATTATTTAATTTATTTGAAATTGAAATTGAAATTGATAGTGAAAGTTTAGCTAAACTAGTGAAAAAATATTGCCACTTTGCCTTATTAAACCTTATATCCACATGAAAGAGATGATTCCGACATGTCTATGTTTATTATTGTTTACAATAATGTGTGTTTTATATGTATGACTAAAATTGGAGAGAATTTGGTCAATAATTATCGTCAAATTTAAATTTTAAAAATGCACATGTCGAATTGTGAGTATGATGCTAACAAATTAGTATGGATGACTAAGGTGTTATTTGAAAAATATGTTCGATAATTTGATAGAAAAACTGTTAGTAGAAAAGTTTTATTTTTTTATGGATAATTGTCATATTCATCCAAATACAGTTAAAAGGTTGAATTATCTTTATCACCACCAAAACAACATCAAATATCCAACCTCGTGATGTATGGATTATACGAGATTTTAAGATACATTATCATCACTGATTGTATAAAAGTCCTAATAGGGCTATGTAGTAGGAGTATCGAATTCAGAGAAGATAATATTTTTTACCAGAGATGATAACATAATTTAGATGTAATGAATCTTATAATTTCAGCTTGGACTATAGATGTTTATACAAATACATTTGTAAACTTTTTGTCGTTGTAAACTTTGGTTACCGGATAACATGGTTTCAAATAATTTGGATGAATGGTTAAATGGTGAAGGCGTCAAAAACTGCAACATCTATCACAGAGGTTGATTATCATAACATAATGGAAGTCTAACATCTCTTGAACTATCCTGAAGAAAATAATACAACTACAGAAATATTGACTGACGAGCAGATAATTGAAAGAGTGAGAACTGACAAAAATGAAGAAGTTTAAGATGATAGTTCAACTATAGATCTCTCTTCTCGAAATGAATCTCTTAAAACAGTTATCACATTAAATTAATTTTATTAAAATATGAGAAAATCACCACATAAGTTCTTAATATGTTAAGAAAAATTAAAGATATGATTCAACATGACATCAATTTCAACAAAAAAAACAAATGATAACTGAATCATTTTTTTATGATATTTCATAGATTAATCATATTATGTACTATATATTAAGGATTTATTAATTTATATATTTAATTTGGTTTATATGAATTCTCGTATATGTATTATTTTATAAATTTAGAGAATTATTAATTTAACACATTGTCTTAAGTAGGAACTGGACAAATATATTATTGAAGTAATTAATCGAGTATTAAATGATTGAGGTTCAATTGTAGTTCTATATATGATATTACTTCTTTTCCATCAAATTGAGATGATCATGCAAGACTTTCAAAAAAATTACCAATTTTAGTTGGAAATTCATCCAAATTAAAAAAAAAACAAAATTAATAAAATTGTTTAAATAAGTAGAAATTTTTTCTTTAAAAAAAATTAATTTATGGATTTTTTTTTTGAAAAGCAATATATGGTATTAACTTCCGGATATATGTTTTAAAAATATTATGGGAGGAATATATTTGTGGCATCTGAGTGTTCAATGGGTGGTAGGACCAAGAAAACGTTGGAGTGTTGTGAAAGCCAGGCTGGAAAGACGCGTCTTTGAGTAAATGAGGTGACAGAAACTTGTGTGGCAATTTGCGGGTTTTATTGTTGTTACCTTTAAGGGCACTGTCATCAGGGGCATCATCCACCACCCATTTGGAATATTTTCTTTCTTTTTTAAAAAAAGATTTCAAATGAATGATGATGATACGCCTAAGGGCACTACCCTTAAAGATATCATCAAACAAACCCAATTTGCGCCACCAAATTTGTGATGTCGTACGATCTGAGCCGTATATCAGTAGTTCCGCTCAATATACAGTCTAGTTTCTTAGGTCACCTCAACTATGGGCAAATTGCATCCAACTGCCATTTGAAATTTAAAATACGCATAAATACCCATGTGTTAAATAAATTAGTATTTTAATCCTTGTATTTTTTTTAAAATAAACATTTAAACCCTATGTATATTAATAGACGTTTAAACCCCTATATAATATTAATTAGCATTTAAACCACTGTGTTTTTTTTAAAAATAAGCAAAAAAATCACTGTATTTTTAAAAAATAAATATTAAAAACCTATCTTTCTAAAATAAACATGGTAAATAAAAAATTTAAAAATTAAAATTATTATTTTTTAAAATAAAGTGTATTGGATGTTATAATTTTTTTTAACAATTTGTTGAAATGTCTTTTTAAAAAATAAAAATATATTGGTTGAAATATATAAAAAAACATACTTCAACAATTAATATTTTCCTTCTTGCCTAATTTTATAATTATAATGTTCTACTATATTTTTTAAGGCATTTAATGTTCTTTTTAAAAAGATATTTCAACCAATTGTTATTAATAAAAAATTTGAAGCACCCAATAGGGTTTATTTTATAAAAAAAAATCATAACTTTTTTTTTAAATTTTTGTACTTTTAATTTTTTTTATTGTTTAAGCTTATTTTTAAAAACACAGGGTTTAATATTTATTTTTAAAAAGATATGGGTTTCTTGCTTCTTTTTTTTTAAAATACAATAGTTTAAAAGCTAATTATATTACACAGCGGTTTAAATGTCTATTTATTACACAAGGGTTAAATGCTTATTTTTTTTAAAAAAAAACATAAGGATTAAAATGCTAATTTATTTAACACAGGGGTATTTGTATCCATTTTAGATTTCATAGGGTAGATGGATACAATTTACGCCCTTAACTATCACTAAGATTTGTTATTTATTACTCGTACTCATTTACCTGCATATATAATATATTTTTTTAAATTTAAGATGATAGTCAATTCATTTTTTTAATTTTGTTTTAAATTAAGATGGTAATAGTTCATTTTTTAAATTTTTACTTTGAGATTTAATAATTTTTTTCAAATTAATTTTAAAGTTTAATATCCTCCATATATTTTTTATGTTATTATGGTTATTCAAATTAGTAGGGGTGCTAAGATCATTTAGCATATTTCACGTATCTATTATTTGATAACACATGTGAGGGTATTATGATATGTTCAGTTTATGTCATATCACAATAGCCTCACACATTATATATACTAGTCATCATTTGCACATGTTGCATACATATACGATTTTTTTTTTGTAAACTAAGATGGTAATTGCAAATTCATTTTCAATTTTGGCTTTTGGGGTGTAATAATTTTTTTTTTCAAATTGATTTTGTTTGTTTAATACCTTTCAATGTATTTTTTGATGTTATTGTGGTTATTCAAATTAGCAGGGGTCTTACGATCATTTAACACATTTGACATCTTCGTTATTTGACAATATATGTAAGGGTATTATGGTAAGTCATCTTAGGTCATACCACACGTATACATTATATATAGTATAGATTATAGATAACAAATTTATTAATAAAAACGAATATGCTCGTACTCGCATTCGGCACGTAGTTAGCACACTCAGTTTTGGTTGGGCGGTACTTACACGCGCAGGGAATAGACTAGATTAAGAGGTTATAAATAGTGGGATATTCTACGCTACCACACATATATTACCCTATGGGATATTTGATTGCGCTATATTAATTTAGAGATGGGGTCTCACTTGTCAAATTAAATTTAAGTAAATCATTCTCTACATGGAGAAATACTCACAAATAGGATAGAGATAACCAAATAGTGGATTAAGTAATTATTACTTAGATCACATAAATCTGATATGCGATTAGATGCATCAAATTTTTTAAAAATTGAGTACGGATGCGCCTTAATGTGCCTATTTTATATATCTATATATGTATCTATATATACACACACATACTGGTGAAATAAAGTTAAACATACATAATATACATCATAGTTAACAATCTTAAAATTAGATCTTACTGTAGGATTTAACATTTGCTGCTTTGCAAGACGTTATAGCTAGTGATAAGAATGTAATTCAAATCTTGTATTTGATCGCTCAGTAGGAATTCTCCGAAAATTATATTTAGATAATTAAAAATGAAAATGAAAACGAAGTATTAAGATTTTGTTTTATTTTAAGACATAAAAATGAAACCAAATTTTATATCTCTATTTCAACATTTTTTGTAATATTGTGAATTTATTAAGAATGACTCGTATTATTTCTAGAGAATTATATTATTACCTTATGAAATGACTGATACAAATATTGAAATTAACTCAATAAAATAAATTTTTGTTTAGAAATTCATTCTTTTAATTTCATGCAAAAAACTAAGATATCAAAATTATTATTATTTACTCCGTAAAAATATTACAAAGTCACAGATTTGTCATACCTTCCTTTATCACATATTTTAATCTTTCATATGTTATTATCTCTTTTCATGAATTCATTGCAGAATTGTGAATATTATCTATCTAGTTACCATATAACATAATTTTCTTACCAACCCGAATTACCTAAAAACCATGAAAATTCATCTGAACCCAATATCGAAGAATTTTTTTTATAATTACAAAAAAAAATCGGAGAATTAAGAAGGATTAAAAAAGACTTAGTACACTTAGTGCGCGACTTAGTAAATCTTAGTGCAAATTAGAAATTCTTAGTGCATGAATTATAAAATCTTAGTGCACTAATTAATAAAATTTTAGTGCGTGAATTATAAATTCTTAATGCGCGAATTAGAATTTCTTAATGCGCGAATTAGAATTTCTCATTTTTTTCTTAATATGGCGCACGCGCACTCAGTTCGTCAGTTCTCGGCCGGAGCGTCAGTGAGTGAATGGGGTAGGAGGATTATGTGACTTATATTATTACTTGATACCTTGGATACACCAGTCTGATAGGGGCGGACCTAGGAAAAAATTTTATGGGGGCGAAATTTTTATAATAATTAAGTGAAAAAAATTTAGGGTGGGGCAAATAATTTAATTTTTTAAAAATATGGGTAAAAATTTATGTTTTTAAAAAAATAAATTTTGTCCATTAAAAAAATTAGAGACTTACATCACCAGCGCAATTTTTTCCATTAAAATATAGTTACTTTTTTACACAAAAAATTGAGTCACATGTTTTGTATCACCACTTCATTTAAAAGAAAAGATTGTAGCCACGTGGGAGAGTTGGGCAGAGAGCCTTGGAGAGTGTGTGTCATTATCCGATATTTTACATGATCATAACCCTTTAGCTACTGTTATTTCAATTTTGAACACCTGTAGCGAGAGATATAACCCTTTAGCTACTGTTATTTGCTAAGATAATATGTTAAGAGGAGATAATTATTGAATTTGTTAGCTCCTAGCTAATTCAGAACTAGATGAAACTTAGGACAAATTCAAATGATTGTATAAGAAATTTTGTACGAATTTCATGTGAACCCTTATGCTATAATTAGGTTAGGTATTATTTTGAAATTACTCTATACATACTAAGGTTAAATATAGTTGATAAATGGTCCCTTAACATTGAAAAGGCTTTTGAAACCTACACTGAATGAATTTGATTATGTTGGATAAGACGAGAATGTGGAAAGAAGTATGTTTCACCTACATAATTAAAATTAGAGCCATAAATAACATGTATATATTGTAATTGATATTACACAAATGGTATAAAATTTTGGATATGCATTGTCATATGCTTATAGGTCAACATCTCGGTAAAAGTACAGACGAGACCAATTAAGTAAAATCATCGAGATATGGGAGACAATTTGTGAGTATCTCTTTATAACTTGGCATTTAATTTTATATGAGTATGTGATTTGTGTTATATAAGTACCATGAATTGGTGAATGAATTACAATGAATGCAATATAATGTGCAAGAACTAAATTGAGTTCTGAAATGTACATGTTGAGACGTGATGTTATACGTTATATATGATGTTATTTACCTTATTATTTCGATGTCATGCATATGATTATGACATGTGCATTTATAAGAGATTTGTAAGGCCCCGATGCTAATTAATCCGGATTAACGATGATTAAGAAAACCCGGATAATTAAAAGTATAGACTTTGAATTAATGTGTTCCAGATCACAACACCTTATTTTTAATCAAGATAAAATACATCAAAAATTAAAAATATGGGCATCAATTTCGGCCATGCCAAGCCCAAACACCACCTTCAACCATCATGGTGGACACATGGAACAAAGCTGGCACACAAATTGATTAAATATTCCATCAAATTGCCTAGTTCCCATCGCCCCTCACCTTTATCATTGCATGGGGTTGCCACTTTTTTTAACAATCTGATTTCCCTTCATCTCTCACATCTCCAACAAGCCATTCCTTCTCCCCTCTCCCCTCCAAGAATTCGAAAAACTCCACCCTTCTTCCTCCATCAAAACTTGCTCAAATCTTGCATGCAAGCTTGGTTTTGGATAGGAATTAAGAAGAGCTTCAAGGAATTGGGAGTAATTGGAAGCTTTGGAGGTATATCATCACCTTTATATATTTAACTTAGAATATATACTGGTTGGGTCGATTATTAGAATTTTATTGTGAAATTCATGCTGTCATAAACTGCAGCAGAAACTATTAATACATGCAGTAGATTGTTCTGTATTTTCGATTTTCTTAACGTCCGAATCTGAGTTTGAGCCTCAAACAAAAGTTGTAGATATTTCAATTTTATGCAATTTCAAAAAACGAAGCATGCAATTTGGGTCTCGGAAATAAAGGTTATGTCGATTTTACTTTCAGTGCTCATTTTTTACTCTGCATGTCCATGCATGTCCTATGCAGACTGTATTCGACTTTCTGGGCATATTCTCTTGCGAATTGGATTTCGGTCTTCAAATAAAACTTGTAGATATTTTCATTCTCTTGAGTTTAAAAAAAAAAAAGAGGAGTCAATTCGGATTTAATTTCGAGTAGTTATGAATTTTATACTTTAAGTGTTCAATCTATGTCCTGCATGTGGGCGAAAATCCCATGTAGTGTGTTATCCGAGTTCCTGAGCATTTTTGGCTAGGAATTCCGGAATATGTCCAGAAATAAGTATTTTAGTACGTTAAGTTTGCTGTCATTTTCCACTAGAATCACCCAATTTTAAGTTAAAATGAAAACGATATGGCGATTTTACTAAAACTGCTCGAGCTGGAAAACAGAATTTCAAAAGCTACGTGTTTAGGGTTTTACTACATTTAAATGGAGGAATTAACTCGACATCATTAGAGAAGAAAATGAAGTCCTTTGAGTTTTTGAACTGGATTTGGGTCATTTGGACATCATATGAATTTATTATAAATTTTGAACGAAAATTGGTCAGTCTGAATTTTGAAGAAAAATTGTAGGAACCATCCTTAAAACTTGTTGTAGCTATTGTGCCTACTTAAGCATTTAGTGATAATTTTTAGTATATATGACCAGGTTAATAGATTCCGTTGTTGATTCGAGAAGTCTCGGTAGATTAGCTTTGGTCGATGTACGTTGAAATGGGTTGTATCATGACGTCTGACGAAGACGTGTAATGATGCTATTGTATGATCTTATATGTCATTATTTGATTGATACGATTTAATTGTCACTAAATGATTCTTATGTGACTATATGATAAATTGAGATGCATAGAATTTCATGATATGTGAATTACATGATATGTTTATATTTTTCACATGAGATTTCATGACATGTTGAGTTGCATATGTCATATGATGCATAAATAAATTCATGGGCATATCATATTGATTCATCCAATCCTTTGATATCCTTGTTGATGATTGAGTTGATTTACTATGAGTGTCGGGGACGACAAGCACGGCGATGACAGGTAGTATAGATAGCGACTGTAGTCGCGCGCGTGTCACCGGACCTAGACACGAGGGATGGACGAACACAGCACATAGGATGAGTCTCCTAGCGTAATGTGCGTGTGTTGTCACCCTCTGCTCGAGCTGAAATTATTTGATGATACCGTCCTTTGTACTCCGATTTTGGTATCTTGATATTCGATTCCTTGTACCCATTCATACATCGCATTCATACATGGTATGCATTGCATGATACTTTGTCATTTGACATGATTTATTTATTTCTCGTACTGGGGCACTGACCCCCTTTGTGGGGGCTGTCATGTCTTTTGTTGTTCGGACATGACAGGCTTTACAGGAGGACATGGTGACGATGCTTACAGCGACACATCGAGAGATAACCGAGCTCCATGATGAGCGAGCTCAGGTTATGTATGGTTTCTTATCCCAGTAATAGTATATGAATTTTAAACAAAATAAATTTACCGGGGTATGCCCCGTGTATGTTGTACTTGGGATATGAAATTTTCGAGACTATGTGATAATTCTGGTTAATGTTTGATTTATTATTTGTAAATGAAAGGCTTAAATCGAAATATATTTATATTTTGATATCAAGATATATGTATCACTTAAAAGCAAAAATTTTTAGGGCCATTTAATAAGACATTTGAAATTAATCTTCCGCTGTTTACATAAATTAATCACTGTGTGATAATTAAACACCACATTAGGATCACGGCCCTCACATTATGGTATCAGAGCATATATCTGGGATTTGCTCGAATTAGAGTTAGGACACTGAGAATAGACACAAATGAATTGTTTGTGCATGTGTCTGACTATGTGATTTTATATGCTCTTGCCTGCTATGTTTACATGTTCGATAATGAGATTTTATACATGTAATGGATTATTAACCAGGGATAATTAGATGTCAAATCTCTGACTATTTTTATATGCTGAGTTGCATAGAATGTAGAGAATTTGAATGCTGAGTTGCATAGAATCTAGAGAATTGAATGCTGAGTTGCATAGAATCGAGAAAATTTGAATGCTGAGTTGCATACAATCTAGATAATTTGAGAATTTTATCTGTTAGCACTGATAGTTGCTGATATGATGTTGATATAGAATAAGTGATGAGAACATCTCTGACTTGAGATTGTATATGATATTTTGATTTTATGATGGACAGTTAGTGTTTGGACAGGTAGCAGTGATATGAACTGTCATAGCTATTTCATGAACCTATAGGCACTGTAAACTGTGAATTGAATTAACTTAGTGATAATTATTGAGAAGTTTATTTATCACTTTGGGACTTAACCCTTGTGTTTAGTGGGATGACACTAGAGCTCTTTAACACGCATTTTGTCGATTGACATCAGGAATTTGAGTCCGAAAGACCAAGGTAATACGTATGAGTTAACGTCAAAATCTGTGCACTTTGAGATGATGATTTAGAACTTAAGGATATTGAAAATAGTGATATTCAATTGAAGAATAGAGTTTAGTTGTTGTGAGGAAACAACGATTATTGTTTTGAATGGGGACTTGGATATGGGCTGTTGTCATTCAGTTCCAGTTTAGATGTCTAACTTATGAATAAAAACTACAATATGAACTCTTCGAGATGAGAGTATCTAGAGAAATTGTAGTGATGAAAGACGAGTTTTCCCTCTTGTTGACACGAGAAAAGGCACCGCGTCTGGCCGGGCGGGCGGAATGGATGAGCGAAAGGTGTCATGCCTGCAAAGAAAAGGTAATAACGAGACTCCCTGATAATAGTAAGTAACCATGTCAACAAGAAAATATGTTTATGAGAATGCCATATTGATTACATGAAAAAATGATAATCGATTATCGTGGACTTGAGAAATGGAAATATCTGCTTAATCTTGATAGCTATTCACTAGTGAAGAGATTAGAAATCGACTGAAGAATAAGACACCGATGTGGTGCGAAGTAGTTAGAACTGGATTAAAGATTAATGAAGTGATTATCAGTAGTCCTAGAAAAGTTTCAGAAGTATCACTCCAATTTATCCAGCTCTAGTAGTTCTAGAGGTACTATGAGATTGTAGAATACCAAATCTTTTCGAGGTCACTGTGGATGTAAATATCTACTGATCCACTTGAAAGAAAAATAGGAACTGATATTGATGGTGGTCAGTCAGAGCATACGTTACGTGCTCAGGAACAGATGCAGCTATAACAACAAATACCCTGAGCTAGGGGCAAATATCAGAGTGGTTATTCTTTTCGACCACTCAGTTCCAGCAGCAGTTAATTACCTGCAAACCAGAAGTAATACCTGATAGTTCTTTTTGGTTTCCCAACAGACCAGAGAGTATACCTTGATAGAGGATACGGTTAGAGATGCTTCAGTACTAGTGATCGCAGATACATGTCATGTATTTGATCACACTGCACAAGTGTTATTGAGACAAAAAACATTGTTTTCATACATTGCATCAACTGTGCATTGGTTATTATGATTTGGAAAATATATCAGCAGTGCTAATTATATTATCCACACTTGTAATAGTGAACTGTAGCTTACAGTTTAATGATAATGATGTGGATTTGAATTCAATGGTGTTGCCCATATATGGTTTTGATTGTATCAAGGGTATGGATACTCTGATAAATTTTGAGATATTGTAAGTTGATTTCAGAGTACAATGAATTTTCGACTGTATTGTGGTTTCAAATGAAATGTTTACAGCCACGAATAACAAGCTAAGATACTGATAGCATCAGCTATTAACGTATTGAAATTGCGATACTTGGAGAATTGAAGGATTTTTTATACGAAGCAGTTAATGCTCACCAGGAAGAGTCGAGGCTGCCTGATATCTTAGTGGTAAGAAACTTACCAAGATTTTCCTGAAGAAATAAAAGAATTTTCACTAGAGAAGGAAATTGATTTTTAACTGTTCGTTGATGCCAAGGAATAGATTCGATATTGAAAGTACTATGCGGAATGTCATCAGCAAAGTTGGCAGATACAGAAGAATAGTTGCAGAATCTCCTTGATACGAGTACATATGTCTGAGTAATGTCACTTGAGGAAAACATCAGCATTGTCCGCGAAGAAGAAAGATGATATTATGAAGATGTGTATCGACCAAAGGTAGTTGAATCGGGCTATTGTCAAGAATAAATATCCACTACCTAAGATCAAGAACTAGTTGATCAAATTGTAAGGAACCTCGATGTATAAGAAGAATGATTTTAAATATGGTTACCATCAGTTTGTGTCAGAAGAGAAAATGGTTTAGGCAATTGGTCAAACCAAATATAGGCATCTTGAATTTTTGAAAATGCCGTGTGGTCTGACAACTATACCAGTAGAGTTATGAATTTGATGAATAAAATATTTCGTAACTTTTGGGCGGAATTGTAATCATATTCAGCAGTGGTATACTAGTGTATACGAGATCCGGAAGAAATCACACAAAACATCTACGATTGGTTCTTCAGATGCTTCATGAAGCTCAAATCGTATACAAAGTTATCGAAATGTAAATCTTGGTTGAATCAAGTGTTATTTTGGGATAGGTGATACCAGCTCACCGGGTACCTGTTAATCCCCAGTAAAGTAGAGGTAGTAATAATTTGGCCAAGATCGATCAGTGTACTCGAGATACGAAGTTTTACGAGTTTGGCCAGATATTTAAGGCTTTTATGGAAGTATATTTTAGTATAGCCTGATCTATAACCAATTGACCAAGAAGAAATTTGAGATTTCGTTTGTTCAGATGAATGTGAAAACAGTATTCATAAACTGAAACAGAAATGGACTATGGCCCCAATGTTGATTTTGTTTAACTGGTTCAGGGGAAGATATAGTCTGTGCAAATACGTTGGTCAAAGATTTGAGATACGTTCTGATGCATCATGAGGAGATGATTGCATATGCTTTGAGATAGTTGAAGCTGAAAGAATCATGATATCCTGTTCATGAACTCGAGCTTGTAGCCATTTTTTTTGTCTTGAAGATGTGGCAATGTATCTGTGTGGCGAACAATTCGTAATATACTCTGATTTTTGGAGTTTAAAAGAGCTATTATTCAGTCAGAGTTGAACTTGAGATAGAAGCGAGGACTAGATTTATTAAAGAATTTGACTCTGATAGCCAATATCAATCGGGGAAAATGAAAACTAGTAGCAGATGCACTGAACCGAAAAGTGCAAGGTGCAATGATAGCATCAATATATGCTTTGCAATTTGGTCACCTCAGATTTCAAAGATCGGAAAGACTCGAAAAACAGACCATACAGATATTGAGTGAAGAAATTGGTTATGTCTCATCAACCAACTAGATTTTAGTATGCCATTTAGTGGTGGTTACGATTGAACAATCAGTAAATAGCATCAAATTCTACTAATTCGACAGAAGATTAAGCACACTATAGATGACATAGTGTTATTCTGGGAATGATGAGATGTATCATTCTTGAGCTGATGTTGAACCCAGAGCATTTGCTCGCAACAGCTTCCAGCGGCAAGATATTCCGCCTCAGCTTTAGATGTGGCAATAGATGTTTGCTTCTTGCTAAACCACGAGATTAATCTTTCACCTAGAAATTGACAAGTTCCACTAGTGCTCTTGCGATCGATCTTACACCCTGCATAGTCAGCGTCTGAATATCCAATTAAATTAAAATTTGGATCTTTGGGATACCAGAGACCAACATTCTGAGATCCTTTTAGGTATCTAAGAATGCGCTTAGCAGCAATAAAGTGAGATTGCTTAGGATCAGACTGAAATCTAGCGCACATGCAGACTGAAAACATAATATCAGGCCGGCTCGCTATAAGATATAATAACGATCCGATCAGACTTCGATACATTGTTACCTCAACTGTCGTTCCCCCTTCGTCTTTATCTAGCTTGATTGATGGACTCATTGGAGTTGACGCAGTTGAGCAAGTCTCCATTCCGAATCTTTTGAGTAACTCTTTGGTATACTTGGTTTGATTGATGAAAATACCATTGCTGAGCTGTTTGACTTGGAGACCCAGGAAGAATGACAGTTCTCACATCATAATCATCTCAAACTGTCCATGCATTAACTTAGAGAATTTCTCGCAGAGTTTGGGGTTAGTTGACCCAAAAATAATATCATCAACATATATTTGAACTAAAGTATGTTTCCCCATAATAAATTTAAATAAAGTTTCAGTCCATACATTGCTTTATTCAGTAGGTATACGTGATCTGGAAACGAGTGATTTTGAAATCCAAGAGGTTGCTCGATGTTGACTTCCTCCTGAAGTTTGCCATTAAGAAATGCACTCTTCATGTCCAATGATATATTTTGAAGTCTTTAAAAGCGGCGAATGCAAGAAATATTCGGATGGCTTCAAGTCTGGTGACTGGTGCAAAGGATTCAACGAAGTTGATTCCTTCTTCTTGTCTGAAGCCTTGTGCAACCAGTCTGCCCTTGTTTATAACTACCACAAATCTGCGTCTAGCTTGTTTCTGAAGACCCATCTGGTTCCAATAACAGGCAGATCACTTGGTCTAGGGGTTAAGCTCCAGACTTGATTTTGTTCAAATTGGTTGAGCTCTTCTTGCATGGCCTCTATCTAGTTATAATCAGTCAAATCTTCATTAATCTGTTTGGGTTCCAGAATCGATATGAAAACGGCGTGAGTGAACTTATCCATCATCTGTCCTCTGGTTCTTATGGGTGCAGACAGACTTCCAATCACTAGATCAGGTGGATGCCTCTTTGTCCAGCGGTAGCTTGATTCTGGAACATCTGGTCCAGATGGAGTAGCAGTATTGACATTGTCAGCATCTGCCTTAACATTAGAGTTCATAACCTCCGGATCAGCTCGATCTAGAATAACTTCAGTGCCTTGATCCGATCTATCAGGTACTTCAGGTTCCGGTGGATTGTCTATTGATCTGTTAACTGCAATCTCATCATCACTGTTAGCTTCGAGATGGATATTTTCCATCTGATTTTGAATTAATTCCTTGTTGTCCTTAATACACAAGGATTCATCAAACACTACATGAACTGACTCTTCTACAGTTAAGGTTCGATTATTGAAGACACGATAAGCTTTACTAACAAATGAATATCCTAGGAATATTCCATTATCTGACTTAGCTTCAAATGTTGTAAGATGATTCTTACCATTGTTGTGGACGTAACATTTGCAGTCGAATACATGAAAGTAAGAGATAGTCGGTATGTTACCTGTCCATACTTCATATGGTGTTAAATTTAGCTTCTTGTTAATCATGGATTGATTTTGTGTATAGCATGCAGTATTTATAACCTCTGCCCAGTGCTTTTGGGAAATACCAGAATTAGCAAGCATTGTTCTTGCTGCCTCCTTAATCGTTCTGCAACTCCATTTTGTTGAGGAGTTCGAGCGGCTGAGAATTCATGCTTAATTCCTTGGTCTTCTAGAAAGGATTCAAGATTCTGATTTGATAATTCAGTGCCTTTGTCACTTCGAATCCTATCTATACCAGATGATCTTTCATTCTGAGCGCGTTTCAGCAGCTTGATCAACTTCGGACCGGTCTGATCTTTACTGCTCAAAAATATAGTCCATGTAAAGGGTGAGTAATCATCAATAACAACAAGAGTATACCGCATTCCCCCTAAAATTGTTATTGATATAGGACCAAACAAGTCCATATGCAATAGTTCTAAGCAACGTGATGATGATTTGGCATTCTTGTTCTTAAAGAATGATCTGATCTGTTTGCCCATTTGGCAAGCTTCACAGATCTTATCCTTAGCAAAGTCGATCTTGGGCAGACCGACAACTAAATCATGTTTACACAGGCTATAAATAGTCTTAAAGTTAAGATGATTCAAACGTTTATGCCATAGCCAGTGTTTATTATCATTATTCACGATGAAACAAGTAGGATTATCAGGTTGGGTGAAATTCGTGTTAATCTTATAAGTATTTCCATTTCTGATTCCTACAAGCATGGTCATACCATCTGATGATTTGACAATGCAGGTGTGTTTGTGAAATTCTACATCATAACCATTATCACATAATTGACTCATGATAATCAGATTATAGCATAGTTTTTCAACTAAGAGCACATCATTGATGATAATATTACCATGGACAATCTTACTCTTGCCCACGGTCTTACCCTTTGAGTTATCCCCGAAAGTAATCTTAGGACCAGCACATTCTGTGATTTCAGACAGCAGCTCGATGTTTCCCGTCATGTGTCGAGAACATCCACTGTCTAAGTACCAGTCAGACACTTGCTTCTTCAGTACCTGTCATCAAACACAATTACTGTTGGTACCCAATCCTATTTGGGTCCAGAACGGATTAGCGCTTTGGGAACCCACACCCGAATCAGCTTTAATGGCTTATGTGTGTCTGGTGTGGTGTGTGCTGATCTGTTTCGATGTTGTGTGTGATGATGTGTGTGATATGGAAGCCTTTGATTCCTATAAGGTAACCTATATCTTCGTTGAACTGGTTGTGAGTTGTGGTAGTTGGGTGGTCTCCCTTGCCTTAGATTTTGCACCTTTGGGTTTGGTCTGATAGACACAAAGCTTGCTGGTGCCTTTTCCTTGGCTTGGTTAACGTACCCAATGCCTTTCTCAAACCTTGATCCCTGAAGGAGGTTTCGTTTGAATTGTAGGCACTTCGGATTCATATATTGTGCTGGATCTAATGAATGTCATTTGTTTGATTTTGTTCTTTTCCAGCAACAACTCAGATTCATCTTTGGTGCATTCATTGGTGCCAAAGCCTATGCCAGTGATGTCACTGACACTTCGTTGTACCTCTTGCAACTCTTCCAATGATGCTCTTGATTTTGTCCATGTTTTGAAAATGTGAGAAAGTTTAGAATTTTGTGTGCTAAGTTTCTTATTTTCTTCATGGAGCTGTTCGTAAGAGATTTTTAGCTTATCCAGCTCGATCTTTAGATTATTGCATTCAACTAGCTCAGAGCAGCTTGCTTTGATATGCTTATCTGTTTGACCTTTGGCTTCAACTTTAGTTTTCTCAAGCGATTCAGCTAATATTCTATAATCATTAGCCATGTCTTGCAGTGCAGATGTAAGGACCCCAAGCCCTTAACCCTTGATTAGTGTACTAACCACTATGTGTGGCACATGCTTTCAATAAAAATCAATCGGGAAACTCAAATGATGATTTACCATAGAATGGCAATCACAAAATTTTCTTTAATATGCCACGTTATAAGATCATCATCCTAACAACGAATAGACTCATAGAGTTCGCCCATTACCATCCCCTTTACACCACTTTTACATTGTGGACTTTTATAAAAATTTGGGCAGAGTCTCCCCATAAATAGAGCTATCCCGAAATGAAAGCACAACACAATATATAGTTCCCGGCCAGGGAAAAACACATACTCAACAGAAACACAACAACACTAAGTAAATTCCCAGCCAGGGAAGACACCACACATAAGACAACATAAATGGGTCTCAACACCCACATAATACACCCATGACTCTCATGTCATTAGCAATTCTACTCTAATTGCATGCAACCCAAAATGAAAGAGAGAAAGGCTCATGCCTTTATATACAATCCATATACAAGTATAATCGTGCTCACATGCGAGCATCATGAATATGTATATAATCCTCAGGTGTATATAGGTACTCTATACGATACCGTGCTCCATCAAGCCCTGGTATCACGATCCTGGGAGTGAATCCAATCAACAGCTCGAGCTCAACTCCAAAGCCATCGATGTACCTGTTCACCTGCCCCAACAGAGACAGCCCCCAACGGGGTGAGCATACCAATACACAAAATCCCATAATCACAATAATGAAATTCATAATTTACAACACAAGTAAATACTAATGCATTTTAAATGATACTCCCTGGATGGCAACATCCTCATCCGGGATTCCGTGTACTGTCCCTGTTCTCACAATCATCAGACTCATCAAATCTCATAAATCAGTAAATCAACACATTGATTTAACTCATGGCATGCCTGATTCTCATATATCAATAATTAATGATTCCAAATTCATTATACATGCAAACATAGATATCTCGATATCTAATACTGTTTTTCAACTTTGCTACCAATCACAGATAGCTCAAATGCCTAGCATTTATTTTACAAATTCTCCATTATACTTAGACATCTCACATGTCTCATAACGAATACATGATCCCACGATCATTCTCAGGCATCTCAAATGCCTAGCATTTATTTTACAAATTCTCACTTATACTTAGACATCTCACATGTCTTATAATGAATACACGATTCCATGATCGTTCTCAGGCATCTCAAATGCCCTACAATAGTCATATAGACCCAGTACCCCATATCTATTATAAGGTCATACTACTCTAGTATTACGCACACTTGTGGCAGCGATATCAAGACTAGGTCGTTCCATAGTCATATCGACACATATATATATATAACCATACCCACAACCATCTAAAGCAATTAAAACACATTATGCATTTCACAAATGCTCTACTATATAGTAATGCTCGTACGTCACACGTACCTCAAATTTCCGAAGTCCGAGCCAAACCTTGCTCGAGTTCCATGCTCCGAGGAACGATGTGCTAACACGATAAATTAATTCATAATTAATTACGAACATGCAACCCATGCTCAAGCACACCCATAACCCTCAAAAATATTGTCAACACACGACAATTAACCATTATCGAAAATTGCTCAAGAACACCTTTCAATTTTCGAACCCTCACAACACAAATCGAACCCAAACTAAACACCATAATTCATCTAAAACATGAATTAATCGATTACTAACAAGAATCATAACCCTTGCCAAAAATCCCCAAAATTCGGACATGAACTCCAATTTCGAACCCTAACTCACGAAAACAGCGCTGAAATTCGAACCAAATGCAACAAATATTTTCGAACCATAAAAGTCTGAAATTATCGACTCAATATCAGCTCAAAAACGCCCCAAAAACACCAGAATAAAAGCCCCAAAATCGTACCAAAATCGAGCCACAAAAATCGGACAGAACCAGTTTCGAACCCTAGCGCTCTTCTGGCAAATCCGAGCTCAAATCGCGACCAAACTTCAAATTGATGGTATGGATAGAAGCGCCTGGAAGAGACGAAGCTGGCGGCGGGTCGGACGCGCCGAACGACGGCCGGACGGCGGCGGGCGCGGCGTTTGAAGTCGCGGGGTCAAAAGGGGATCGGGAAACTCGCGACGCAGGGAGAGAGAAAGTGACGGGAAATGTGGGGAAAATGGTTCCGATAATTAAAATCTCGGGTTCAACTGGTATTTATAGCAAAAATACCCCGAAATACTAATAGCCCCACAAATACATCATGATTTATTAAAAATCATCTGTTTTCAAAAACTCTCTCTCTAACTCAAAAACCCCCTACCGGTGCCCACACAAAGCACCCGAGATTCTGAGTCACACTAAAAACCCAACTCACAGGTTTTCACCGAAATGAGAATACGATCTCAACCTCGGGATCCAACGATCCCAACTACTCAAATAGACGAGCCCGAAAGGCCCAACACTTCGATTAAACTCCTAATCGCCACGTAAAACAACTTTAGGGGTTATTAACACTCCGGGATTAACATCCCTAATCTCTGGTCATCACAATATCCCCCACTAAAAGAATTTCATCCTCGAAATTAGCACCGGTGTATCACGTAACACCCGGGCTACACAACAACATGAAGCCATAACCTCGATTCCTGACCATATCAGAATCGTCTTAAAAAACGCGAGGATACTTACCTCACATCAAACTCTGAAACAGAGCGACATACCAAAACCAACATATCACCCAAGAGGCAAAACGTACTTCGATGTGGTTCATCCCAAAAGTCAGTCCCTCATGACTGCAAAACAACCAATACTTACGACCGTGGATCGGACAGTCATCCTTAGTTCTAATACAACTAGTAAGAACGCATCCTGAATGACACCTCAACCGTGAGAACGTTGACCTCGTGTCAAACTCTGGAGTAGAATAGACTTCCAAATCCATCATAACGTCCAAGAGCGTCAGCACCACTCAACGCTAATAATCCAAAAGCAGTCAGTCAACTGGAACTGCAAGGATTCGAATTGCTCCCGATTCCATCGTAGATATCATTCAAAGACATCTCTATCATGACTCACGATGTCTAACATACATCGTTACGGGGGAAAACATTAGTATACCGCGGTGTACACATACCAAACCTGGTTCCTGCTACACAGACCACTTCCATCCAAGGAGCAGTTGCACCCTCTGCAACTCGGATCGGGCAACTTACGGCCACCGATCCACACCCGAATACATCTCACAAGATGTCCACCTCCATATATTCCAAGAATCACATCCTGATCATAAATAAACAACCGAGACTCCACAGAATTTCAAATTCTGAAGGACATGCAATAAACTCAATGCATCCTCAACGTTTGTGTCGACAACGACACCCAACAAATCCGAATTCCTGCCATCCCTTGATAATCCTAGGATTTAACAATCCAAACTTAGGAAGGCTATCGCATAACTCGGAGGAAAACACCAATAAGGAAACATCTCAATCCTCGCAAGATAATCCCTCCTCAAAGGGAGTCAACCAACTTCACGATTGTATCTCATAATAATCGTGCCATGGAGATTCCCAATCTCAAGGTGTTCCATATCTCTCATCAGAGATTTAACCATCCAAAAAAAATAGCATAACTCTATGCTTGACAAAAGGAAATCAATAACTGGCATCCGTATACTCACCGGTATACCTGCCTAAGCACGGACATCACATGCATACTCAATGCACTTGGCTCGGGTATCTACAACATACCCCTAAGCCCCCAAACACAACTGTCAATTCTGAGTCATTCCATTGCAGTGGAGAATGATAATCGACGATCAACAACACGGCGTGATTCCCAAAATCAACACCACACGTACCAACTTACCGAATCCTTCAAAGATTCCCAAATAGGTATAATACTACCTCCTTCCCCACAAGGGAAGTGTTATCGAACTCGAGATTCACTAGTCTCGAACCATCGTTCGGAAAAACTTTATACAATAACACCCGTTGCATCCCAAATACACGGATTCCCCAGATCGAGTCAACAACGACTTGATGACTCTCTTGCTGGTACTTCAACATTATGAGCTGTCCCAGACAAGTCCCTCAAAACAAAAGACGTATAAACGTTCTCATGGGGTGTCACATGCCTCAAACATCATACTACAAATGGACAATCAAAAGCCTGCCAAAAGTCTTCAACGTATCATCATACGATTCACCAAACTCGGTTCCAACGTGCAGTATCATGGCTCCAACAAGCACATTATATCAACACTACGATATCTGGCTAGCAAAGTGCTGTCTCCATAGGCTCATATCAAGTCCACCAACAAACCATATGTTCCATCTCGGTATGCCATACCGTACAAACCGTTAGAGTAATGGGTCATCGCCCAACATATCTCTAAAATACCAAGCACAATGGACAACCCGGTGTCCTTGCTCACTTATGATGCAATCATAATCCAATATGATTTATCCCACACCCTTAGGGTAGGTGCAACCATGTCTACCCTACGTCACAACACAAGCGAGTAGTTTCCTCAATGACTACTCTTACCACCAAACACTTGGCCCTAGCCAAACCAACGAGCATACCCAAGGGTATCATTGCTCGACAATTATTTAACTCTATAACATGATGTGGTACATTTACCGGTACAATACATCCAATACTCCACCGAGCAAACCTGTTCGGCAAAAGGTCTCGTCAACTAGTGACCCAGACACTACCATGTGCTCACCAAGGCACTCAAACCATATAACCAAATACATAACATAAATGTATTAATCATCAAAACGACGCCACACGTCTACATAGAACATCAACTATGTCATCGTCATCCCGTGACGGCATATGTCAACATATGACATCCAACTAACATCGTCAAACATACGACGGTACATGTCAATACACGACATCCATAATCTAATCGTCAAACACATGGCATATATATAGCAACACATAGTATCCACAATAATGCTAACACAAGTAATATGCCATACCTCATCGTTATCAATATAGCGGCATACCTGTCTCCGTCGCTCGATAATAGTACGTAGTCAGCACCCATCGCTCGAAGGCGGCAAAATCCTGTGCTGAGTACATAGCGGCACAATCCATCGCTATAGAATCGACGGCATGATACCTCGTCATATAATAAGTGGTATGAAACCTCGCTATACACCTGAGCATGAATCATCGTCCACTTAATAGCGGAAAGAGGCATCGCTATCAATACACATGGCGGCAAGAACCATCGCCAATCAGTATAGCGGAATGAACCATCGCTATCAATATACATGATGGCAAGAACCATCGCCAATCAATATAGCGGAATGAACCGTCGCTATCAATATACATGGCGGCATGAACCATCGCCAGTCAATATAGCGGAATGAACCGTCGCTATCAATATACATGGCGGCAAGAACCATCGCCAATCAATATAGCGGAATGAACCGTCGCTATCAATATACATGGCGGCAAGAACCATCGCCAATCAATATAGCGGAATGAACCGTCGCTATCAATATACATGGCGGCATGAACCATCGCCAGTCAATATAGCCGATCCCTAGTCATTGTCACGGTAGTGTATTTTAATGCCCCTCGCTCAAATAAAACATGCGGTACTCCCACCCCTCGCTTCACATATAGGCGGCATAGAATAACCTCGCTTAAATGGACATGCGGCGCTCCCACCCCTCGCCTCACATTTTAGCGGCAAATATTCTTTCCTCGCCTCATATGCTAACCACGCTTCAATGTGACATGCGGCGCTCCCACCCCTCGCTTCACATTTTAGCGGCACAAAACAATAAATAGCGGCAAGCATTTAAAATCATCACTCATCCATAACAATGACTCATGGGATATTCACCAAGTATTTCATCCATACTTGCATCACAAAGCATAATCCATATACCAACATACATCATCATGAGTGTATTTTAATGCACCTCGCTCAAATGCGACATGCGGTACTCCCACCCCTCGCTTCAACATTTGGCGGCAAAGCATTAAAATCATCACTACATGTACACATGCAACCACAATGCATAATTCGTGATGTATATAAAACGCAGGTTACCGTTTCGTGTCTTTCAACCATGGCCTTAGCCTTTCCACGTCATAGTGTCCCTACAGGAACAATTCCAAACCATGAGCATACGATAATCCATATTCCCCACAATATGATCATAATAAGTAAATGCATAAACTATGAGTACAAAGTACTTCCTGTATCCCAATGCATTTCAAAATGCTCCACTTGGTTGTCCCTGTGTCACAACTCACAATCATAATCAACAGGTTATATTATGATTCTATAGATGTCATGACATATAATCGTTTCACTATGATCACATATCACAAATGCACATAAGCAAAAATAGTTGTGTCACACAGCACTAGCTACTATCATGCATAAATATGTGATACCCATCCCTATCAGCATGTTTTAGGCCTTCAACAGCCCCAAAGAGCTAACCACTGCTCTGATACCACTAATGTAAGGACCCCAAGCCCTTAACCCTTGATTAGTGTACTAACCACTATGTGTGGCACATGCTTTCAATAAAAATCAATCGGGAAACTCAAATGATGATTTACCATAGAATGGCAATCACAAAATTTTCTTTAATATGCCACGTTATAAGATCATCATCCTAACAACGAATAGACTCATAGAGTTCGCCCATTACCATCCCCTTTACACCACTTTTACATTGTGGACTTTTATAAAAATTTGGGCAGAGTCTCCCCATAAATAGAGCTATCCCGAAATGAAAGCACAACACAATATATAGTTCCCTGCCAGGGAAAAACACATACTCAACAGAAACACAACAACACTAAGTAAATTCCCAGCCAGGGAAGACACCACACATAAGACAACATAAATGGGTCTCAACACCCACATAATACACCCATGACTCTCATATCATTAGCAATTCTACTCTAATTGCATGCAACCCAAAATGAAAGAGAGAAAGGCTCATGCCTTTATATACAATCCATATACAAGTATAATCGTGCTCACATGCGAGCATCATGAATATGTATATAATCCTCAGGTGTATATAGGTACTCTATACGATACCTTGCTCCATCAAGTCCTGGTATCACGATCCTGGGAGTGAATCCAATCAACAGCTCGAGCTCAACTCCAAAGCCATCGATGTACCTGTTCACCTGCCCCAACAGAGACAGCCCCCAACGGGGTGAGCCTACCAATACACAAAATCCCATAATCACAATAATGAAATTCATAATTTACAACACAAGTAAATACTAATGAATTTTAAATGATACTCCCTGGATGGCAACATCCTCATCCGGGATTCCGTGTACTGTCCCTGTTCTCACAATCATCAAACTCATCAAATCTCATAAATCAGTAAATCAACACATTGATTTAACTCATGGCATGCCTGATTCTCATATATCAATAATTAATGATTCCAAATTCATTATACATGCAAACATAGATATCTCGATATCTAATACTGATTTTCAACTTTGCTACCAATCACAGATAGCTCAAATGCCTAGCATTTATTTTACAAATTCTCCATTATACTTAGACATCTCACATGTCTCATAACGAATACATGATCCCACGATCATTCTCAGGCATCTCAAATGCCTAGCATTTATTTTACAAATTCTCATTTATACTTAGACATCTCACATGTCTTATAATGAATACACGATTCCATGATCGTTCTCAGGCATCTCAAATGCCCTACAATAGTCATATAGACCCAGTACCCCATATCTATTATAAGGTCATACTACTCTAGTATTACGCACACTTGTGGCAGCGATATCAAGGCTAGGTCGTTCCATAGTCATATCGACACATATATATATATAACCATACCCACAACCATCTAAAGCAATTAAAACACATTATGCATTTCACAAATGCTCTACTATATAGTAATGCTCGTACGTCACACGTACCTCAAATTTCCGAAGTCCGAGCCAAACCTTGCTCGAGTTCCATGCTCCGAGGAACGATGTGCTAACACGATAAATTAATTCATAATTAATTACGAACATGCAACCCATGCTCAAGCACACCCATAACCCTCAAAAATATTGTCAACACACGACAATTAACCATTATCGAAAATTGCTCAAGAACACCTTTAAATTTTCGAACCCTCACAACACAAATCGAACCCAAACTAAACACCATAATTCATCTAAAACATGAATTAATCGATTACTAACAAGAATCATAACCATTGCCAAAAATCCCCAAAATTCGAACATGAACTCCAATTTCGAACCCTAACTCACGAAAACAGCGCTGAAATTCGAACCAAATGCAACAAATATTTTCGAACCATAAAAGTCTGAAATTATCGACTCAATATCAGCTCAAAAACGCCCCAAAAACACCAGAATAAAAGCCCCAAAAATCGTACCAAAATCGAGCCACAAAAATCGGACAGAACCAGTTTCGAACCCTAGCGCTCTTCTGGCAAATCCGAGCTCAAATCGCGACCAAACTTCAAATTGATGGTATGGATAGAAGCGCCTGGAAGAGACGAAGCTGGCGGCGCGTCGGACGCGCCGAACGACGGCCGGACGGCGGCGGGCGCGGCGTTTGAAGTCGCGGGGTCAAAAGGAGATCGGGAAACTCGCGACGCAGGGAGAGAGAAAGTGACGGGAAATGTGGGGAAAATGGTTCCGATAATTAAAATCTCGGGTTCAACTGGTATTTATAGCAAAAATACCCCGAGATACTAATAGCCCCACAAATACATCATGATTTATTAAAAATCATCTGTTTTCAAAAACTCTCTCTCTAACTCAAAAACCCCCTACCGGTGCCCACACAAAGCACCCGAGATTCTGAGTCACACTAAAA
Source organism: Haberlea rhodopensis (assembly GCA_907163345.1). Classification (NCBI taxonomy): domain Eukaryota; kingdom Viridiplantae; phylum Streptophyta; class Magnoliopsida; order Lamiales; family Gesneriaceae; genus Haberlea; species Haberlea rhodopensis. The sequence goes on from CAJQUN010000072.1 coordinate 2,269,518, forward strand.
ACCCAACTCACAGGTTTTCACCGAAATGAGAATACGATCTCAACCTCGGGATCCAACGATCTCAACTACTCAAATAGACGAGCCCGAAAGGCCCAACACTTCGATTAAACTCCTAATCGCCACGTAAAACAACTTTAGGGGTTATTAACACTCCGGGATTAACATCCCTAATCTCTGGTCATCACAGCAGACATGAGCTCTTCTCGTGTGAATTCATTTGAGTCAAAGTCGAATACCTCGTCCATCTGACTCATCTCCTCGTATGCTATTTGGCATTGGATTTCCTCCTCGCTTTCACTGGATGAGCATTCTGAGCTCTATGATTCTGAGTGAGTATGAGCCCACTTGTTGTTACCTTCCTCTGCTACCAGAACCTTTTGGGACTTTCCATGATGACTTTTATGATTTTGTAATGCTTCTTTTTCTTGTCATCACGATGCCTTTCTTTTCTTTCATCTTTCTTCGGTCTGGTGCAGTCTGCAATACAATGTCCGGTCTTACCACAATTATAGCAAGGCGGATCTTTAACAGTATCATCTTTTCTTGATTTATACTGATGAGAAGGTTTAAAATTCCTTTTATTATTAGACATGAATTTACCAAGTTTTTTGATAAATAATGACATAGCATCATTACTTATATGTTCGATAGATCGGTCTGTTGAAGGGCTGGTTTGGTCTGGAATTGCTGCCAGTGCCTTGCTTGGTTGAGAGGTGGATGGCTCTGCTTCACCTCTGGTGATCAGTTCAAACTCATACGCCTTAAGATCTGCGAACAAGTCATGGAGTTCAACCTTGTTCAGATCTTTAGACTCCCTCATTGTAATTGTCTTGACATCCCATTCCTTTGGCAATGCTCTCATTACCTTCAGAGCAATCTCTCTTTTAGAATAGTCCTTGCCCAGACCATTCAGTTCATTGATAATGCCAGTGACTCTTTCATCAAACTCCTTTAGAGTTTCTCCAAGCTTCATCTTTATGCTCTCAAATTTTTGTAGAGCTACAGTCAGCTTGTTTTCCTTAGTCTGGTCGTTCCTTTCACATAGCTGTGCTATCTTCTCCCAAATCTATTTGGCAGTTGAGCACATTTTAATCTTGCTGGACATGTACTTGTCCAACGTCTTGAACAAGATGTCTTTGGCTACGTTGTCTAGATTGGCTTTCTTTCTCTCTTCATTTGTCCAGGTGGCCCTCTCTTTCTTGATCATCTGAGGTTCGCCGCTTAATCCTCCTAGTGCATGATTCACTTTTAATATTTTCATTGGTCCGTCTGTTATGACGTACCACATATCGTCATCCTATGCTGCCAGGTGAGCTTGCATTCTGATTCTCCAATAATCATAATCTTCTTTTGATAACATGGGAATCTTGTTGAATGATGCCATCAGTCCAAGTATCTTTGACGATTAAGACGACCTGCTCTGATACCATTTGTTAGGATCGGACTGGAGTGTTTAGAGAGGGGTGAATGAACACTCCTTTTAAAAATTAATCCTTACTGATTTCTCTCAGGTTAGTGAGTGAAATCTGGTTCTTAATCAACCTTTAAGCAGAACAGGCCACTGAATATGAGAGTACGGAAAAGGTCTGTTCTTGGTTAGTAAGAACGGCTTGATGGCTTATAAAATGTAACACAATACAGAATGTAAATAGACAAGATGTGTTCTGAAAATTCGAAGGCAAATCCTTCTATGTCTCCCCTTTTTCCAATCAAGGAAGGATTTACTAGAAGACTTTGTGTAATACAACTACTTGTACAACCCCGATTCAGCTGTATTTACCCCACTACCAAACTGAAACTCATATTCTCTCAATCTGTTCAGACACAATCTGTTTGACAGTTACAATTGAATCTGTTGGGAAAACGATTTCTAAGTTTTGGTGATTACAAACACCTACTGGATGTTAAAGATCAACCGGATGCTAAAGACCTACCGGGTGAATACACCTACCGGATATTAAAGTCCAACCGGATGAAGACATCAACTGGATAGTCATCAACCGGATGAAGACATCAACTGGATAGTCATCAACCGGACAAGACATCAACTGGATAGTCATCAACCGGACAAGACATCAACTGGATAGTCATCAAACGGATGAAGACATCAAGTGGATAGTCATCAACCGGACAAGACATCAACTGGATAGTCATCAACCGGACAAGACATCAACTGGATAGTCATCAACCGGACAAGACATCAACTGGATAAACACCAACCGGACAAGCTATCAACTGATAAAGACACTAACCGGATGAAGTCATCAACTGGTATGAAGTCATCAACCGGATAAAGACATCAACTGGATAGTCATCAACCGGATGAAGACATAAACTGGATAACTATCAACTGGAAAGTCTCTCACTGAACAAAGACATCAACTGGTCTTAAGAGGATGAACGACCAGTTGAACAAAGAAACCAGCAGAAGTCTAAGCAACGAGACAAAGTAAGTACAACATTCTCTGACAAAGGTACAACAGAGCGGCGCACCCTGCTATATCTCCGCCACCATTACCGTCAGAGTGAAAAGAGCCGTTGTTTTACAAAATAGGAAAGAAGACAACAGGTATTTGGAAAGCTAATCCATTCCATATACAAAAAGGCTACCGTTGGACAACCAAACCTATAAATACGTCCAAGCAGAGAATGAAGAAGTGCTGAGCAATTTTCAAACTAAGAAAAATACTTCAAAGCAAGAAAGCTATACGACTGATATTTCAAACGTTCAGCAAAGAGCAGACAAACCGCAAAACTGAATCTGTGACAGATTATTTTCAATTGAAGTCTGCTGCTTAGAAACTCTCAAAGCTAGAAAGTTTTATTCTGTAGAGAGTGTTGTAAAATCACTTGTATCCAAAAGATAAGAAGAGTGTGATTGCTAGGAGTTTAGGCCAAGTGTGTTAGTGCCTAAGGAGGTTGTATACTGTAAAGTGTAAACCAAGTCTTCTAGTGAATCCTTCCTGCAAAGGAAGAAGGGGAGACGTAGAAGCGTTGTGCTTCGAACTTCCAGAAACAACTCTCGTATTATTCGTTTATTGCTTTATTACTTCAGTTTTATTTCTCACAAGTTTTGTAGACGTTTTCCGCACTATAATAAGTGTCTACTGACTTGCCTGTTATTGAGAAGCAACTGTAACACTTAACAGTTTACAGTTAACCAGAAAAGAAATCGAAATTATATCTAGTGTTTATTCAACCCCCCCTTCTAAACACTATCCCGATCCCAACAAGTGGTATCAGAGCTTAGGTCTTCTCAATCTTGAGAAATTACTATTTACCAAAAACTGATGGCCTCATTCAGCAAGATTCCAATGTTCAAGAAAGACGAATATGATGACTGGAGGATCCGTATGCAAGCACATCTAAGTGCTCAAGATGATGATATGTGGTATGTGATCACCGAAGGACCGTTGAAGATCATGAAAATCAATACAGCTGCCTCTATCACAAGTGGTGATCCACAAATGGTAGAAAAGGAAAGATCTCAATGGTCAAATGAAGACAAAAAAAAGGCAAACCTAGACAACGTGGCTAAAGACATTTTGTTCAAAACTTTGGACAAAAATATGTTCAACAAAATCAAAATGTGCCCAACAGCCAAAGAGATCTGGGAAAAGATTGCTCAACTCTGTGAAGGAAATGATCAAACCAAGGAGAACAAGCTTACTGTGGCTTTACAAAAGTTTGAGCATATCAAAATGATAAATGGAGAAACTCTCAACGAGTATGATGAAAGAGTGACTGGAATAATAAATGAACTAAGCAGTCTGGGTAAGGAGTTACCCAACAGAGAAGTCACTCTCAAAGTGATGAGAGGTCTACCAAGAGAATGGGATGTCAAGACCATTGCTATGAGAGAATCGAAGGATATCAACAAGATAGATCTACATGATCTGTTTGCTGATTTAAAAGCCTATGAATTCGAATTAGGCATTCGGGTTGAAGATGAACCAAGTACAAGTCAACCAACAAAAGCTCTCACTGCATCTGAGTCTCTGCCTACTCCTACTGAAATGACTCCAGAAAAGACGTGTAACGATGCGATGGCAATGTTCGTAAAGAAATTTGGAAAATTCATGAAGAAGAACCAGAGACCTTATCAATCATATCCTCGAAGGCAAAGCTCCAAAGGAAATTCAGAAGAAGAAGAGCGAGTATGCTTCAACTGTCTCAAACCAGGGCACTTCATCGCAGACTGTCCTAAACCCAAAAAGGATGATCACAAAAGAGGATCCAAGGAACACAGAAAATCCAAGGAAACCAGAAGAACATCCAAACGGGACAGAGATCAAAAGGTTTTAGTGGCAGAAGATAGTAAGAGCAAATGGGCTGATTCTGAATCAGAATCAGAGGAGTCAATTAGCTCATCCAGCGAGAGTGAAGACGAAGAAGTCCACTGCTTAATGGCGAATGATGAAAATGAGGTACATGAAACCAACCTATCTGAATTTACACATCATGAACTCACCAATGCATTGCAGGACATGATAAATGAGTATCAGACGCTATACGAATCTTTTGAAAGCTATAAGACTGAGCACTCAATTCCAACTAAAACGCTTGAAAACAAACTTGATTGTGAACAATCAAGGGAGTTGAATTGCTTAAGGGAAGCAGCCAGTCGCCTAGTGAAAGAAAGAGATGAAGCCAAGTGTGCGTACCAGAAACTCAGCAAACTGGTTAGCACTTGGAATGCGTCGACTACCAGAAAGGATGAAATGCTTGAGTCTATAAGGCTTGCTGGTGATTTAACTGGCATAGGCTTTAATAGCAATGACAGCAGATCATCTGGTAATGAGCCTCAACTGTGTCTAACAAAAGGCAAGGTTCAATCAATGAACTTTGTAAGATCTAGCACAGTATATGACCCGTATGAACTGGTTAAAGAACCTGTTAAAGCAACACTCACCAAGGAACAGGTACAGCACAGAGGTATCGGTTATGTAGAACCACTCAAAGAGGCTAAACCAAGGCAAAAGTTCAGAAATGAACTTAAAACCACTGGTCGAGCAGCTAGAGAGGTTAAACCCAACTGGTACTACAACTGTAAACCTGTCCAGAAGAGGTATATGCTGAATAACAGGAACTACAAACCAAAAGCACATGCATACACATATTATCACACTCCACAGCTAAAATCATCACCTACATTTATAAATGCACACACATTTCAGAACACACACCGACCTAAGTCATTCAGGGTCATACAAGTGTGGGTTCCGAAAGGACTAATCCTACCAGGACCCAAGTAGGATTGGGTACCAATCAGTCTATCGCTTTAATTGCAGGAAACTAGAATGCATCCAGTTCGGAGCTCAGAATGGTTCCTAGACAGCGGATGCTCTAGACATATGACAGGGAATGCAAGCTTATTGTCTGAACTAGTGGACTCCACCGGACCCAGAATAACTTTTGGAGATAACGCGAAAGGTAGAACCGTGGGTAAGGGTAAGATTATCTACGGTAACCTCATCATTAAAGATATTCTTTTAGTTGAAAATCTATGCTATAATTTGATTAGCATAAGTCAATTATGTGACAATGGTCATTCCGTAGAATTCAATCAGCATTCATGCACAATTAAATCTACTGATGGCAATGTATTACTTATAGGAAGAAGGCATGATAACACATATAAAATTGATTGGAATCTTAATCAGCCTACTTCCTTTACTTGCTTAGCTGCCCAGAATACTTCCAAAAATTGGCTTTGGCACAAACGGTTGAGTCACTTAAATTTTAAAACTATTGCTAGTCTGCGTAAACTTGATCTAGTTGTTGGACTGCCCCAAATTGAGTTCTCAAAGGACAAGATCTGTGCAGCATGCCAACTCGGTAAGCAAATCAGATCCTCTTTTAAGAACAAAGGGAGTAAATCTTCTTCTCGGTGCCTAGAGTTGCTGCATATGGATCTGTTTGGTCCTATACCAGTAACAAGTCTAGGGGGAATGAAGTACAACCTAGTGTTAATAGACGATTACACTCGTTTCACGTGGGTCTTGTTCCTAAGTGGTAAAGATCAGGCTACTCCAAAGCTGATCAAATTACTGAAAAGACTCCAAAATGAGAAATCGTGTGGGATAGATAGAATTCGCAGTGATAAAGGTACTGAGTTTACCAATCAATCACTCGAATCATATCTAGATGACCTTGGTATTAAACATGAATACTCTGCAGCTAGAACTCCTCAACAAAACGGAGTTGCTGAGCGTAGGAACCGCACTTTGAAAGAAGCTGCGCGAACTATGCTCGCGGAATCAGAAATATCGCAGAGATTTTGGGCAGAAGCTGTCAACACAGCATGTTATACGCAGAACAGATCGATGATTAATAAGCGAGCTAATAAAACCCCTTATGAGATCTGGAATGGCAGTAAGCCAAATATTTCTTATTTCCATGTGTTTGGTTGCAAATGTTTTATTCACAACAATGGAAAGACTCATCTCACCGCCTTTGATGCCAAATCTGATGCTGGAATATTTCTTGGCTATTCTACAGTTAGTAAGGCATTCAGAGTATTTAATAATAGAACTCTTAATGTAGAAGAATCAGTGCATGTAAAATTTGATGAACCTACTGACTGTACACTATCCGATATACAAATCAACAACTTGAGTAATCGACTGGAAAGCACTTATATTGACGAAAATGTTGATGATGAGATTGATTACAGAAGCAGGGCTGACTGCTCCTTAGAACCAGAAATACCTGAAGCTCAAGCAGAGGAGTCTGCTGGCCAACAAGCACTGCAGCCAGCCATCAATGAAACAGTGGCATCCACCTCTACTGCAGTTGAAGGAACCAATGAGAAAGATGGGTCTATCAGAATCTCTGATTTACCTACTCACATCCAGTCAACTGAAGAACTCAACCCACTAGGACCTTCGCTCCGGTGGAAGAAGGATCATCCACCCGAGCAGGTCATCGGTAACCCTCTTGCTCCTCTACGCACCAGAGGACAAATGATTAACGAATTTCTTCATGCTGCATTCATATCTCATATAGAACCTAAGAAGATTGATGAAGCTATATTAGACCCAAGTTGGGTAGAAGCAATGCAAGAAGAACTAAACCAGTTTGAGCGAAACAGGGTATGGTATCTAGTACCACGACCACAGCATCACACTGTAATTGGCACCAAATGGGTATTTAGAAATAAATTAGACGAAAACGGAACAGTAATTAGAAATAAAGCAAGATTAGTTGCACAGGGTTACAGACAGGAAGAAGGCATTGATTTCGATGAAACCTTTGCCCCTGTAGCACGACTAGAAGCAATTCGCATATTTCTTGCATTTGCTGCATTTAAAGACTTTAAAGTCTATCAGATGGATGTTAAGAGTGCAGTTCTTAACGGCAAACTCCAGGAAGAAGTTTATGTTGAACAACCTCCTGGATTTGAAAACCATCAGCAGCCATCTCATGTTTTCCGTCTGAATAAAGCTCTGTATGGTCTAAAGCAAGCTCCCCGTGCCTGGTATGAAACTTTATCAAAATATTTGACAGAACACAACTTTGTTATTGGCACGGTGGACAAGACCCTTTTTAAATTTACAAAGGGAGATCATACGTTGCTAGTTCAAATATATGTTGATGATATTATCTTCGGGAGTACTAACCCAAAACTGTGCGAAAGATTTTCTAAAATCATGCAGGAACAATTCGAGATGAGCATGATGGGAGAGTTATCATTTTTCTTAGGATTGCAAGTCAAGCAATCTAGTGAAGGAATTCTGATAAATCAGTCCAAGTACACTAAAGAGCTACTGAAGAAATATGGAATGAGTACCATGCTCAGCTGCTGCTACACCAATGAGCTCATCCGCCAAACTCGACTTGGATAATTCAGGAATACCAGTCGAAGTTACAATGTATCGAGGCATGATCGGATCTTTACTATACTTGACAGCCAGCCGACCCGATATTATGTTTGCAGTATGTATGTGCGCCCGGTTTCAAGCAAATCCCAAGCAGTCGCACTTCACTGCTGTCAAGAGGATCCTAAAATACTTAAAAGGAACCGAGAATGTTGGTCTATGGTATCCAAGAGACTCAACTTTTAATCTCATTGGATACTCAGATGCTGACTATGCTGGATGTAAAATTGACAGGAAAAGCACCAGTGGATATTGTCAATTTCTTGGTGATCGGTTAATATCATGGGGATGCAAGAAACAGACATCCATCGCAACCTCCACTGCAGAGGCAGAGTACCTTGCTGCTGGAAGCTGCTGTGCCCAACTGCTCTGGATTCAGCAACAACTCAGAGACTATGGAATTGAGTCCACAGAGGCTCCTATTTTCTGTGACAATACGTCTGCCATTGCCATTACATACAATCCAGTTCTTCATACTCGTACTAAACATATTGACATTCGTCATCATTTCATCAGAGATCATGTTATGAAGAAGGAAATACGGCTGGAGTACATTTCCACAGAACAACAGGCAGCAGACATCTTCACAAAACCCCTACCGGACGCTAAGTTTTCTTACTTTCGGAATATTCTTGGTTTAATTGAAATTACTTCTTGATTATTTTGATTGGGTAATGGATTCAGGGGGAATTTGTTAGTTGCATTTATTTAGGGGGAATTTCTGTTTTAATTTTATCATGGTTATTTAAGCTAAGCTGGTAATACAATGGTCAACTGCAGTGGGGGGTATTCGTACCAGTAGGACTCTGCATCCAGTAGATGTTTTCCTACCAGTCGAACCTCACATACCAGTTGATGTTACCAAATATGCTTTGACAAAAATAACCCTCGATACTAATTAACCTAATGAACGTCGGAATTCAAAATTACTTTTGTGTAAAAATAAATTATTTCACTCCCGCCTAAATCCTGTCCTTTTATTTTTGGTTAAAATCTGTTTAATCGTTAGATGATTGCCACGTATACATGTGTCCGCTCATCTACAGTACGACGTTACATATACTTCCTTTTTCACCGCCTTTAGTTTTTCTCTTCTCTTCATCTTCTCCAAACATCTTACTGCAACAATCGTTTCTTTCAGAAAATTTCCTTTAACAGATTGCTGCTGCTCCTTCACCTCAATCATTCAAAATGTCGAAGAATGTTCAACCGAGTTTTATCACAAATGCTGTTCACGTCGATTTTAACTCCATATATACTTCATCTGATGAGGAAACAAAGGATTTAATTCAAAAGCTGGATACCTCAGGGCTATTAGTGATCCTAAGCCAGGCTCCCTCATTTTACCAGGATGAACTACAAGAATTCTTTGCACAGCAACTGTTGTGGATGACACCGTTGTGGCATCCATCTCTGGGCAGTCACTCACCATCACTCAACCAGAATTTGCCACTCATCTGTGCCTACCCTCCACTGGACTCACTGAGTTTTCGACTATTCCGGCAGACCTAAGAGAAGAGATGCAGCTCACAGTGTCGGACTCTGACATCGTATTCAACGACCTCCTTTCAGGAAGGTATTAATGAAGAGCCACTATCGACAACTGGCAGACATCATCTCAAAGGGGATTCTCTGTAAAGCTGGATCATTTGATATGATCACCCCTGAGAAATTCGATGTCATGACTGCCATATGCAAAAGATTGGAGATAAACTGGTCAGCGGTGTTATTTCAAATACTGACTAGTCTCGTCGTATCTGGCAAGGGTCAATCCGGTTTTGCCCTCCCACTAAGCAGTCTATTTGAGAGCAAACACATCAAGACAGGGGCTCTCTCTCATCTTCATCCAGGGAGACTCGTCACTCACAAGTACCTTCAGCTTCATCGCCAACGAAGTGGCAGAGAAGGTGGAGCAACAAAGCGCCGGTTGACTCAAGTCATTAGTGACTCGGAACAGACTGTCTCTGAATCCGCTGAGTCTCCTCCTCCTCCTCCTCCTCCTAAGAAGCCAAGGACCAGAAAAATTGCTTCTCTAGATGCTCGTCAGAGAGACACTGCCGCCTCCGACACTATCTCCTCTGCCAGACCTACAGGTGTTATTTCTGACAGAGAACCCAGCCCTGTCATCCCTTCAACTGGGGAACCCACTGCTGCATTAGCCATGGTGTCTGCTCCATTAATAGACACCCCTTCAGCTCAGGTGAGCTCTCAGCAGGCCCCAGGCTCTATCAGCTTCAGGACACCCAAGTCTACTTGTCCTTACTGTCATCCCAAGGCCACTCCAGCTGACAAAGGAAAATCTCTTATTGCTCCAGTGTCCACTCCTGTTGCATTCGAGATTCAAATGGTCATGGATGCAGTTAAAGCCCAACTGGAACCCCAACTGGAAATTTTTGATCGTTGGGTAAAGGCTCGAGTACAGGTTCGCTTTGATGATATCGATCCTATTCTGGCTCAGGCAAAGCAAGATGAACACAAAATCCTGACCTATCTTCAAATCCCCGAACCTGAGAAAAGTTTGAAGCTGCGTGATGTCTTTAGTATTATGAACTATGTGGGCGGACTCCAAGCTCTTGTTACATCCCGCATTCAAGTGTTTGATGGACATTCAAGAACAGCGAATCATGATCGAGCAGTTCTAAACGCTCTAGGCCTCAAGCTGGAAGTGGCTGAGCTTGCTCTTCATGATCTTCGCATATCCACTGGGATTCATTCATGCTCCTCTTCTGAAATTGTTGCAAGCCCTGATCAGCCAGATCTACAAATGTCTATTGCAAATCTAGAGATTGTCCCTCCTACTGTGGAGCTTACTTCTACTGTTTTGGAGACCTCTCCTACTGGAGCAGACGCCACACCAACTACTTTGGAGGCAGCATCCTCTGCTCCCAGCTCTCAACATGATCAACAGCCCCACCAAATAATTGTTGATCACACCAATGTCGATTCAGTTATTCAGAATGTGGTTCAGCAGGTGACCATCTCCTCTGCAAATAATGAACCAAGTGAATCCTCTCATTCCAATGATCACACTCAAGCGTCTGCTGCTGGGATTGATCAAGCCAATGCTGAACTGGATGCTCCGCACGTGGAAGAAACTGGAACTATGGATGTAGCTATCTTCCGCCTCAACTGCAGGCCCCTCATATTGACGCTACTACTTTACCATCCACTGCAGTCGTCATTGCTCATCCCAATGCGCTTGCCCCTGCTGCTGATATCCCAATGCTTGCCGGCGATCCGTCCATGGATCAGGAACTATCCGAGGGTTTCTTTGTCTTCACAAACCCTCTGGACGAGCCACCAAACATCGCTGCCCAGCTAGCTCATCTCTCCACCGCTATTACAGCACTGACCAATGATGTTCATAAGCTTAAGCAGGAAGAGAGGGCTGCAACTCTTATTTTAGGAACTCTTCAGCAGCAAACGGACTCTAAATTCCAGCAAGTCTACGCTGACCTAAGTAGTTTAACTACTACTGTCACTAGACTTCAAACCTTTGCTGAGAATGCGGTTGCAGAAGCAGTTTCTCATATTGGCCAGGCGCGTCTTCAGATCAATCAGAACAATGAATCTCTTCATACTGCCACCTCAATGGCTCTTGGAGAAAAGATTGACGACGCCAAAAAGATTTTGACTGATCAATTGGCCACCATGCAAGCAGCGTTTGCGTCTCAAATTCAAGATATCTGCAACAGTCTGCCTGCTGCTCCTCAAACTATCCGCAGGCTGCCTGAACCCAGTCGAACTGCTCCCTCTTCTCAGAGAGCTTCAAGTTCAGCTGCTCATTCATCCCCTGCAACTGGAGCACTCCCTCAGTCCAGACCCACTGCTCAACAAAGATCTCGAAGTCCGCGCCAACCGCCTACCAAAAAACGCGACTATTCCAAACATTGGTTCGGGCGCAAATAGTATCATTTTCTGACTCTCTCTTACTTACTCCTATTTACTTCTGTGTTAAATTGACTGTCTCTCTGTATTCACTATTTAACATAAATGCATTCACATTTATTGCTACCTTGTTTTTCCTATAAATAGAGGTTCTTGTTTGATCACATAACACACATTCACTCATCATGCTTACTTTTAAGTTATTTCTCATTCCCTGGTTTTCTGTTAGATCCTTTCCCGCTTCATGGGTTTATTACTTATCTAAATCAACCCCTCATGGGTTGATTACTTATCTAACCCAGCTCTGATAAGCTTCAGCGCTTTGATCCTGTTCTGGTGCTCCTCATCAGTCAGGAACTACAAACAGCAGATGCCTGGGTGCTGATGACAAAAAGGGGGAAGACAGAGATAGAGTATTCTCGACAGAGATAGAATATTTTTATTAGGCGATTCCATAAAAACTAAAGGAGCTGCCTGATGAATATTCATATGACTCTTCCTCTTCCCGACCTTCTCTCTGAAACAAGGTGGATCGAGCTCTTCCTCTCCGCAACTAGGTGGATCGAAGCCTTCCGGTCTACTTTGTTTATTTAAAGAGAAATTTGTCATGTATCATCTATTTTATGTAAAACTAGACTTGTCTTAGATTCTATTCAAAGTGTAAGAATTCATCTTATATAAAGATGAATTTCTCTCTCAATTGTCCAGTTTGATTACAACTTGTAATCTGCTTATATTTAATGAAAATTTCTTTTCCATGATGTCTTCAAGTATTTTCAGGACTCTTATCTTATTTACTCTAGTAGGAAATCGATTACTGCTTAGTTTTGTCATCACCAAAAAGGGGGAAATTGTTGGGAAAACGATTTCTAAGTTTTGGTGATTACAAACACCTACTGGATGTTAAAGATCAACCGGATGCTAAAGACCTACCGGGTGAATACACCTACCGGATATTAAAGTCCAACCGGATGAAGACATCAACTGGATAGTCATCAACCGGATGAAGACATCAACTGGATAGTCATCAACCGGACAAGACATCAACTGGATAGTCATCAACCGGACAAGACATCAACTGGATAGTCATCAACCGGATGAAGACATCAACTGGATAGTCATCAACCGGACAAGACATCAACTGAATAGTCATCAACCGGACAAGACATCAACTGGATAGTCATCAACCGGACAAGACATCAACTGGATAAACACCAACCGGACAAGCTATCAACTGATAAAGACACTAACCGGATGAAGTCATCAACTGGTATGAAGTCATCAACCGGATAAAGACATCAACTGGATAGTCATCAACCGGATGAAGACATAAACTGGAGAACTATCAACTGGAAAGTCTCTCACTGAACAAAGACATCAACTGGTCTTAAGAGGATGAACGACCAGTTGAACAAAGAAACCAGCAGAAGTCTAAGCAACGAGACAAAGTAAGTACAACATTCTCTGACAAAGGTACAACAGAGCGGCGCACCCTGCTATATCTCCGCCACCATTACCGTCAGAGTGAAAAGAGCCGTTGTTTTACAAAATAGGAAAGAAGACAACAGGTATTTGGAAAGCTAATCCATTCCATATACAAAAAGGCTACCGTTGGACAACCAAACCTATAAATACGTCCAAGCAGAGAATGAAGAAGTGCTGAGCAATTTTCAAACTAAGAAAAATACTTCAAAGCAAGAAAGCTATACGACTGATATTTCAAACGTTCAGCAAAGAGCAGACAAACCGCAAAACTGAATCTGTGACAGATTATTTTCAATTGAAGTCTGCTGCTTAGAAACTCTCAAAGCTAGAAAGTTTTATTCTGTAGAGAGTGTTGTAAAATCACTTGTATCCAAAAGATAAGAAGAGTGTGATTGCTAGGAGTTTAGGCCAAGTGTGTTAGTGCCTAAGGAGGTTGTATACTGTAAAGTGTAAACCAAGTCTTCTAGTGAATCCTTCCTGCAAAGGAAGAAGGGGAGACGTAGAAGCGTTGTGCTTCGAACTTCCAGAAACAACTCTCGTATTATTCGTTTATTGCTTTATTACTTCAGTTTTATTTCTCACAAGTTTTGTAGACGTTTTCCGCACTATAATAAGTGTCTACTGACTTGCCTGTTATTGAGAAGCAACTGTAACACTTAACAGTTTACAGTTAACCAGAAAAGAAATCGAAATTATATCTAGTGTTTATTCAACCCCCCCCTTCTAAACACTATCCCGATCCCAACAAGTGGTATCAGAGCTTAGGTCTTCTCAATCTTGACCGGGTTTAGACCCGTCCCAAATGGGACGGGTTCAATACGGGTTCGGGTTTAGACCCATCCCATTGCCATTCCTACTTCAACCATCATGGTGGACACATGGAACAAAGTTGGCACACAAATTGATTAAATATTCCATCAAATTGCCTAGTTCCCATTGCCCCTCACCTTTATCATTGCATGGGGTTGCCACTTTTTTTAACAATCTGACTTCCCTTCATCTCTCTCATCTCCAACAAGCCATTCCTTCTCTTCTCTCCCCTCCAAGAATTCGAAAAACTCCACCCTTCTTCCTCCATCAAAACTTGCTCAAATCTTGCATGCAAGCTTGGTTTGGATAGGAATTAAGAAGAGCTTCAAGGAATTGGGAGTAATTGGAAGCTTTGGAGGTATATCATCACCTTTATGTATTTAACTTAGAATATATACTGGTTGGGTCGATTTTTAGAGTTTTATTATGAAATAAGAAGTGAAATTCATGCTGTCATAAACTGCAGCAGAAACTATTGATGCATGCAGTAGATTGTTCTGTATTTTTGATTTTCTTAACTTCCGAATCTGAGTTTGAGCCTCAAACAAAAGTTGTAGATCTTTCAATTTTATGCAATTTGAAAAAACGAAGCATGCAATTTGGGTCTCGGAAATAAAGGTTATGTCGATTTTACTTTCAGTGCTCATTTTTGACTCTGCATGTCCTATGCAGACTGTAATTTGACTTTCTGGGCATACTCCCTTGCGAATTGGATTTCGGTCTTCAAATAAAACTTGTAGATATTTTCATTCTCTTGAGTATAAAAAACAGAGGACTCAATTCGGACTTAATTTCGAGTAGTTATGAATTTTATACTTTAAGTGTTCAATCTATGTCCTGCATGTGGGCGAAAATCCCATGCAGTGTGTTATCCGAGTTCCTAAACATTTTTGGCTAGGAATTCCGGAATATGTCCAGAAATAAGTATTTTAGTACGTTAAGTTTGCTGTCATTTGCCACTGTAATCACCCAATTTTAAGTTAAAATGAAAACGATATGGCGATTTTACTAAAACTGCTCGAGCTGGAAAACGGAATTTCAAAAGCTACGTGTTTAGTGTTTTTACTACATTTAAATGGAGAAATTAGCTCGACATCATTAGAGAAGAAAATGAAGTCCTTTGAGTTTTTGAACTGGATTTGGGTCATTTGGACATCATATGAATTTATTATAAATTTTGAACAAAAATTGGTCAGTTTGAATTTTGAAAAAAAATCAGTAGGAACCATCCTTAAAACTTGTTGTAGCTATTATGCCTACTTAAGCATTTAGTGATAATTTTTAGTATATATGACCAGGTTAATAGATTCCGTTGTTGATTCGAGAAGTCTCGGTAGATTAGCTTTGGTCGATGTACGTTGAAATGGGTTGTATCATGACGTCTGACGAAGACGTGTAATGATGTTGTATGATCTTATATGTCATTATTTGATTGATATGATTTAATTGTCAATAAATGATTCTTATGTGACTATACGATAAATTGAGATGTATAGAATTTCATGATATGTGAATTACATGATATGTTTATATTTTTCACATGAGATTTCATGACATGTTGAGTTGCATATGCCATATGATGCATAAATAAATTCATGGGCATATCATATTGATTCATCCAATCCTTTGATATCCTTGTTGATGATTGAGTTGATTTACTCTGAGTGTCAGGGACGATGAGCATGGCGATGACAGACAGTATAGGTAGCGACTGTAGTCACACGTGTGTCACCGGACCTAGACACGAGGGATGGACGAACACAGCACATAGGATGAGTCTCCTAGCGCAATGTGCGTATGTTGTCACCCTCTGCTCGAGCTGAAATTATTTGATGATACCTTCCTTTGGACTCCGATTTTGGTATCTTGATATTCGATTTCTTGTACCCATTCATACATTGCATTCATACATGGTATGCATTGCATGATATTTGTCATTTGACATGATTTATTTATTTCTCGTACTGGGGTACTGACCCCCTTTGTGGGGGTTGTCATGTCTTTTGTTGTTCGGACATGACAGGTTTTACAGGAGGACATGGTGATGATGCTTACACGACACATCGAGAGATAACCAAGCTCCATGCTGAGCGAGCTCAGGTTATGTCTGGTTTCTTATTCCCAGTAATAGTATATGACTTTTAAACAAAATAAATTTACCGGGGTATGCCCCGTGTATGTTGTACTTGGGATATGATATTTTCGAGACTATGTGATAATGCTGGTTAATGTTTGCTTTATTATTTGCAAATGAAAGGCCTAAATCAAAATATATATTTTTTTTGAAATCAATATATATGTATCACTTAAAAGCAAAAAATATTTAGGGCCATTTAACAAGACATTTGAAATTAATCTTTCGCTATTTACATAAATTAATCACTGTGTGATAATTAAACACCACATTAAGATCGGGCCCTCACAAGATTAAAGAACTCTGTTATGGCCACTAATGATCTTGAACCATGTGTTATTTCATTCTGAGTACGGTCAGAATTACAGAATCAAAGAATATCGATCCCGAGTTAATTGAGAACTCAAAAGGGGATCTACATAGTGCCATGGTCATATCGTGATCACTGATTGTTCTTGGTATTAGTTAGTCCATAACAGAATAACAATACCAACATACATGTGCATCATTTCGTTTACTACGAATCATGTAAATTGCTGTAAAGATTATGATGAATCATGTGAGTATATTCATGTGCTTATGTGGATATAAATTATATGCTTATGTGATGTTAAATACTACGTTATTTGAATATGCTTATTGAGAATGCAACTCACCCAAATGCTAATGTTATTTTTCAGTTGCTGTAAATAAAAGTTGACTCTACAAGGAGTTTCTACGTATTTTGGAAGTCATGGATCCAAGGTCGGTTGGCTGACTCTAGTCCTTCTCCCTCAGCTCATCATTTGCATATACTGTATAGGTTTTTGGTTGGGTTGTGAGGGGTACAACCTTGGTTATTTTTGTGGCGCACATATATCTATATGCCTTGTACATTATATTATGATAAATGTCTTGATTGGATGTTATGAGATTGCAAGTTCCGCTGCCATTAAATATTACTGTTATATGCCTCATGTGTATGTGTTATAGGTGTAAGGGGTGTCACAGTGTGAAGTAACCAAAACAGCGGGAAACAATTTTTGTTGTCCCACATCAATATCTATCAGAAAGAGAAGAGATTTGAAGGCTATAAGTGACTCAAGTAGAGAGTTTAAATATGTGACTCAAATAGAGCAAACATAAATAATTGTTTTGTTGGGGAATTTTTTTTGTGGGTGCGGGCGCCCTCTCAGCAACCCCTTGGGTCCGCCTAATCAAAGTGTGAATCAATAATTAATGAGGAAATTACAAGAAGGTACCAACTCCCAAAAGTTCTTTCAACTAAATCACCTAAAATATTTTCTTAACAACTAAATACATGTTACAAGAAAGTTCTTTCAACTAAGTCCATTTTTTGAAATCCTAATCAAATTAGTCCATTAATTATGAGAAAAATACCCTTTTTTTTTATTATCAAGAACCCTAATCCACTGCCCAATTACTCATTTAGAGAAGCACGGGATATAAATCAGTTTTAGAGAACAATTCATCCTCGAAGATGCCACAGAATAGCTTCGTTTCGAGAATCAAGTTCCGACGAAATAGGTATCGATAAGTAAATATCCATTAACAGAAACATATGTTGCCTACATGATCAAGAAACTAAATCAAACTCAATTCATTTGAATCTCAAATCCAATTTGGTTTAGGCCCGTAGTCATCGCTGGCATGAAGAAATATTTAAATTTCACAAGAAATTTTTAAATTTCACAATCAAATGGAAAATCTCAAAATGTTGCAAATACAATCTAAATCAAAAACAAATTTAAATGGCAAATGGGTTGTTGCTTGTTGGTCCAATATTCGCTCTTTTGTCAAATTCTTAATACAGATTCAAAAACCCAATATTTGTGGATGATAATATCCACTTGATCGCGACTAATATGTATGGGTAGGGTCGATTAGATGAAGATGGATCCAGCAACTGATTGACCATAACTACAATCACTTTATTTGATTTTGCTTACTTAATTTTTACATGCACCGACTGAATCTGTCGGTGCATGTAATTTCATGCACCGATCGAGTCTATCGGTGCATGTAAATTACATGCGTGCATGAAATTACATGCACCGATAGACTCATATGCATGCATTGAGGTAGTTTTTTTTTTCCTGCGGTGGACTTGTACCATCTGTGTCTATCGGTGCATGTGATTTACATGCACCGATAGAAACATATGAGAGAGTTTGGTATGCTTAATCTATCGGTGCATGTGATTTACATGCACCGGTAGAGATAACACTGGTAGTGTCTATCGGTGCATCTAAATCACATGCACCGATAGACTCAAATGCATGCGTTGATGTAGTTTTTTTTCCTGCGGTGGAGTTGTATCATTTGTGTCTATTGATGCATGTGATTTACATGCACCGATAGAAACATATGAGATAGTTTAATATGCATAATCTATCGGTGCATGTGATTTACATGCACCAGTAGAGATAACACTGATAGAGTCTATCGGTGCATCTAAATCACATACACCGATAGACTCATATCGTGCATTAGAACATTTTTGTGATTCATCTTCAGCATAAACCAATAAACCAACATGTGCATCTAAAATCCTTAGGCACCACATTTACATGCATATATATCCTTCCAATTTATATCAGTATATAGTTGCTCATTCCGAATTTAACTCCAAAACTCAAATTGCAATATAAAGTCTTCTTTCGGTGCTTTCGTTGCATCAAACATAAGCATTTGCTCCCCTCAAATTTATCCCAGAAGTTATTGTCGAATCCATGGATATGAAACAATGTGGCCATAGATTCTTCAAAGTCTGGAATACCCCACTTTTTGGAAAAAAAAAATTTCTAGTCATACGCGTACAGAACATGAATACATGTAGAACTATGCTCTAGTTGCCATGAACTTTGAATTTCTTTGTAAAGAAAATACATAATTCCGTTTCAGTACAATCTCCTTATCCTCATAATCTACAGATTTGGTTTTTTTTTTTTTTGAGCGTTCTTTTTCTCTTTATGCTTCGTACAAATAGTGCGGACCGTTCTAAAGAATCGATATGTTCGCTGTAGCGAGATCTAGAGACTTAAATGGATATGATGATGAAACTGATCTCCTTATTCTTGATCTCCTTATTCTTGCCAACGATGGCTTATGGAATGTCGTCTCCGCATGTTTGATGAAGAAGGAGACATCAAATAGTAGTGGGGTAATTTTGTTTTTTTTTGTTGCGAAATGGACATAGTTGAAATAGAATTTTTTTGCTAGACTGGAACGAAAAAACTTTCTCCTTCTGGTACCGGCCCGAATTTGCCCATAATTAATTCCCTTAATTTAAGGGCACATGCTTTTGAATTAAAAATTAAATCTATTTTATACAAAATAATATGTATGTGGAATTGTTAATGTAATTAAACTGCACTCAAAGTGTCACTATTTTGCTATTTTTTCTCAAAAAGGGCTCAATTGGGGTCGATGGTAAGTATAGCAAACCAATCCAAACCAATTTTGAAAAACTAAAAACAAACCAATGGCTTGGTTTGTTTTGATTTGGCTGGATAATCGATTTTAAACCCTTTTTTTAAAAATGAAATATTTTGATTATTTTTAAATATAATTTAAATTTCTAAAATTAGCTATTATAAACAAATAAATATAAACATGTACAGAATAAATTTAACAAGGTAAGTATTTAACAAGGTAATGTAATATATACAAACAAATGAATTAACTATCCAATTACCTCCTAAGCAACATTCTTGTATTCAGATTTCAGCTGAAAAGTGAGACTGTCTGTCTAGAAGCCGAAGGAAAATATGCAAGATTGACCCATCTGTTGTAGCCCATTGCATGTGAAAACACATACCAACAACCAAGATTAGGCCCAATAAATGTGAGAAATAGTAACAAAGGATCATTTTTTCTTTTTTCTTTTTTTGTTAAGTAAAGTAACTAAGGTTTTGCACCGCATAGAAAGCGTTAGATGGCAAAACGGATGGACCATATCGGCACAACCGGAAGCATCGCATTATAATATCAGACCTTGTCGGTATGACCCATTTTTTTTATAAAGGGTGGGCCTAACACGACCCATGGTCCATGGACATATGTGGAGAGTCGTTGGTCTGCGCGGCTCATATTTATATTTTTACTTTTCCTAATATTTAAGCGTCACTTTTACAGGCAAAACACAAAACAGGATGTGTGTCTATTTATATTTTTACTTTTTCTAATATTTAAGTGCTAATCTTACAGGCAAAACAGGATGTGCCAGACACGTGTCAAAATATGTTACCCAATACATGACCCGTTACTATAGCGAAACGTGTCATGTCGTATTCCGCTCTTTTACCATCTCAAAGTGTTGTATTCAAATAATACCAATTCAATGTATTAGGGTAACAATTCTATGTGCTTTAGCCTTACCCGCTGATTTGCCACTTGTTGCAAGAACTATTGCTATGTAATAATGAGTTGACGTTGTCTTATACGCATGTTAAGGAAGATTAATGAACAAAATGCACACAATGCATGTGGATAATGAGTCAAAATTTCCAAAAAAAATATATTTATTTTAATTATTTAATAAATTATTATATAGTCAATTTATATGTACATAATATTTTATTTGTTTAAAAAAATGAAATATTTCCTTATTAAATGATTAATAATTGGTAAAAATAAATTTAAATGATGCTAAGTTAAAAAGAATTATAATATTTTTATAGGCTTATTGATTTACCTTATCTATTTTAATTCCTACAATATAGTAATATTAGATGTAGATAATTAATTTAATGGTATATTTGGACATATAATTATTTTATATCAAAAAAAGTAATCCAATTCATTTTTGCATATATACAATTTTGTGGAGGGAGAATATTTTGTATTAAAAGAACAGTTTTGAGCTCGTAAACAAATTGTTCATCACCGCTTATGACATAAGAAGTATGATTCATTGACACTCACATGACGCAACACCTCGTGTCCATCTGTCGCATAGTACGAGGCTTTCTGTCGCCATTGTAAAATGAAATAAAGTTATGTATCTGCTAACAACAATATCTTTTAACCTAGTGGTAAGTGTTTGATCCTAACACATATCTTGTATAATGTATATCGACTAATTTGCATATATATTTGTCTAAAATATATATATATATATATTTAAACTTATATTATTTATAAATATTAAAATGTAATATATTAGATTATTATTGCAGGTATGTGGTTGGAAATAAAATACAATAATATTTCAAGATTTTTACTAATTTAATATAAATTTAAATTATTATAAGATTAAGTAATATATTAGAAAATTAACTATACATTAAATATACCAATATTTGATAAATCAATAGCATATGTTAGTATGGTATATGAATAGGTGTTTTAGGAAGAAAAAGAATCATATACAATAAACCATAGAGAATTACTATAGTTAATTGGTGTATAATTATATGATATAGATAATTACTATGGTTAATTCTAGTACAATTATATGATACAGATAATAAATACATATATGGATGTGATTAACAACTAATTCAATTATCATTAACAATTTCCTCGTGATAATGCTTAAACAAAGTTGTCTAATCATTTCTAAGTAAGATGTGCTTGCAGTTGTTTATTCAAAGTACTTTTATATTGTGTTTACTTAAAGTTGGAAAAAGTTGATTTTGCTTCAAAGTACTTTTATATTAATTTTGGTCAAAGCTGAAAAAAGTTGATTTTAAGCAAAATTATTGAGTGTTTGCTATTAAAAAAACAGCTTAATGAACTTCAAATTATTATAAATTGACATCACACAAAGTAAAAGCAGTGAAAAATATCTCATGACATACTTCTCTGCTTCTGTTTTTACTTGATTATTTTTAGATAAGTAATAACAGAAGCAATGAAATAAAACAATCAAAATCTGTTTTTTGATCCGAAAAGCAGATACGCAGTTTTGCAAAATAATCACAAAAACTCCCTAAATGTATCAAGCTAGGTGATTTTGTTTTTTTAAAAAAATATATATATTTAATAGACAGTGGAACATTATGTACGTTAAAAGGGTATTATTCCAATATCCCAAACAAAGAAAGAATATACTAATCAATGATCAAAGAGAACCATCTAAATTTTAACGACTTGTTCCACTCTTTATAATAGCAAAAATAATATTTGTTGGAACAACTAACCAACCATTAATTAATTAAACCAGGTTTCTAGACCATATTCCATGGCTGAATTCTAAATAATAAAGGTAAAAAAATTCAGTACACCGCTGCAAAAACTTTATTCATCTTAATCTGAGAAAAAAACATGCAATCATTTAAATTCACTTTAGGTTCAAATGACCAAAATAACATCATGTCCTCCCATTTATCTTCTTCCACATCTACGCTATTTTTTCCTCGTTCATTCATAGGAAGCTCATATTCTCCTATCTCCATTTCTCCCTCATTCAAAAGTTCAGTAAAAATCTCTCCCGCTTTCAGTTACGGTTTCTTTAACTTAGGGGATTTGAATTCCCTCATTATATCTCTTCGATTTTCACTTTCATCACTTCGTTCCATATTTTTTTCAAATCTGGTATGTATTATAGTTGGGTTTTCTCTTCATCTGTAATGCCTCGATTTACTTTATACACGTGGCATATGATTATAGTGTAATTTGGAATAATTACGGTACGATGTGGATTCGGGTTCGGGTTGAACCGAGGGTTAATACTCACATACATGACATGACTATGTGATATATGGCAAGGAATGAAACATGATGCACAATATGTAGTGCATAGAAATGACTTGAATTAAATCAAGTGTAGTGACTTATCAAGTAACATTGACTAATATGCATTTGACTTGAATTTCCTATGCCTTTGGTGTCATTTGAATTTCCATTAGCATGTGGATGTGCATTTGGAGAGTTGATTAAATAAGTAAAATCAGATTTTCAACTCACAATACACCATTTTCACCTACAAGCCCCTCTCTCATTTCTTCCTTAGGTTGAAGTTTGAGCTTGGATTTCACTTGGTAATCAAGCTTGAAAATAAAGTGAAGTGATATCATAACTTCTTGGTAAGGAATTCATGAGTTTAAGCTTGATTTATGTTGTTGTGTATGAAGTATGTGAAGTTGAGTCTCAAGTGTTCATGTTTGAAATCATAACTTGTTTCTTTGCCAAGAATTGGATTCTAGGATGATGGAAACATGTCTATATATTACTAGAGATTGCAAGAAACATGTGGAAATGGTTAAATTCGAATAGGAGAAGAAGTACCATGAAGATATGCTTGAAAATTGCCATGTTCTGATTTTCTGTTCATCGGCGATCGATCGCTAGCTTTGTGCCGATCGATCGCCGAGACAGAGCAACAATATAAGGCGGTTAAATCATGTGGCGGATCGATCGGTGAAAATGTGGCGATCGATCGCGAAAAACAGTACACTTTGGCGATCGATCGCGAGGTAGTGGCGATCGATCGCGAGAGGGCAGAACAGTATGGCGATCGATCGGTGAAATATAGCGATCGATCGCCATGGTCAGAATTTGTAAAAATGTTATATTTTGTAGCATTTCTTTTTGAAGCCTCTTATAACATGGTATATTGTTCATGTGCTTGTAGCATCATCACAGGGGACGGGGCAAAGAGGCAATTAGTCATCAACGCCTGATTTATCGCTTTTATTGTCGTATACCAGGTACGTGTTGACGTACGGAGTATAGATATTTATGAGATGATGTTATGAGATTGATATCATATGAATTGTGTTGTGTTGGTATCATATGATTTGTAGTATCATATGCATGTACATTCATGGATATCATGTGTTTGAGTTGGATGAGGTATATACTTTAGCATTAGAGGTATACGTCTGGTTTGGGTATATGCTTGGGTATGCTACGTTAGCATTAGAGGTATACGCCTGGTTTGGGTATATGATCGGGTATGCTACATATACTTGGTATGAGAGATATACGCCGGTTTTTCGGTATATACTCTGGCTATTATCATGTGAGGACGGTACGATGATATGTGTTGCTAATATGAAGATGTGATGCGGTTCCACTGACATATTGAGCGGAAATGGACATATCATATTAGTCTTGTGATAATAGGATGTGTGATGAGACATGTCATGACATAGTTGCATTTGTTGATGCATAATAAAGAGCATTCACAATTAATGATTATTATTGTGCTTTATCATTGATATTGTGTTTTGATATCGCACTGAGATAATGGTTTATCTATACTCACGTTGTGTGAATGTTTCTGTAGGGACTCATAGACGTGGGAGGACGGGATGTGAGTTATTTTCCGCTGCGAGCTGAACCACTGCCTAGGAGTTATCTTGGATTAGGTTGTTGCTTGTACATGTGATTTATAGTTGGTTAGGTTTTTATAAACCTTGTAACAACTTAACTAGTCAGAAACTTTTAATCAGTGAATGTTTTTACTTAATTCAGACTCACGTATGTATGCTTAATTGGTACATAATGGATTAAGTAACGAGGACCCCACATTAGTGGCATTAGAGCATTGGTTCGAGAACGGGATGAACAAGGGTAGAGGAAGTGAGTTAGGGAGTTACCTAATCACTTAAAGGCATGTGATACTTATGATATAGTGTCTGGGAACATGCTTTGTATTTGTATCTGTTATTGTTAACCCTTGTTTTGCATGATGATGGTATGACTTGGTATGAATCCTTATGCGTGGCATAAGTGATGTTGTGGATATACCGTGATTGGTATACCGGGTTTCTGTACTATCATTTGGCAGGGGAAACATGATATGTTTCGCGGGAGCTATTCCACTGATACCGTGGTATTGGTATGTAGGTCGATACCGAATCAGAGGAGTAAGTTGTACAGTGGTTGGAGCGTGAAAAGTAAAGCTTGGTATCAGCTCCATGTGCAAAGTCATCCTGCATGAGATTGTGTATCAGACCTAATGATGGACTGGTCGCTGACACATGATGTGTGAATGGAAGTGAAGATACAGGTTATTGATCACTGTATCTAGTCCAGGGGCAATTCTTGATATTGCAATCTGTGGTTGCATTGTCAGTTCGACATGTATGGCCTGAATGGGAATGTAATACTTTGCTCTTGATCTGTGGATAGTATGGCTAACGTAGTGTGTTTACATTGGGAGATGATGCAGACATGGGTTACTTGTGGTACTCAGATGGTACATGTAGCGAATGTGAGATTCGTGTACAATAATAGTATTCTTTATTATTGTATTCCACAGCGGTAATTGGTGATTTGTGAGATCACCGTGGTGATGATTATCTTGTCAGGGTATCATCTGTGTATGGTTCTCCGGTGTGTATGTGTGTGTTGAACTCTATGTTTGTTGTCATGGAGTTGACAAGGAACATGAAATTGGGAGAGTTCAATGATAGTAACGCTGAAGCGTATTGATGGAGCGGTACAACTGCAGTAACTGTGAGTTATACTGTTCGACTGTTATCAGCCTATGTCGTTTAAGTCACTCGTGTTTTGGTGACTGGTTAACGGACTGTTTGATCCTTTCTGTGTATTAGCTTCTTGTGTTTGTTCTTGTTGTATCATATGGATTTGAGCATGGAAGTCTTTCAGATTGAAAGAAAATGAGTACCAGCGGAGATTGCCGTGATACAATGATCACCGGCAAAGATTGCTGTGATGCCTGCACATGTGATCTTTGTGATGGCTGTACTGGGACATACATGGTGCTATGTGGCCATGTATTATATCTGGTTAGTGTATAGTACAGATGGCAATGGATATTATTGTTTTGATGTGAACTCCGTCCGAGCTATAAGGTTGTCCGTATGAGACTCTATGTATGTGGTATGTGTGGCAGCCATGGGTGTCTTTGATTGACACGAGATACCTCAAGTGCATACTGTTGTGTATGGGATGTTGTATATGAACATCTAGTTCTGTGTTTGTGAACTGTATTTATGAGGTTGAAATTGGTTGGTCTGCTTTGAACAGAGTGTGGGTATCTGTGTTGTTGCTGAGAGCATTGGATGCTTGTATGGCTTCTGGATATAGAAAAGGACGTCATGATAGACACCCGTAAACTGATTCTTTAGTGGAACTGTGTATGACATCTTGTCATATTCTCGATTATTGCATGACAGTAGTGATATGTACACGTGAGACCAACAGAGAGTGGTTGGCAATGTGAGACCAACAGAGATTGGTTGGCAATGTGAGTATCCGGTAAGCATTGAGTATGAACTATTGTATGATAGCATAGCTTGGTGGCTATGATGTATGGTTCACAAGTCTGATGTTGAATGTCCACGTTATCCAGATTGATAAGGAAGTTTGAGTTTCCGTCGATTGCTTGTACACTACGATTGTAGTACTGATGCAATCAGATTTTCCGTTGTGTTGTGATTGTACTATGCGTTTGACATTAAATTTATATATTCTTGAGTCAGGACGGGAGATGTATGACTGATGGGATCGTGATTGTGATATGCCGACCTCGTCATGCGATTGGTTTGCATAGTTGATTGGTTTGCATTTTGTGCTCGATAGATGTTGGGTTGATATCTATTGATGGACAGTCTGTGAATATGTTTCATGAGGAAACAGTATGGTTGGTATACTAAACCATGTAATGGTTAATGAATGGTTGGTATGCTAAACCATGTGATGGTTGATGAATAGCAGATGGTTATGAGAAGGCTGAAGAAGCTCACATGTATGAGATAGTGTGATGGGACTTGATTTGTCCATGAAATGAATTATCTCTTGAGCTTGTTCGTACACATATGTGTATGGCATTGAAGTTTGTGTCATGTTATAGTGGTACGACCAATATGAGACTGATTTGACATATACCAGATGGTGAATGGTATTTTTTGCTATATGGTTGTACTTGAATATTCTGATATGATATCCTTTGATTGTACACGGAAGGTGTACTAGTAACATAATACGGTTACAGTATTGTGAAGGTATCATTGGCAATGCTATATGATATGGCAATTCCTTTGGGTCCGATTGTAGAGTCATAGTGCCAGAATGACCATGAGTGGTATGGTAATTTGATTGTCATTCATGTCGACAATAGTGTGTGGATTGTGTAATTGCAGTTGAGTTGGAATTTGTTGCCTTCCATGTATTGTTGGATTGGCTATTCCTTCATGAACCAGAGGTGATAACGATTTGCTGGGAGCAGTCGTGTTTATCAGGAATGCATTCCAATAAAGAAAGATTCAATGAATATGGCGAGGTAGACAACTGTTGGTGTCGATTATGTACTATATGTGATCATGTGATATATCTGAGTGATATATTCGATCATGTGATATAGTTGGGTGATATCTTCGATTGTATGATCTATCCGGGTGATATGATAATCCGTATGGATAGGTTCTTGAAGCAGAACGGAATGTGTTATCAGGTACCTGTGAGGTGTGGGACTTGTTGGCTTAATCCATGTAGCAAGTGAATTGCACATGCGTGGAAAACGTGTCGCTTGGAAAACGTGTTGGTTTCCACTTGCTACATGATATTTTGTGTTGATCATTACAGGGAGCAGTGAATAGAAAGTAATGAATCGTTGTAAAAGCTTGTCATACTCAAGATGGTAGTCTTGGGGGAACAGTTGATACAAAGAATGACATTTCCGGTACAGGGGTCAGGATAGGGAATATTGAACCACGCAAATGGTGTGGATAGATACTATGAGAACATAGACATTGGGTGAGATAACCATATAATCATATGGACATTTGTATTGTACATGGCTTTGGTGTATAGTATGCATTGATGACATATGAGTGTGATGTGGATTGCTTCTTGTGGTTTGGTCAAGTTCGTGTCCAGTGTTTGTTCTGGACTGGTATCGTGTCCAGTGTTTAATCTAGACTGAGAAGTCTGATGTGGGAGATTAGTATGCAAACGATAGATGGATATGTTGTATCTATCACATTGTGTAATTACATACTATAATACAACTTTGTGAAATGTTAGAGCAGAGATGGCTCTGTGCACATTTGGATGTGTAGAATCTGAATGTGACAAAGACCGAGGTACTTGGTTTAGAGTATCTTGCTGATCTCGATATTCTGCGTAGGCTTACACAGGAGTACAAACGAATGGAAACATGCTAGACCGTTATACAATACACAACGCGGTTGTCCAAGGAGGGACGGATGTATTAGACATTAGACGAACAGATGCTTAATTGGGGATCATTTGTATGCATCCAGTAGGAATGGGAGTGGGCAGTGACTTGGTTAAGGGAACCCACCGGTACAATGAGTTGTATGAGATCAAGTCAATTTGATAGATATTGTTGTGTATAACAGGATATGTATATGTGCCAATATCCGGACATGATTTCTTGAGTGTTCACTGATACTAGTGAAATGTTTGTCTGTTGATGGTATTACAACGATGCATACATACTCTCTATGCCCGGCTGGTGTAGAGTGTTGTGAGCATATGGCTACGTGGACGAAAGCAATGGTAACAAGCTGTTATGCGAGAACATGAGTATGCAGTAGAATCCAAAGTGCAATGTCTGGTATGTTTTCTTTTGGTTTCTTATTCTTATACTGCTGGTCTGGTAAGTATCTGCTGGTTGAGCATGTTGAGTATGTAGTAGATTTACTTTTGATTATTTGTTCCGGCAAATAATGTTGCATTTATAATGCATGTTTGTGCAACGCTTAATTGCCACTATGTTGTTATTCCTTTTAGTGTTGCTAGTAGGGTTGAAAGCTTATGGCTTTCTGTATGAGATTCATATGATATATGAGATTCATATTATGAATATGGAATTTCGAGGACAAAATTCAATAAGGGGAGAATTGTAATGCCTCGATTTACTTTATACACGTGTCATATGATTATAGCGTAATTTGGAATAATTACGGTACGATGTGGATTCGGGTTCGGGTTGAACCGAGGGTTAATACTCACATACATGACATGACTATGTGATATATGGCAAGGAATGAAACATGATGCACAAGATGTAGTGCATAGAAATGACTTGAATTAAATCAAGTGTAGTGACTTATCAAGTAACATTGACTAATATGCATTTGACTTGAATTTCCTATGCCTTTGGTGTCATTTGAATTTCCATTAGCATGTGGATGTGAATTTGAGTTTGCATTTGGAGAATTGATTAAATAAGTAAAATCAGATTTTCAACTCACAATACACCATTTTCACCTACAAGCTCCTCTCTCATTTCTTCCTTAGGTTGAAGTTTGAGCTTGGATTTCACTTGGTAATCAAGCTAGAAAATAAAGTGAAGTGATATCATAACTTCTTGGTAAGGAATTCATGAGTTTAAGCTTGATTTATGTTGTTGTGTATGAAGTATGTGAAGTTGAGTCTCAAGTGTTCATGTTTGAAATCATAACTTGTTTCTTTGCCAAGAATTGGATTCTAGGATGATGGAAACATGTCTATATATTACTAGAGATTGCAAGAAACACGTGGAAATGGTTAAATTTGAATAGGAGAAGAAGTACCATGAAGATATGCTTGAAAATCGCCATGTTCTGATTTTCTGGACATCGGCGATCGATCGCTAGCTTTGTGCCGATCGATCGCCAAGACAGAGCAACAATATAAGGCGGTTATCGATCGGTGAAAATGTGGCGATCGATCGTGAAAAACAGTACACTTTGACGATCGATCGCGAGGTAGTGGCGATCGATCGCGAGAGGGCAGAACAGTATGGCGATCGATCGATGAAATATAGCGATCGATCGCCAGGGTCCGAATTTGTAAAAATGTTATATTTTGTAGCATTTCTTTTTGAAGCCTCTTATAACATGGTATACTTGTTCATGTGCTTGTAGCATCATCACAGGGGATGGGGCAAAGAGGCAATTAGTCATCAAGGCCTGATTTATCGCTTTTATTGTTGTATACCAGGTACGTGTTGACGTACGGAGTATAGATATTTATGAGATGATGTTATGAGATTGATATCAATATGAATTGTGTTGTGTTGGTATCATATGATTTGTAGTATCATATGCATGTACATTCATGGATATCATGTGTTTGAGATGGATGAGGTATATGCTTTAGCATTAGAGGTATACGCCTGGTTTGGGTATATGCTCGGGTATGCTACGTTAGCATTAGAGATATACGCCTGGTTTGGGTATATGCTCGGGCATGCTACATATACTTGGTATGAGAGATATACGCCGTTTTTTGGGTATATACTCTGGCTATTATCATGTGAGGACGGTACGATGATATGTGTTGCTAATATGAAGATGTGAGGCGGTTCCACTGACATATTGAGCGGAAATGGACATATCATATTAGTCTTGTGATAATAGGATGTGTGATGAGACATGTCATGACATAGTTGCATTTGTTGATGCATAATAAAGAGCATTCACAATTAATGATTATTATTGTGCTTTATCATTGATATTGTGTTTGATATCGCACTAAGATAATGGTTTATCTATACTCACGTTGTGTGAATATTTCTGTAGGGACTCATAGACGTGGGAGGACGAGATGTGAGTCATTTTTCGCTGCGAGCTGAACCACTGCCTAGGAGTTATCTTGGATTAGGTTATTGCTTGTACATGTGATGTATAGTTGGTTAGGTTTTTATAAACCTTGTAACAACTTAACTAGTCAGAAACTCTTAATCAGTGCATGTTTTTACTTAATTCAGACTCACGTATGTATGCTTAATTGGTACATAATGGATTAAGTAATGAGGACCCCACATCATCACTTTGATTTTTCATTCCATCACTTCATTCCAGATTTTTTTTTCAAATCTGATATGTATTACTTTAGGGTTTGTGTATGCGTATGTGTGTGCGTGTTTGTATATATTTATGTTTGTCGTTTTTTGATTTTTTTTGTTGTGATTCATTGTTGTCTGTGCTTGTTTGCTCATTTTTCAGAATTTACAGCCTGAAACTTGCAACGAAAAAAATGACCCAGAGAAAAATTAATTGGTACATGAAAATTATAAAAGTAAATTGGTACACAAAAATTATAAAGTAACTGGTGCACAAAAGATAAAAAATGTAACCGGTGCACGAAACTTATAAAAAGTAACTGGTGTATGAAACTTAAAAAAAATAACTGGTGCATGAATCTTAAACTAACTAGTGCACGAACTTATAAAAGTAATTGATGCACGAACATATAAAAGTAACTTGTGCACTGACTTAGAAAATTAACTAGTGCAAGAATATGAAACTAACTGATTCACGAACATAATTGATGCACGACAAACCAGGTGCACACATTTTATCACATTATGCTCAACAGTTAATTTTACAAGTTTGTATACCAATCACTTTTATATGAGTATCAATTACTTTTATTCATCAGTTAGTTTATATCAGTTTAGAGCACTAGTTATTTTATACAGGTTTCGTGCACCATTATAGCTTATAAAAGTAATTGATGCACAAACATATAAAAGTAACATGTGCACTGACTTAGAAAATTAACTGGTGCAAGAATCTTAAACTAACTGGTGCACGAACTTATAAAAGTAACTAACCAGTGTAAAGTCATGCACCAGTATAATGTAATGTATCATTGTAAATCAGTTCATTTTTTCCTATTTTCGTGCACCAGATTTCTGTTTTCGCTGCCATCACCTTCCCCAATTACTTTTTATAAGTTTCATTCACCAGTTACTTTTTTATAAGTTTCGTGCACCAGTTACTTTTCATAATTTTCGTGCACCAATTACTTTTCTGGGTCATCTTCTTCGTTGGAATTTTTGTTGTTTGCTGTAATTTTGGAAATGAGCAAACAAGTGCGGACACCAATGAATCACAACTAAAACCTCAAAAAGTAACAAACATAGTGTGTGTGTGTGTATATGTATATATACACATACACACACACAATTATTCTCGCAGAGTATACGTGCGAGGATGACTAAGAAGACCAAACAAATCTCTGGCATTAAAATATAAGAAAGGTTATGCTGCTGGTGAGGACGGTGGAGATGGCTGGTGAAGACAGTGGCATCAGGCTGGTGAACATGGTAGAAGTGGTGGAGGTGGAGATGAAAGAGAGTGCGGTGAGATGATGCGTATATTTGATTCGTTTGAAACCCTAATTAGGTTAATGATTAAATCAGGGGTATTTTAATAAACAAAAAAGACTTAAATAACACAAAAGTTCAAAAAGTGTACATATGTGAATAAAGTTTTCTCCTCCTTATATTTTGATGCAAATATTTTTTCCCCTGTTATTTGCAATATATTTCTCTATAGTGTATCTCCCTGCATTCCCCCTTGAATAATGAGGAACACTTTTTTTGTAATAGATAAAACTTACAAGTTGAAGAAAAAAATTTATACAATGTCGACAACAAGAGTCTTTAATCTTAATATATTGGAGTATGTTGCATAAATCATAGAACAAATCGGGCTACACACATGCGTCAGTCTTCTACATGACCTTTTTTTTTGTCAGATATCTTCATTAATCTCTTTGTACTCCATATCTTTATATATAGCTTCAAATCATATCTTCTTCGATGATCCATTTACTCTCTTGAAAGGATTGAAATCTATGAATTCCGCTCAACGAACATATGCATCGATGGGCTTACGTCGTACGTGACCAATCTAGCGTAATTGAATTTATTGTATATTCTCTCTATACAAGCCACACCCAGTTTAGATCGAATGTCTCCGTTCCTTATTTTATCTCTTATGGTCTTGTCACA
Source organism: Haberlea rhodopensis (assembly GCA_907163345.1). Classification (NCBI taxonomy): domain Eukaryota; kingdom Viridiplantae; phylum Streptophyta; class Magnoliopsida; order Lamiales; family Gesneriaceae; genus Haberlea; species Haberlea rhodopensis. The sequence goes on from CAJQUN010000072.1 coordinate 2,302,387, forward strand.
CATCCAACAACATTTACATATTTTTGTCACTCATCTTTTGGACGTGATTCCTCTTAAGTGCCCCAGATTCCGTCTCATAAAACGCTACAAGTCTGATAAAAGTAATATAAAACTTTCCATTAATCTCAACGAGAAATTACGTTCACATAAAACTCCATTGGGGTTTCTCCATGTCAGCCAAACCTTCATGCATTCTATGGTTAATATCACTGACAATTTATTCATCATTTTGGATAATAAACCTAAGTACATAAACATGTTACTCATTAATATATCTTTGTCATCGAGTGTTATAACATCGATATCACGAGCTGTAAGTTCATTAATTTACACTCCATATATTCTATTTAGATGTATTAATCTAAAACCGGTGGAGCATCATAAAAATTTACAAAATTTCTTCAATTTGGCGAGAAAAGATAACAAAGAGTATGCATGGGTTTTTGTGTTGTTTTCTCGTAACGTAATGTTGTATGTTGTAGGGTCTCGAGAGTAAATAAGTACATCGTCAATGGAAACTATGACGAACTGATCCAAACATGGTTGGATCACCCTGTTCATCAGGCTCATAAAATAGTCGGGGCATCCGTCACCCCAAAGGGCATGACTAAGAATCCGTAGTGCCCACATAAGGTCCTGGAAGCTGTCTTCTGTACATCGTCCTCTCTAACTCGGATCTGATGATCCCCGATCTCAGATCGATCTTACTGTAGAGCCTCGTACTCTGCAGCTGATCAAACAAATCGTCGATCCCCGGAAGCGGATACTTATTCTTCACTAAGGCTTTGTTCAGTTGTCTGAAATCGGTGCACAACCGCAACGAACTATCTTTCTTTTCGACAAATAGGACTGGTGCATCCCAAGGCGATATGCTAGGGTATATATAGTCCTTGCCAAGGAGCTCTTGCAACTGAACCTTTAATTCCCTTAACTCCTACGGGCACATCCTCCACCTTTAACTCTTTCCTCTTTCAGTAATAACCACAGTATAGTTGAAATATCCTTTGTGGTCTCGTTCCAATAACTGTGCCATCTTGACAACAGATATTAACGGAATCCTTGAGCGGAAATCATCCCCATAGAATGTCCATCGGACTCCCATATCAGACCTGAATCGGACAGTCCTTGTCTGCAGTCCACAACTGCCTGATACCTGTTCAGAACATCAATGCCTACAAACTGACATCCCCAGAACAATCAAGTCTGTCCTCAGTTCGTTATCCTCAAAATAAATGAGGCCGTCTTAACCAATCTGATCAGTTATCCAACTTCTTCCAGCGGGGTCGAGACTACAAGAGGCGTGGGCGACGGAGAAGTGCATATAACATCGTATCACTTACTTCTGCATTTGCTGCTATGCTGCAACACAAGGGTTAACAACGATACCCAAAAGCAGTTCATATAATACATCGTTAGAGAAGCAAAACATGTTAGTACCACATCATATACTTCATATGCAATTTATGCACAAAACATGTTTAAAAGTAAGCACCTAGCCAACTTATTGCTAAGGCTACCCTTCACTCATTCCCGAGTTATCTAACCACTGCTCTGATACCACTAATGTAGGGTCTTCCTACCTTAACGTCATATTATACACGTATTATGGACTAAACATGCATTCATAACCTCTTAAGGGTTCCGGTTGCAACTTTGAGCTAATAAGATTACGGCCAAAAATGAAATTTCAACCTTAATTAATTACATTCTCAATATGAATGTTAAAGCGATAGAATTATGCTACTACTAGAGTAGAGACTATCCAGAAATCCTGAATCCTAACATCTTTCATGCTCCTCATAGCTCACTGTCTCAACCCGGCCCTTAGTCCTTTAGTCCAAAAGTGTACCTACAGGAACAACCCATCATGAGCATGTATATCGTTACTTAACATCATAGGGCAATGGCATATAAATAAATGCATGAAAGTAATTGGTAACGTATACTTCCTGGTTAATTGCATTAACCCTTTTTGGTTGTCCCTGTTTCATAGCCATACATAAAATCATTAATTCTCGACATGAATTATTAAAATCGACGTCTTATAAATATCGTCGTCTTACAGCATCATCATCATATAAGCATTATCATCTATACATATCATCATTTATAACATCATCATCATATAAGCATCATCATCTTATAACTTCATCATCTTATAACGTCATCATCTTATAACATCATCATCATTTAAGCATCATAACAAGATACAACAGTAAATGTACGAAGTCTTGGTTAAGTAATTTACTGGTTATTCGTTAACTTCTTCTTGTTAACCCTGTTTTACCTTCATGCATATGGGCATCTTACCCCGTGGCATCTTACCACACAATAACATCGGATGGACTCTTACCATATGGGCATCTTACCCCGTGGCATTTTACCACACAATAACATTGTATGGCATCTTACCATATGGGCATCTTACCCCGTGGCGTCTTACCACATTATAACATTGTATGGCATCTTACCATATGGGCATCTTACCCCGTGGCATCTTACCACATAATAACATCGTATGACATCTTACTATATGGGCATCTTACCCCGTGGCGTCTTACCACCTTATAACATTGTATGGCATCTTACTATATGGGCATCTTACCCCGTGGCGTCTTACCACCTTATAACATTGTATAACATTGTTATAAACTTACTTATCGCAATCATCATCATAAACATCATATCATATACATCATCATCGTAAACTTACTTATCATAATCATCATCGTAAACATCATCATCATAAACATCGTCATCATAATCATCATCGTAAGCATCATCATCATAAACATCATCATCATAATCATCATCGTAAGCATCATCATCATAAACATCATCGTAAACATCATCATCATAAACATCATCGTAAACATCATCATCATAAACATCATCGTAAACATCATCATCATAAACATCATCATCATAATCGTCATCGTAAGCATCATCATCATAAACATCATCGTAAACATCATCATCATCATAAACATCATCGTAAACGTCATCATCATAAACATCATCGTAAACATCATCATAAACATCATCGTAAACATCATCATCATAATCATCATCGTAAGCATCATCATCATAAACTTATGCAATCAATACATAGTCATAGTTAGGAGGGTGTTACCGTCCGATGCCCGTACGCTTCTTACGTACCTTAATTCCAAAAGTGGAGAAATTGAAGAACTCTATCTTCTCGATGTTGTTGGCACCTGGGATGGTTCTACACAACCATACAAATCGATATTAGAAGCTAAACAATAGCCAAATACCAAAAATTCAACAAAAAACATCATTTTCCAACTTTTACACAGTGGCGATCGATCGCTACTTGAGGCGATCGATCGCCTCAAATTTTTCTTCGCGGCGATCGATCGCTTCAAACATGGCGATCGATCGCCTAACTCTTGGATTGGCTACTGCCTCTCGGCGATCGGTCGCCTCATTTTAGGCGATCGATCGCCTCCCCTGCGAAAATGGTACTGCCCTATGGCGATCGATCGCCTCGCACAGAGTCGCGATTTTTCACCATTTTTGTACATTTTCCAAGTTCAATCCCATACCATTCAAACCCAAACTTTCCAATCACACTAACATCATCATAACTTGTTAAAACCCACATAAAACACTTCAAAAATCATACCCCAACAACATACAACACATACCCCAAACAAACCCACATAAATCACTTCAAAATCATCCCATTTCAAATCCAAACTTCATAAAAACTTTAGGAAGGGTTCCATACCTCTTGAAGACTCCAAATCTTAACAAAGATCACACAAACACAAGTTTTGTGGAGTTTCCTCCTTCCTCCTTTGAGGGATTTCGAAAATGGGGTGAGGTTAGGGCATTTGGGAGAGAATTGGGGGTTTTTGAGTGGTGGGGAAGAAGTTAAGGGAAAATGGGATAAAAGGGGAATATAGTGGGGTTATTAAAATTGTACCCCAAATTAACATGATGTATAAAATACCCCAACATGGTATTTTAAAAGCATTTACAAAGATGCATTAAACTTCCACTAAATCATGTTTTCCTCATAATTCCCAATCAATACAATTAAATCATGTTAACCCCATTTCCTATCATGCATAACATGCACCTCGAAACGTAACCCCCGGGTCATGCCTATCATGTGACTAAGCATTTCATCGTGATAATTAATTTAAGCACATAAATCAATTATCCACATAATTAAACACATGAACATAATTAATGCTTTAATTGCAGTTAATTATTTCGGGGTGTCACATTACTCCCCTACTTATAAGATTTCGTCCTCGAAATCGCATGCACTTACCCAAAATGAAACTAAACATAAATCATACCAGAAAATAGTTCCGGGTAATGCTGCATCATGTGCCGTTCCGTCTCCCACGTAGCCTTCTCGACACCCCGACGATCCCACTGAACTTTGACCATCGGTAAAACTTTACTTCGCAGTCTGCGATCCTCACGATCCAGAATTCTGACCGGTCGTTCAACGTAGGATACCCCTGAGTCCAACTGCACTTCAGTAGACTGTAATACATGAGGCGGGTCTGGCTCATACTTCCGTAACATAGAGGCATGGAAACATCATACATCCCAGATAAAGACGGCGGTAGAGCCAAACAGTAAGCCAAAGTACTGGTATGCTGCAATACTTCATATGGCCCAACATACCTCGGGGATAACTTCCCCGCATACCCAATTGAACTACACCTCTGGAGGGTGAGATTTTCAAAAAGACTCTGTCTTCTACTTGGAATTCTAGCGGTCATCGCCGCTTGTTGGCATAGGCTGTTTGCCTATCCTGGGTCACCTTCATCTTTTGGCGTATCAACTTAATCTTGTCTTACATATCCTTAATCATATCCGGTCCTCCGACCGCCTTACTAGTCAAGTCCTCCCGATACAGCGGTGACCTACATCGTCGTCCGTAAAGAGCTTCAAAAGGAGTTATTTGAATGCTCGTCTGATAGCTGTTAATATCGGAGAACTCCATCATTGGCGCTGAATCTCGCCACGGAGTATCCAACTCCAAAACGTATGCCCTCAACATGTCCTCGAGCGTGTGAAGGGTACGCTCTGTCCGGCCGTCTGACTGAGGGTGATAGGCCGTACTCAGTCTCACCTCTGTGCCTAAAGTCGTCTGGAGACCCTCCCCGAAATGTGAAGTAAACCTTGGGTCTCTGTCAGACACAATCGAGACTGGAACTCTATGCAACCTCACTACATCCCGCACATATAATTAGCCATTCTTAGGTGCGTGAAAGACACATGACAAAGGATGAAGTGAGCTACTTCGTCAGCCTATCCACGATCACTCAGATCGTATCGAATCCAGAGGCCGCTCTTGGCAAGTGGGTCACAAAGTCCATAGGTACATGTTCCCACTTCCATTGGGGTACTTCCGAGCTCTTCAGCTCGCCATCAGGCCTCTGTCTTTCTGTCTTTACCTGCTGGCAGATCAAACATCTTTTGACAAGGCCATAACATCACGCTTCATACGTCTCCACTAGAAGCGACCACTTAGGTCCTTGTACAACTTTCTTCTTCCTGTGTGGATACTGAACCGGCTACGGTGAGCTTGCTCCAAGATTCCTTTACGCAACTCTGGCGTATTTGGGACTACCCATCGGTGGCCCAATCTCAATGAATCATCTTCTGCCACTCTGAACTTTGATGACCGTCCTTGAAGTACTATAGATGACCATCTTTGAACCTCATCATCCGATCTCTGGCTTTCCTGATAACCTCAAATATGTCTAGCTCGGCCAACAAGATCGACACTCGCACCGGCGATGTGTCCACATCAATATCATAGCCCGGACGGCAATAAGAAGTCATCATCGCTGATAAACACATAGTGTCCTCAGCAGTACTTTTCACTTCCGACTTAAGGTGCCTGCTATTAAGTTGCTTTACCAGGATGGTACTCAATCTTACAGTCAAAATCCTTGAGTAAGTCCATTCATCCTCTTTGTCGCACATTCAACTCAGCCGGTGTGAACAAAACTTCAGGCTCCTATGGTTCGTGTAGATGGTAAACGACGTACCATCCAAGTAATGCCTCCAAATTCCAAGGCAAACATAATGGCTGCCAGCTCCAAATCGTGGACTGGGTACTTAGCCTCATGTGGTTTCAACCGCCTCGATGCATAAGCCAGCACAAACCTCTTGTCTTCAAAAGGAATCACCAACCCTGGCACTGTCGTCAGACGACGCTTCAATCCTTGGAAGCTTTTCTCACAAGCTTCGGACCAAGAGAATGGGACTCCTTCCTGAGTCAACCGTGCCAGCGGCTTAGCGATCTTGATATAACATGATCCAAGAATACTACACTGCTCGACCAGAACTCGTACTTACTGAGCTTTGCATACAACTGATGATCCCTAAGGATCTGGAGTACTGTTCTCAAGTGCTTTACATGTTCCTCTTCAGTTCGAGAGTAAATAAGTACATCGTCAATGGAAACTATGACGAACTGATCCAAACATGGTTGGATCACCCTGTTCATCAGGCTCATAAAATAGTCGGGGCATCCGTCACCCCAAAGGGCATGTAAGAATCCGTAGTGCCCACATAAGGTCCTGGAAGCTGTCTTCTGTACATCGTCCTCTCTAACTCGGATCTGATGATCCCCGATCTCAGATCGATCTTACTGTAGAGCCTCGTACTCTGCAGCTGATCAAACAAATCGTCGATCCCCGGAAGCGGATACTTATTCTTCACTAAGGCTTTGTTCAGTTGTCTGAAATCGGTGCACAACCGCAACGAACTATCTTTCTTTTCGACAAATAGGACTGGTGCATCCCAAGGTGATATGCTAGGGTATATATAGTCCTTGCCAAGGAGCTCTTGCAACTGAACCTTTAATTCCCTTAACTCCTACGGGCACATCCTCCACCTTTAACTCTTTCCTCTTTCAGTAATAACCACAGTATAGTTGAAATATCCTTTGTGGTCTCGTTCCAATAACTGTGCCATCTTGACAACAGATATTAACGGAATCCTTGAGCGGAAATCATCCCCATAGAATGTCCATCGGACTCCCATATCAGACCTGAATCGGACAGTCCTTGTCTGCAGTCCACAACTGCCTGATACCTGTTCAGAACATCAATGCCTACAAACTGACATCCCCAGAACAATCAAGTCTGTCCTCAGTTCGTTATCCTCAAAATAAATGAGGCCGTCTTAACCAATCTGATCAGTTATCAAACTTCTTCCAGCGGGGGTCGAGACTACAAGAGGCGTGGGCGACGGAGAAGTGCATATAACATCGTATCACTTACTTCTGCATTTGCTGCTATGCTGCAACACAAGGGTTAACAACGATACCCAAAAGCAGTTCATATAATACATCGTTAGAGAAGCAAAACATGTTAGTACCACATCATATACTTCATATGCAATTTATGCACAAAACATGTTTAAAAGTAAGCACCTAGCCAACTTATTGCTAAAGCTACCCTTCACTCATTCCCGAGTTATCTAACCACTGCTCTGATACCACTAATGTAGGGTCTTCCTACCTTAACGTCATATTATACACGTATTATGGACTAAACATGCATTCATAACCTCTTAAGGGTTCCGGTTGCAACTTTGAGCTAATAAGATTACGGCCAAAAATGAAATTTCAACCTTAATTAATTACATTCTCAATATGAATGTTAAAGCGATAGAATTATGCTACTACTAGAGTAGAGACTATCCAGAAATCCTGAATCCTAACATCTTTCATGCTCCTCATAGCTCACTGTCTCAACCCGGCCCTTAGTCCTTTAGTCCAAAAGTGTACCTACAGGAACAACCCATCATGAGCATGTATATCGTTACTTAACATCATAGGGCAATGGCATATAAATAAATGCATGAAAGTAATTGGTAACGTATACTTCCTGGTTAATTGCATTAACCCTTTTTGGTTGTCCCTGTTTCATAGCCATACATAAAATCATTAATTCTCGACATGAATTATTAAAATCGACGTCTTATAAATATCGTCGTCTTACAGCATCATCATCATATAAGCATTATCATCTTATACATATCATCATTTATAACATCATCATCATATAAGCATCATCATCTTATAACTTCATCATCTTATAACGTCATCATCTTATAACATCATCATCATTTAAGCATCATAACAAGATACAACAGTAAATGTACGAAGTCTTGGTTAAGTAATTTACTGGTTATTCGTTAACTTCTTCTTGTTAACCCTGTTTTACCTTCATGCATATGGGCATCTTACCCCGTGGCATCTTACCACACAATAACATCGGATGGCCACTTACCATATGGGCATCTTACCCCGTGGCATCTTACCACACAATAACATTGTATGGCATCTTACCATATGGGCATCTTACCCCGTGGCGTCTTACCACATTATAACATTGTATGGCATCTTACCATATGGGCATCTTACCCCGTGGCATCTTACCACATAATAACATCGTATGACATCTTACTATATGGGCATCTTACCCCGTGGCGTCTTACCAACTTATAACATTGTATGGCATCTTACTATATGGGCATCTTACCCCGTGGCGTCTTACCACCTTATAACATTGTATAACATTGTTATAAACTTACTTATCGCAATCATCATCATATACATCATCATCGTAAACTTACTTATCATAATCATCATCGTAAACATCATCATCATAAACATCGTCATCATAATCATCATCGTAAGCATCATCATCATAAACATCATCATCATAATCATCATCGTAAGCATCATCATCATAAACATCATCGTAAACATCATCATCATAAACATCATCGTAAACATCATCATCATAAACATCATCATCATAATCGTCATCGTAAGCATCATCATCATAAACATCATCGTAAACATCATCATCATAAACATCATCGTAAACGCCATCATCATAAACATCATCGTAAACATCATCATAAACATCATCGTAAACATCATCATCATAATCATCATCGTAAGCATCATCATCATAAACTTATGCAATCAATACATAGTCATAGTTAGGAGGGTGTTACCGTCCGATGCCCGTACGCTTCTTACGTACCTTAATTCCAAAAGTGGAGAAATTGAAGAACTCTATCTTCTCGATGTTGTTGGCACCTGGGATGGTTCTACACAACCATACAAATCGATATTATAAGCTAAACAATAGCCAAATACCAACAATTCAACAAAAAACGTCATTTTCCAACTTTTACACAGTGGCGATCGATCGCTACTTGAGGCGATCGATCGCCTCAAATTTTTCTTCGCGGCGATCGATCGCTTCAAACATGGCGATCGATCGCCTAACTCTTGGATTGGCTACTGCCTCTCGGCGATCGGTCGCCTCATTTTAGGCGATCGATCGCCTCCCCTGCGAAAATGGTACTGCCCTATGGCGATCGGTCGCCTCTTTTCAGGCGATCGATCGCCTCGCACAGAGTCGCGATTTTTCACCATTTTTGTACATTTTCCAAGTTCAATCCCATACCATTCAAACCCAAACTTTCCAATCACACTAACATCATCATAACTTGTTAAAACCCACATAAAACACTTCAAAAATCATACCCCAACAACATACAACACATACCCCAAACAAACCCACATAAATCACTTCAAAATCATCCCATTTCAAATCCAAACTTCATAAAAACTTTAGGAAGGGTTCCATACCTCTTGAAGACTCCAAATCTTAACAAAGATCACACAAACACAAGTTTTGTGGAGTTTCCTCCTTCCTCCTTTGAGGGATTTCGAAAATGGGGTGAGGTTAGGGCTTTGGGAGAGAATTGGGGGTTTTTGAGTAGTGGGGAAGAAGTTAAGGGAAAATGGGATAAAAGGGGAATATAGTGGGGTTATTAAAATTGTACCCCAAATTAACATGATGTATAAAATACCCCAACATGGTATTTTAAAAGCATTTACAAAGATGCATTAAACTTCCACTAAATCATGTTTTCCTCATAATTCCCAATCAATACAATTAAATCATGTTAACCCCATTTCCTATCATGCATAACATGCACCTTGAAACGTAACCCCCGGGTCATGCCTATCATGTGACTAAGCATTTCATCGTGATAATTAATTTAAGCACATAAATCAATTATCCACATAATTAAACACATGAACATAATTAATGCCTTAATTGCAGTTAATTATTTCGGGGCGTCACATATTTGGATGGAATGATTTGATTTAGATGAAATTATTTGAAAAATCTAATCATTTAAATTCATGGATTTGAAATGACATATAGATTGTTGTCATTTCAAATCCATCCAAAATATAAAGAAAATGCATTGAAAAAGAAGGTGGAATTTGAAATATTTACATCAACTTTTTACCCAAACATAAAAGATGATTTGAGTGAGGAATTTAGGTTCTGTTTGGATTGAATTATTTGAAATAAGTGTATTTCAAATTCATCACTCAAATCATCTTTTATGTTTGGGTAAAAATTTAATGTAGATATTTCAGATTCTCCAATCTTTTTCAATGTATTTTCTTTGCATTTTAGATAGATTTGAATGACAACAAACTATATGTAATTTCAAATCCATAAATTTCAAATGATTAGTTTTTAAATCATTTTCTCTAAATCAAATCATTACGTCCAAATGTAACCAAAGAGTATTAGAGTAAAACGGCTTTTGAGAAATAAAATTTTTAGAGATGGATAATAATAATTATTAAGTAGATGCATAAGTTATGTAAATATGAATATCTCGATGTTCGTGGGAATATTCCAGTTTTGGACAACCATTTTCGAACCAATGCTACACTTCTTCATGAGGGTGTGATTTAATAAATATTATCTATGAGAGCGCGGATACTTTTTAAAATTTCACAGTTACGTATCCGATATTTCGTGTACCGATATCCACGGATACTTGTACAATACGTATTCGATACGCCACGTGGTGTATCTGAATTAAAAATTAATTTTTTATTTTGGATACTTGTCTAGATAGTTCAAGATACTTCAGATTCCGACGTATCGGATACTTCATGTTGAGTATTCGAATTTAAAAAGTATTTTTAATCTCATATAGTTATATGAATATGGCCAAGTTTCTTCTTCTTGTTGTGAGAGAAATTGGAGTACTTACGCATTTATTCATTCAACGAAGAGGAACCACATAACACTATAATGTGCCAAAGATTTGATTTTCATTCATAGTACGTCTCTTTCAAGGAAATCTCCACAATATATGAAGGGCGACTCCAAAAAATGGGATGTGGCTGGAGATGCTTTTGAGTCGTTAGATGATGTTATCATTCTTGATTTTGCGAATCTCTCACTTGATGAACCAGCATTGGAGTCTAGTATATTGCAAGTGATGATAATGAAGAATCAATATACCGAGATAGCGCAGTCAATTAAATGATTAAACAGTATTTTTATACAACTTTCTTGATTTAAGTAGTAATTAGTGTTTAAAACTATATTATTTTTCGTGGATTCAATGAAGTTTAAACTTTGTTATTTTGAGTTTATGTGTTTATTATTGATTATATATTTGAATTTTTTTTATAAATATTATTGATGTATATATATATAAAAATTGTCGTATCCAGATACATAATATCCTAAAAATTTCAAAAAATATCTGCAACCGTATCTATAACCGCGTATCTTATCAACTTATACATGTTCGTGCATTATATAATATTATTAATTTCTTTGATGTGGCTTTTAGAGAACGGGAAAGGCCACTACATTTTTCAAACACAGTCTACTGACGAAAGACACACATCATATGCGAATGTAAAAAGGCGTGCAGTCACGCTCTTGGAGAAGATTCTCCTTGCTTCGAGATTGGCTCCTTACGAGTATATTCCAATATATATATATATATATATATATATATATATATATATATATATATATATATATATATATATATATAAAGGAACTTAAAATTGCAAATTTTGCCCTTCCAAGTGATAATTTATTTGTAGACCACCAACATATACACAACATAAATTTTGGGCATGTTATTACCAGATCAAATATTATTACTGTCAAAATAATTTTTTTGAATTTAAAATGAAAATTATTCTGATAATAATGATAATAACAATGCAACATCATTACTCCATCTTAACTTGTAATTCATAAAGTGACTATAATACCGAAGTTGCGATCTGAAATGACACATTCTGCTAAAGACGTCATTTCAGATGGCGGTTTTTTTTTTAAAAAAAAATTTTTGTTTAGAAGCAGTCATGCATGTTGGCGTCTTCGTATTAACTTTTATAAATGTTGACTTTGCACAATACTTAATTATGAGAATAGTTGCCGTGAAGAAGATGAAAAATGGGTGCATGATTGGTCAAAATGATAACCATATTTTTTAAAATAATCTTATCTGTTAAATAGTTAATATAATCTTTTATAATTTTAAAATATTTAAATTAAACCATTATTTCTTATATTTTGAATAGTTTAAAATATAGCCCTTTTATAATTTAAAAATTTTAAAATATCATATAGATGATGAATTCGAAATTCATTAATTTTTAAAGATAGCTTTATGTTTAAAAATCTTTAAAAAACCCATTAAATTAAACCATTATTTTTATAATATGGCTTGGGTTGCAACCACATTTTTGTAAATGACCTCCATGAAAGTGTCATATCAATTTTGACCTTAATTTAAGTTATTTATGAATTTAATTATTATAATAAATTGACTATTTTATATGAGTGCTAGAAAAAAAAAGAAAGACAAGTTGAACCGAAAAACAAATAATGGTTTAATTTCTTTCATTAAGTTGTAATCATAGAATTGAGATGGAGAAATTACCAAAAATGATATTTTATAATTTTTAAACTATATAAGGGCTATATTTTAAAATATTCAATGGATAAGAAATAATGGTTTAATTTAAAGGGTATTATTTTTAAGATTATATTTTAAACTATTTAATAGATAAGATTATTTTCAAAAATATGGTTTTAAAATGGACTAGAATCCTAAAATTCTCGATTTTTGATTGGGAAAGTATCATTAGTTACTGTGCATGAAAATAGTAAATGACAAATTGTATTCACAAATTGAATGACCGATCATGCACAGTCAAAATTTATACAAGTTATGTATGGCACTTTCAGAACAATTTTTTTTTTTAAAAACAAATCGCTATCTGAAATGGTGGCCTTCAACTGTTTGCTAAAATTTTTGAAAGTGAGTTATTTTGATAAATAAATTTTTTTTTTGGGTTAAAATAATAAAAAAAAACCCTGATTCCATGGCATGGATTATTTTTTTTCTTACATTTACCTTTTCTCAATTTAATATCACTAAAAGTTTTTATTCATGTTATGGAATTTTATGAATACTAGGGAAATATTTACTAGAGTTTTTATTGGGTGCATTTATATCAAAATTAATAATAAGAATAATAAAGGCTATTATGGTCACCTTACCTTGATCTTATCCAAAAACAATCAATGACTGACGTCATGACAGAATCGATACCCGAATATTCAACTGCATGCCTTTCTCTCTCTCTAAAATCTCGTAATCAAAGATTCATCAGTACGCGACGGCCCGATTTCGACATTTCCACGCTCCCCTCTTTTTTTCCAAACAAACAAATAAATTAATATTGGAAATTAAATTATATTTTTCAAACTAATAATTACTTTCAAAAAGTTTATTATCAATAGTAACAGCTCAACCCATTATTCCCAACAATTCTCCTCATAATAATTGTAGTACCTCGTAGTTTATGAGAATCAAACATGTCATCTTATCGACTCTAATACTAATTGTATAATCTAACAATTCTCGCTTTATAAAAATTATAGCCGATGATAATAATGCGACTCAAATCTTTTTTAAACCGTGAAACAATATAAACGTCATGTTTCGATCACTCGTATAACAAAAAGAATTGTTGTTTCCTGTGATTTACTTCTATTTTAATAAAAAAATTTCTCAAAAATACTCGATTATTATATTAAAATCTAACCCCCATTAATACTGTTTTAAAAGTTCATAATATTTTTATCCCGTAATTTATAACATGATTTAATATATATATATATATATATATATATATATATATATATACACACAGAGTAAGAAAATAGAATCATACTTTATTCTTGCATAACTAATCTTTACCACAGGCGGTGGGTTATGTATAAAATTTCTTGCAAACCAAGAATATTATTCTTTTTCTTGATTCCACTCTAGATCCCTTTATTCTCGTCTCTTCATTCGGATCTCTCCACCTCTGACAAATAAAGAAGAAAAAAAAGTCATTATCTTCCCCCCATATAATCTCCCCTCTTTCTGGTCCCAGATCCTAACCCATTTCTTCTTGTAATAATAGCCAAACACAATCGAGGAGTGAAAATGAAGAATTTAAAACAGTAGAGTTAAGAAAGTTGCACAGAAAATGTTAATCAACATCCTAAATCACAGTGATTTTTCAGAGAAAATGCAGAGATTTCAAGATTATATACAGGCTTTAGAGGAAGAGCGTGGCAAGATTCAAGTTTTCAGACGCGAACTCCCTCTCTGTTTTGAGCTTGTTACACAAGGTAGAAGCCATTCTGTAATTGATTAATATTCTATTTTATTTTAATTTTTATAATTGGGCTTATTTTATCTTGGTATTTTGCAGCAATCGAGACCTGCAAACATCAGATATCCGGGACAACAACCGAGTGTAATTTACGTGGGCAATCTGAATGTTCTGAGCAGACATCAAGTCCAGTTTTTGAAGAGTTTTTTCCATTGAAGAGGGCATCGTCTCACTCTGATGGTGAAGAACAAGAATCTCAGAAGCCAAATAAAGATTTATTTGGTAATGAGAATAATTCCAAGAAATCAGACTGGCTTAGATCTGTTCATCTTTGGAATCAGACCCCAGATCCATCTTCCAAAGAGGTAACTTTCCGGAAGATTATTGCATTTTTAGCGGTTTTTAGCATGTGGGATTTTTTCTGATTTTGATTATCCTTTTGGCTTATGGGTTTAGGATTCACCAAGAAAGGTAGCAGTTACGGAGGTGAAGAGAAATGGCTGTGGCAGAGGTGGCGGTGCATTTCAGCCATTTAAGAAAGAGAAAAGTTTAGGCACTACCGCAACTTCAACTACTCCTACAAAAGGTCCAAAAAGTAGGTCACCGCCACCGGCATCCACCAGTTCCACGGCGGACACTGGCGGCGGTGGTGTAAATGAGAAGGAAGATAAAGAAGGGGAGTCTCAAAGAAAAGCAAGGAGGTGTTGGTCACCGGAGTTGCATAGAAGATTTGTCCATGTCCTTCATCAACTTGGTGGTTCCCATGGTAGTTATATATATATATATATATATATATATATATATAAAGTAATAGAATCAGATTATATGTAATATTGATCCACGTTTGAACATGTTGTCTTATTAATGTTGTTATTGATCGGGTTATATGCAGTTGCTACACCTAAACAGATCAGGGAGTTGATGAAGGTTGATGGGCTCACAAATGATGAGGTGAAAAGTCATTTACAGGTCTGTGTTCATACCTTTCCGCATTGAAGACGACCTCTTCAAATGACTATTTTCACGATTTCCGTGTTATTTCATAATAATGCAACTTTTGCTGCGGATAATAATTATGGTTTGCCGACACGGTCACAAGGGTGCCACAGTATTAGTACTGTCTCAATTTCATTGATCTTTTGCGGAACGAAGTTTTTGTAAATTTAAATAAAAATCTAGTAAATTTAAATAAAAATAATTAGATTACTTGGACAAATTATAAATCAAAAAAATCAAAAATAAATTGGAAAAACTCGAAAACATTTAAAAATGTTTTGCAACGTCCGTGAAATTGTCGTTTATCCTTATTCTTGATGTAGTGAGGAATCTCATGGGAGAAACTTCCATTTGAAGCAAGAACTTTTGTGGTCGTAATGTGAAAAAGATTAATGCGAAGGGATCAACCATGTCAAATTCCTTAGATTTAGGATAGGGGTAGAAGATTGTCTTAGCTTTAATTTATTCCAACTTTTGTGTCATATTCTAACTTACTTTCTGGGAAAATACTACCTCTTGGCATATTCATAGAAAGATCAAGTCAAGTGAAATCCTGAACCTTTTTTTTTTTTTTGAATATCACATTTTTGTAGCACTACATTGAAATCTACCACATTCCAATCTTTCGATCATTTTTCAGAAGTATCGATTACACACGAGACGACCGAGTCCTTCGATTCAAAACAGCAATAACTCACAGCAAACACCTCAATTTGTGGTAGTGGGAGGAGTATGGGTGCCACCGGAATATGCTGCTGCCATGGCTACAACTACCACATCCGAGGACAACACAGGTGTTGCCACTCCATCTGCTAGAATATACGCCCCAATTGCCTCCCTCCCACAACCCTCTCGGAAGGCATCAGCATCCCCGAAACAAAGACAATTACGCTCCGATGACAGAGGCAGCCATAGTGAAGGTGGGGTTCATGGCTCCCATTCCCCGGCCACCTCGTCCTCCACGCATACGACCACCGCTCCACCATCTCACCGATCTTTGTGAAAATGTTGAAACATTTGCAACGACAACGCGGTTAATACACTCTTTTTGTTTGATCATAGATGCACAAAGGTTGATTTTTCACGTTGCATTAGTATGTATGCGTTGTTTATTTTGTATCTTATGATTTTGGAGGATTTCTTTTGATGGTGACAGTTGAATAAACATGGATTGAGCTTCCCTGTGTGCTGGATATATTTATTATTACAATTAAAAAGATAGTTGACTAAAAAAACTAATGCTGGTTGATATCACCTGAATTTGCGGTGACTTGTTTATATCAATAGAGAGGGGGTTCACCTCTCTTTCTTCTCCAATGCTCTATAGCAGCAAGGATGTCAGTAAATATCTTTCTGCAATGACCTGAAAAGACGAAGGAACAGTGAGAAGGGTGCCGGAAGTTTTTCCGGCGGATCCCCTTCGACGCTCAAGTCAGGCGAAAGAATAGGAGGAAATATATGCTGTAGCTAAAGGCGATTATAATATAAAAATTAGGCCCAGATTGATACCCCAAACCTGGTATTTATAGGCGGAGACTTAAGAGTTGTATTGCAGCAATGACTCTTTCCATGTTTATCCGAATCTTACCCAGATATGCCAAGATCTTATGAATACAATCAAATCCTGATATTGCTCCGCAGATCTAGGACTAGGTATCTTGGGGGACTAGTTTCCTTATTGAGCACCCGCCTCAACAAGAAAATGAGAAGAGCTCGGCATGGCAGCTCGGGATCCCAAAAGAGGTCGCACAACGAGATGGTGGAGGGGCATTAGGTCGGCCAAATAGGTCGGACCGTCAGATCGGACGGCATAAAGAGCTCGGAAGGGCAGCCGATGTCTCGCGAAGAGAGGCGAGTAAAATTCATGGAGGGAGGTCGGCTCGTCAGGTGGTGTCTTCATCTTTTAGGGGTATCACAGTCCCCCCCTCCCTGTCGAGCTGACGTTGTAGACCAGAAGCTCGGATGTGCTGAGCTATCCTGATGAGCTAATTATTCAAAATAGCAAAACTTGATTTAAGCGGGAATTTATGGCTAAATATTTTGAATTTTGAATTGAAAATACGACCATTCGGCTACCCGCCCGATTCCCGAGGCTAATCTAGACCGTACACGCATCAGGGATCAACGGCTGGGATTCGTTGAGGTCTCCCTATATATATACCGGTCCGGGTCCCTCATTTTCCACTTTTGCAATTTTCGAAACAGATCGGATCCGACCTCTTTAGCAATCCATTTTTATTTCTGAAAACTCCTAGGTACGTTTTTTTTTGTTAAAATGTCTTCGCCTGATCAATTGTTTCCTTCCCCTCTAACTGGCGAGGAGCTTAAGACGGTAGATCAGTACGGTTCATTTTATCCCGAAGGGATTGCCTTCCCTGAGGGAGTTGAGCCCATTGAAGAAGTGGTGCGCACTGAGGCTCCCCAGAAAGCTGGGACCTCAGCTGAACCCGACCTTCAAATGACTGAGGCCAGCCCTCGTCTTAGATCAGAGTCGCCTCCGGGCAATTATCCCTGGTATGAACTCTATGTTCCTGCCTTGGATGAGTCAGATGAGGCCAAAATACGTCAGCTCAGCCAAGCCCCTTCTGATTATGAGTTCATATTCCATTCCTCTTCTCAACGATCCAACCAACCTCCTAAGGGTTTTTTTTACCTTTTACCGCGGTCAACTAGAAGGGGGTTTACGTTTTCCTCTTCCTGACTTCTTTCAGGAGTTCAGTAGTTTTTACCAGCTAAACCTTAGCCAATTTTCTCCCAACTCCTTCCGAATTTTGTGTAGTCTAGTAGTTATTTTTAAGGCGTTAGGCGTACCTTATGACCACCCCTATCTCTCTTATTTTTTTCATATCAAGAGATCGGATGAGGGCCCCTGGTATGTCACCAGCCGACCTGGATATGCATTTGTTGGGGGCTATCCTAGCAAAATCAAAGACTGGAAAAATGAGTTCTTTTTTGTAAAGCCTTCTCAGCCCTGGGCCTGCTGCTCTGATTGGCTTGAACATCTCCCGGCTCTCCCCTCTCCTCCCAAAAATTTCAAAAAGAGCACCTCCTTCTTAGATGTAATGAACGCCATAGGAGGTCACTGCTTTAATTAATCTAAGCTGTTGGTGGAGGATCTACTTTGTTTTGCTGGGCTGAGTCCGGCTGATATGACCTTGAGGGGGAGAGCCGGTACTTGTTCTAGCACGTTTTAACAATTATTTTACTCACAATTGTTTTTTGTTCGGTGTGACTGAGCTATTCATTTGTTTATACAGAAGACAGAGTTATGAGCTCCTTAGTGTTGAAAGCTATTCAGAAGAGGAAACAAAAAACAGGGCCAACCCCAAGCAGCCGAGGGAGTAACCATTGTGGATATAGGAGGTGAGAGTCCTCCCGAGGATGTAGTTCAGCTTTCCCGGAAAAGACAGGCTGCTCCAGGGGGCTCATCAGGGTCTACTGCTGTGGAAGCTCAGCCTCTGAGGCAAGTTCGGTCATGTGCCGATCCGTCCGACCTCCCTTCGATGGGCGAGAAAGGAGGTGCACCAGCTCGTGTGGAGAGGTGTCGTGAACGGGTGATGGAAGCTTACCGAGGAGGCGTCAGACTAGTTGGGGAGGGACCGAGCACAGTTGCCTTAGCTGTGGCTCGTGACCTGCCTAACACGGAGGATGCCCTTTATATGAGCCAACTGAGCTGGGGGGACCTGATGACCCGAACTGGGAGCCGTCTGACCGAGGCTATGCTCTTGATGGGGGAGTTTACGTCCAGGGCGTCTTTCATCCGAAGACAATCTCTGAAAGATGCCAAGGTCTTTGATAATATGCAAGACACTCTCGCTGAGGCCAAATCTCTTCATGAGAAAGAAATCTCTGAGCTAAAAGCTCAGATTGATAAGAAGACCGTCGCTGAGGCCGAGGCTCGCTCTTTGATTGAGGCCCAGAAACGTCAACATGAGGCTGAGCTCCAGGAGCTGCGTAATGAGTTAGCCTTAGCTAAAGGGCTAGCTAACTCTGCTGAGCAGGAACTTGCTAAATCTCTGAAGGAGGCGGCTGAGGAGAAGCAAAAGTCTGAGGAGTTGGTAGGGGAGAAACTCCTTACTTTTATTGAGGCTGGTTTCCAGGGATGTCTTAGCCAGATTAAAGAGCATGGCTGTCTTGTACCTGACGTCCCTTTGGATTTTCTAGATGTAGAAAAAGTAGCTGCCTCTCTCCCCCCTTATCTATAGATATACTTTTGTAGTCCTTCCGAATTGTTCTTTTCTTTAATGTTAGTTCAGTTTTACCGTTCTTGTCAATTTTGTATGGCGGAGCTTAATTAGATAAGACTTAGTGTGCCGTAACTTGGCCTAGCTTAACCATTCACCATGTAATGGCTAACATTAAACAGGTAGGGCCAAGAACGACATAGCTCGGCCAAGTGTAATAATTTACAACGTGATGGCAAACATCAAACAGGTAGGACCAAGCATGACATAGCTCGGCCTACCTTAATAATTTACCACGTAATGACAAACATTAAACAGGTAGGACCAAGCATGACGTAGCTCGGCTTACGTTAATAATTGACCACGTAATGGCAAACATCAAACAGGTAGGACCAAGCATGATGTAGCTCGGCCTAGGTTAATAATTCACTACGTAATGACAAACATTAAACAGGTAGGACCAAGCCTGACGTAGCTCGGCCTACGTTAATAATTTACCACGTAATGGCAAACATCAAACAGGTAGGACCAAGCATGACGTAGCTCGGCCTAGGTTAATAATTCACCACGTAATGACAAACATTAAACAGGTAGGACCAAGCATGATGTAGCTCAGCCTAGGTTAATAATTCACCACGTAATGACAAACATTAAACAGGTAGGACTAAGCCCGACGTAGCTCGGCCTACGTTAATAATTTACCACGTAATGACAAACATCAAACAGGTAGGACCAAGCATGACGTAGCTCGGCCTAGGTTAATAATTCACCACGTAATGGCAAACATTAAACAGGTAGGACCAAGCATGACGTAGCTCGGCCTAGGTTAATAATTCACCACGTAATGGCAAACATTAAACAGGTAGGACCAAGCATGACTTAGCTCGGCCTAGGTTAATAATTCACCACGTAATGTCAAACATTAAACAGGTAGGACCAAGCATGACGTAGCTCGGCCTAGGTTAATAATTCACCACGTAATGGCAAACATTAAACAGGTAGGACCAAGCCCGACGTAGCTCGGCCTACGTTAATAATTTACCATGTAATGACAAACATCAAACAAGTAGGACCAAGCATGATGTAGCTCGGCCTACGTTAATAATTCACCACGTAATGGCAAACATTAAACAGGTAGGACCAAGCCTGACGTAGCTCGGCCTACGTTAATAATTTACCACGTAATGTCAAACATCAAACAGGTAGGACCAAGCATGACGTAGCTCGGCCTAGGTTAATAATTCACCACGTAATGGCAAACATTAAACAGGTAGGACCAAGCATGACGTAGCTCGGCCTAGGTTAATAATTCACCGCGTAATGGCAAACATTAAACAGGTAGGACCAAGCCTGACGTAGCTCGGCCAACGTCAATAATTTACCACGTAATGGCAAACATCAAACAGGTAGGACCAAGCATGACGTAGCTCGGCCTAGGTTAATAATTCACCACGTAATGGCAAACATTAAACAGGTAGGACCAAGCCTGACGTAGCTCGGCCTACGTTAATAATTTACCACGTAATGGCAAACATTAAACAGGTAGGACCAAGCATGACGTAGCTCGGCCTAGGTTAATAATTTACCACGTAATGGCAAAACCTTTCTCCTATCATAACCAGGGCTGAGCTCGTCGTAAACGTGCTCCTGCGGTTGGTTGCACACCCTTGCTCCTGGCGTAACTAGGGCTGAGCTCGTGCTCCTCAGGTAGGGTGAAAACCCTTGCTCTTGGCGTAACCAGGGCTGAGCTCGTGCTTCTGAGGCAGGTTGCACACCCATGCTCCTGGCGTAACCAGGGCTGAGCTCGTGCTCCTGAGGTAGGTTGCACACCCATGCTCCTGGCGAAACCAGGGCTGAGCTCGTGCTCCTGAGGTAGGTTGCACACCCATGCTCCTGGCGTAACCAGGGCTGAGCTCGTGCTCCTGAGGCAGGTTGCACACCCATGCTCCTGGCGTAACCAGGGCTGAGCTCGTGCTCCTGAGGCAGGTTGCACACCCATGCTCCTGGCGTAACCAGGGCTGAGCTCGTGCTCCTGAGGCAGGTTGCACACCCATGCTCCTGGCGTAACCAGGGCTGAGCTCGTGCTCCTGAGGTAGGTTGCACACCCATGCTCCTGGCGTAACCAGGGCTGAGCTCGTGCTCCTGAGGTAGGTTGCACACCCTTGCTCCTGGCGTAACCAGGGCTGAGCTCGTGCTCCTCAGGTAGGGTGAAAACCCTTGTTCCTGGTTGTACAACATCTGGCAAAAATTATAAAACTTTGTATAATAAAAGAGTACATCATCAAAAAACAAAACAATCTTTGCTAAAATTTAAAGAGCTGAACTAAGAATAATATTTTCGAAGATGGTAAGCGTTCCAGGGTCTTTTCAACATCTTCCCATCAGGACCTTCTAGGTAGTAAGCTCCTGAGCTTAGCTTTTCAACAATCTTGAAGGGACCCTCCCACTTAGGGTCTAGCTTGCCCACTTGAACCTCTTGCACCTTTCTTAGTACGAGATCGCCGACCTGGAAAGTTTTATGAATAACTCGTCTGTTGTACATCCGCGTCACACGATTACGATAGGCTTCCATTCTGATGGCCGCAGCCTCCCTTACTTCTTCAATCAGATCCAGGTCAGCAGCTCTTCTATCGCTGTTTTGTTCATCATAGAAATGCACTCTTGATGATTCCGCTCCAATTTCAGCTGGGAGTACCGCTTCATTTCCGTAGACCATACTGAATGGGGTTTCACCTATTCCCGTTCTTGGTGTAGTTCGATAGGACCATAGAACATTAGGTAGTTCTTCCACCCAATTTCCTTTGGCTTTTCCCAACCTAGCTTTAATACTTTGTACTAGAGACCTGTTGGTGACTTCTACCTGACCATTACTCTGAGGATATGAAACAGAAGTGAAAGCCTGATGGATCTTTAACTCTTCACACCATGCCCTGAGCAGAGCTCCTTGGAATTGCCTTCCATTGTCCGAGATGATCTTCCGCGGGACACCAAATCGGCAAACAATGTTTTTCCAGATGAAGTTGAAGACCTCTTTCTCAGTGATTTTGGCTAATGGCTCTGCCTCTACCCACTAGAGAAATAATCAATGGCTACGATCAAAAATTTCTTCTGAGCTTTACCTGTTGAAAATGGTCCTACTATATCAATGCCCCACTGATCAAACGGGCATGCTGCCACAATGGCTTTCATCATCATCGCTGGATGATGCTGAAGCCTGGAATGTCTTTGACAACTGTCACATGATATAACCATAGCAGCAGAGTCCTTCTGAATTGTAGGCCAGAAATATCCAGCAAGGAGCACCTTCTTTGCCAAGAAATATGATCCTAGGTGATTTCCACAGCACCCCTCATGATTTCCCTTAATACGTAGTCTGATTCTTTTGGACCCAAACAACGCAGAAGTGGTTGGGCAAAAGACCTCTTGTACAAGATTCCTTCGATAAGTATGAATCTCTGACTCCTCTTTTTGAGTCTATAAGCTTTTTTGGTATCAGTTGGGAGTTTAGCATTGGTAAGATAATCTAAGAGCTCTTGTCTCCAATCATTCTCTTCCACAGATTCAGATGAGACATCCTGACTAGGAGTTAACTCAATTTGAAACACCACGTCTCTATCTTGCCAAGCGCGGAGAGCACTAGCCATTCTTGCCAAACTGTCGGCCTTTCTATTCTCTTCTCTTGGGATCTGTTTGAATGTTACCTCTAGAAATCCCTCCTTTATTTTTTCTATGGTACTTGCATAATGGATTAGCTTCTCGTTTCTAACCTCATAGGCGCCATTCATTTGTTGGGCTACAAGTTGTAAGTCAGAGAAGACATATATACGCTTAGCTCCGACATTTCGAGCAGCCCTTAATCCTTCAATACTGCCTCATACTCTGCTTCATTGTTGGAAGCTCGGAAATCCAATCGAACTGCCAAACAAACTTCTTCTCCGGTAGGAGATATCAGCACAACCCCAATCCCACTTCCCTCATTACAAGAAGAACCATCTACAAATGCTTTCCATAATTCTTCTTTTTCGGGATGCACAGTTTCCGCAATAAAATCTGCTAAGGCCTGAGCTTTGATAGTTGTGCGTGGCTCATACTGTATATCATACTCACCTAGTTCAGTTGTCCATTTAACAAGTCGTCCAGAGACATCCGCGCGGCTGAGTATTTTTCCCAGGGAACTGTTTGTTAGCACCATTATAGGATGGGATAGGAAATAAGGCCTGAGTCTCCTAGCTGTGATGATCAACATCAGAGCCAACTTCTCGATCTCCGAATACCTCAGCTCAGCATCCTTCAAGGCATGAGATAAGTAATATATCGGCTGCTGTTCTGATTCCCTTTCTTTGACAAGAACCGAGCTGATTGCTTCCTCAGTCGCTGATAGGTAGACGTATAACCTCTCCGTCTGCAGAGGCTTGGCTAAAATGGGAAGTTCAGCTAAGTATTTTTTCAATTCTTCAAATTCTTCCCCACATTTTTCATTCCAGTCAAATTTGTCAGCCTTCCGGAGTATCTTAAAAAAGGGGAGACTTCTATGAGCTGACCTAGAAATAAATCGTAAAGAAACGATTTTTCCTGCCAGGTGTTGCACCTCTTGAAGGTTCTTTGGAGGAGACATCTCACAGATAGCTCTCACCTTTTCTGGATTAGCTTCAATCCCCCTTTCTGTCACTATATAGCCTAGAAATTTTCCGCTTTTTACCCCAAACACACATTTCTGGGGGTTTAACTTTAACCCGTAAGACCTAAGGGTGGAGAAAGTCTCATTCAGATCGGCAATTAGATCGGTACCACTTTTTGATTTTACCAAAATGTCGTCTACATATACTTCTACATTTTGGCCTAGCTGTTTTGAAAACACCTTGTCCATCAAACATTGGTAAGTAGCTCCTGCATTCTTGAGCCCGAAGGGCATAACAACATAGCAAAAAGTCCCATCTGATGTGACAAAACTAACTTTATCTTGATCTTCTTTAGCCATAGGGATCTGATGATATCCCTGGTAGGCATCCATTAAGCACAAGTACTGATGTCCTGCTGTTGAATCAACCATCTGATCAATCCTTGGTAATGGGTAACAATCCTTCGGACATGCCTTATTAAGATCTCTGAAGTCTATACACATCCTCCACTTTCCAGAGCTCTTTGGTACTAAGACCACATTTGAGAGCCATGTTGGAAATTGTATTTCTCGGATTTGGCCTGCCCGAAGGAGCTCCTCCACCTGCTCTCTTATGACCTTATCCTTTTCAGATCCAAAATGTCTTTTCTTCTGTTTTACAGGTTGGACTCCCGAGAGCACATTCAAATGATGTTCTAGCACGTCTGGTCTAATTCCTCTATGATCCCGAGCACTCCAGGCAAAGATATCCTCATTTTTAATTAAACATGAGATGAGACCGGCTTTAATATTTATTTCCAAGTCCTTGGCTATTTTTACTTTTTGATCAGTAGAGACGAACTCAATTATTTCAGGTTCTTCATCCAAGCTGTTGGGAATGCCTTTGTCATTCGGAACACTATACCCAGCTCTTTCTATACAACCAACCTCCCGACGAGCTCGCTTAACGTCTTCTTTTACTTCGTCCACATAACATCTGCGGGCTGTCTTCTGGTCACCACAAAGAACCCCAACTTCTCTACCCACTGGGAATTTTAATTTCTGATGATAGGTAGAAGCTACCGCTTTGAAGTCCTTCATTGCAGGTCGGCCTAAGATTGCATTATATGATGAAGGTGCCTCTACCACAGTGAAATTAACCATCTTTGTTATGCGAGACATCCCATGACCCAGAGATAAGGGCAGGTTGATCTGTCCAAGTGGTTGAATTGCGTGCCCGGTGAACCCATACAGAGGAGTTGCAATATGTTCATATTTTGACCCCTCTATCTGCATCTTTTCTAAGGTATCTTTGAACAAGACATTGACTGAGCTCCCAGTGTCGATGAAGATCCTTGCTACATCATAGTTAGCTATGGTTACAGTGACCACTAGGGCATCATTGTGTGGTGTTGCAACTCCTTTCAGATCATCAGGCCCGAAGCTTATGACAGGCTCATCCCTTGCAATTAACTCTTCCGATACTTCGAAATTTTCCATTCTTCTACCATGACTTTTCCGAGCTCTGCCCGAGTCTCCATCAGTGGGTCCCCCTGAGATCATATTAATAGTTCCTCGGGTGGGATTATTATCCACCTGTTCGACCCTTCTCCTTTGATTATCTGTTTCTTTAGGAGCAATACCCCTTTCACGGGGCCTGGTTCGGCCCCTATATGGTGTCTTTTCTCTTCTTTTACCTCGGTACCGGCTTCTACCCTGTCCTTTCTGAGAAGGTTCATGCTTCCTTGTTAGCAGAGTTTTTATTTCAGAGTCTCTTTTGATGATTCTTTCTACCTCATCTTCAAGCTTCTGGCACTCATTAGTTATATGACCGTACTCTCTATGGAATTCACAATACTTATCAGAAATAGGCGTACGAGGCCCGTTATCCGACTTCCTTGGTCTTTCCAGTTTCTTTCTATCATCACATATTTCCATAGCTCTTTCCAAGCTCATGGATAGAGGTATGCGTGATGCAAATTGATTTCTAGTTCGACCACTTTCATCAGCCCTATCAGCAGTTCTTTTCTTGCTTAACTCTAACTTATCCTTCTTTTCTGATGGCCGCATATCAACCCTTCTCTGTCTCTGAGCATCTTCTAGATTGATATACTTTTCAGCTCTTCCTAGAAGTTCGTCATAACTTCTAGGAGGTTTCTTTACCAAGGATTTAAAGAACTCTCATGCCTTAAGCCCTTGTGTAAAGGCGTTAATAAGGACATCCACTGTTGCAGTGGGGACCTCTAAGGCTGCTCCATTAAAGCGTTGTACGAACTCCCTCAAGGACTCCTGTTCATTCTGCTTGGTAGTGAACAGACTCAAAGAAGTTTTTTGATACCTCTTACTGTTGGCAAACTGGTTTAGAAAAGCCAAACTGAACTCCTCAAAGCAGCTTACAGTGTTTGGTTTAAGTAAATTAAACCACTGTTGTGCCGATCTAACCAGGGTGGTAAGGAAAACACGGCATTTGATCCCATCAGAATACCTATGCAACAGAGCAGCATTCTCAAATCTTCCAAGATGCTCTTCCGGGTCTGTGCTTCCATCATATTCTCCCACTGCAGGTTGTCTGAAATTTGGCGGGAGTTCCTCTCCTAGAATAATTAGGGAGAATGGGCTTTCTCTCCTAGCCACTGGAGTTCGGCCACCAAGATGCTGATCCAATCGCCTTATCTCTCCCCATACAGCTTCCATTAGATCTATTAGTGGAGGCTCTACTTGTGTATCTACCACAGCACTGGCTACCCTATTGTTTTCAGGGACCTGCTCTGGTTGAACAGGCGGAGGCGCCTGATTTGTTGGTGGAGGGGGGACAGGTTGGTTAGACTCCGTTCGTGGCAGAACCTGGTGCTGGAAAAAAGTATTTCGCATGGTCTGACTGATGAATTGTGCCAATTGCTCCATAGTCAGATCTCCCACATTCATAACAGATGGAGGTGCTTGATCTTCCTGCTGTGGAGGAACATCTTGATTTTCCATACTGGGATTTACTCTTTCTTCCTGATTCCTCCTGACTCCACGCCCACGTCCACGTCCACGTCGTCCAGCCATATCAACGTCTTCAAGTCAGTAAAAACTTCCCACAGACGGCGCCAATTGATATCACCTGAATTTGCGGTGACTTGTTTATATCAATAGAGAGGGGGTTCACCTCTCTTTCTTCTCCAATGCTCTATAGCAGCAAGGATGCCAGTAAATATCTTTCTGCAATGACCTGAAAAGACGAAGGAACAGTGAGAAGGGTGCCGAAAATTTTTCCGGCAGATCCCCTCCGACGCTCAAGTCAGGCGAAAGAATAGGAGGAAATATATGTTGTAGCTAAATGCGATTATAATATAAAAATTAGGCCCAGATTGATACCCCAAACCTGGTATTTATAGGCGGAGACTTAAGAGTTGTATTGCAGCAAGGACTCTTTCCATGTTTATCCGAATCTTACCCAGATATGTCAAGATCTTATGAATACAATCAAATCCGTGATATTGCTCCGCAGATCTAGGACTAGGTATCTTGGGGGACTAGTTTCCTTATTGAGCACCCGTCTCAACAAGAAAATGAGAAGAGCTCGGCATGGCAGCTCGGGATCCCAAAAGAGGTCGCACAACGAGATGGTGGAGGGGCATTAGGTCGGCCAAATAGGTCGGACCGTCAGATCGGACGGCATAAAGAGCTCGGAAGGGCAGCCGATGTCTCGCGAAGAGAGGCGAGTAAAATTCATGGAGGGAGGTCGGCTCGTCAGGTGGTGTCTTCATCTTTTAGGGGTATCACTGGTATATATGAATAATCTTTGTGGATTTATCAGAAGACAAGGATTTATCAGAAGACAAGGATATAGTTCATTTTTTTCTTTGAAGAGATAGAAAATAATCAGAATCTTGTGTTAGAAATTTAACATGGATATTAAATCGATTTTCAATGTATCTAAACACAGGGGCGGACATAGGAAAAAATTCTTGCGGTGGCAAATTTTTTTTTTTTTTGATAATACTTGAGGGTAACAAAATTTGGGTGGAAAATTTTTTTTTTTTTAAAAAGATAGTGTAAAAAAATAAAATTTTTTTGGGGGCAGGGGGTGGCGGGCGCACCCTCAACCCCCTAGGTCCGCCCTGCCTGAACATATGACACACAAAATCTAATATTATCAAAAGGTTCAAAATCAGTGTTCCTTCTAGTCATTGATATGCAGTTTGATAAAGCAACAGATCTGAACAATTCATAGTCGCAAGGGAGCTTATAAACCTAATGCAATCCTAATAGATAGTGTATTTTCTGAAGTGAATTGCATGACTTAGGGACCCTTCGCAATATCTTTGTATAAGTATTACCATCAAAGAATTAATGTTTGATTAGAGTTACACCACTTATAGATAATGAGTGGTTATCCAGATAATGCGTAATCTTCAGAATAGTTCTAGTCTGATATTCCCCTCTTATTTTGATTTCAGGCAAAACGTCCAGCAAATTACGAGGCACGTTGTCACATATAAGTTCAATATAAATGTAATATTAATTCATTCTGGGTTGATTTATTCCAACTTGCGGAATCAACTATTCCTTCAACAGAAGTTTAATGTCAAAAATACCCCGGAAATCAATTCTTGTCTCCTTTGGATGAATAAAGTCTTCATACAAAATATTTTATGTTAGCAATTGTAGCATATGATAATTGTAGAAATACCATGGTGATTATTATTTTTAGATTACATTAAATTGGTAGGAAATATTATTTGTGATATTTTTTTATATTATAATAACAAAGTGATCATAAAATTGAGATAGTTGGAATATAATTGACAAATTTAAGAGAATTGTTTACAAGTTCAGAAAATTGGTGGTGAGAGAATAAGATTGAGTGAAAATTGGTTGAAATAAAGTGATATTTATAGATGTTAAAACAAATAATCTTAAAAAAAAATATAAAAATTAATTTTGCCCAACTGATGTATACTCGTTGGGCAATCCAACGGCTACACTGCCCTCCCATTTTTCATTTTTTAATTTTTTTTAAAAGTACCAGTTTGGGTCGAAACCATCGGATCAAAACCGACCGATCAATGGTTCCAAACCATCAGATCTTATTTGTGCAAGTTCCAGATAGGAGCACTAATCCAGGCCGGAACCCCAGTTCTGGTTCCGAACCGGATTGAACTGGTTCGATTTCAGATCGAATCGGGATGATCCGTCCCGATAAACACCTTGATTATATATTATATTATATACCATATATAATAGTACGGAGTTATCACCTCGTCTAAAAAAGATTAAAAAAAATTATAAAGTGCTATACATGTTAAAAGACTTCATAAAATTATCCTACTTATATCATTATTTTAATTAATTATTAAAAATTATTACAAAAAAATATATTTAACGTTATTAATTTTGATATAATATCTAATTTTTTTCACAAAAATTACAAAAAAATATTGAAATTTTTGAAGTAAATTAAAGGAAGGAAAAAATAGACGCTCGATCGATCTCGATCCATCGAGCAAGGCAGAAAAATTCCATTTGTTGGAACAGGTGCTCGATCGATCGAGTCGTGTGTCTGTTGCCAAGAATGATGTGTTCATCATGTTGGGATGTGTTTTTTCTTGATGGGGTGCGTCAAAATGGTGACTTTTGAACTCCTATATTTGGCTTACTATGTATAGGACATTCCCCACTAGTTTTAAAGATAAGATTTCGAAATCTACATCAAACCAAAAGATTAAATTGAGAGGATTTTGTTTGTTCCTCAAGTTTCTTCTTTTGAGTGTTTGAACATTTGTAGTTTGAGGACTTGTGATTTGGAGTGCTCTTATCACAAGTCATAGTCGTTGTATCTTGGGAGACAAATTGACATAGCAAACCGTTAGCACCAAGGCGAGGCAATATTGTCTTCAGGACGGATATTACAAATATCGCCTCGACATAAATCGTTGAAGCCATTGTTCTGTTTGTTACTACATTCCTGATATACACTTTGAGAGAGAAAGATTTACAACATACTTAAGACAATATCGACACAATGGCTTCGTCGAGTGCAACAACGACTCCTATTTATCATGGTGAAAGGCCTGAAAAGTTCAATGTGAACGATTTCAAGCGGTGGCAACAAAATATGCTCTTTTACTTGACCACACTGAGTTTGGCAAGGTTCTTAACCGATGAGACTCCTACGGTTGAAGAGGGAGGGACTGACACCCAAAAGAGGGCATCACTTGACGCATGGAATCAAAGCGACTTCCTTTGTGAGAACTATATTCTAAATGGGTAATAAATTATATAACATTTATTATCTTTTGAAAACATCAAAGGAACTATGGCATAGCTAGAAAAGAAGTACAAAATTGAGGATGTCATAGTTGGACAGTTCTTGGATTTCAAGATGGTTGATACAAAGCCTGTGATGGCGCAAGTGCAAGATCAACAAGTGATCTTGCGTGACAATCATGCGGAAGGAATTACTCTAAGTGATTCATTCCAAGTCGTCGCTATGATTGAAAAATTGCCTTCTATGTGGAAGGACTTCAAGAACTACCTGAAACACAAACGAAAGGAGATAAGTCTTGAAGATCTTGTGGTTCGACTACGAATTGAGGAGGACAACAAAGTTTCCGAGAGGAAGGCGGGTAGGTTTAAAATGGAACCATCGGCTAACCTAGTTGAACAAAGAAGCGGTGCAAAGCGTAAGTTTGACGGTATGGCCTCCAACAATGGCAAGGCGAAAAAGTTCAAAGGAAAATGCTATAAGTGTGGAAAGCCCAATCACATGGCAAAGGATCGTCACAACAAAGACATTCGTGGGAAAGCAAAAGATCAAGTCAATGTGACCGAACATGATCGAATCTCGGATGACTTGAATGATCTAATGTTAACCGCTGTGATATTTGAAGCGAACTTGGTGGACAATCATATAGAATGGTTCGTCGATTCTGGTGCAACCTGACATGTGTGTTCAGATAAAGTCATGGTCTCTACATACACTCCAATAAGTGGGCTCCAACTATACATGGGAAACTCCACTACATCTCCGGTAGTTGGACTGGGGAAGGTGGTTCTAAATATGACTTCGGGAAAGAAATTGACTTTGATAGATGTCATACACGTTTCCGACATACGAAAGAACCTGATATTCGGATCGGCTCTAGTCAACGTGGGTTTTAGACTAGTTTTAGAATCTCGAAAGATTGTACTCTCCAAAAATGATGTTTTTGTAGGAAAAGACTATATGGAGAAAAACGTATTCAAAATGAATGTAATGATGGTTATACGTCAATTTGAAAGCAATAAAGTGAATGATTATACTTATTTGATTGAGTCTTGTAATTTATGGCATGATCGTTTGGTCATGTGAATATGGTAAACTTAACAAATTAATGAAGTTAAACTTATTGCCTCAAATGAATATTAACTTGAAACATAAGTGTGAGACTTGTGTCGATGCCAAGTTAATGAAACCGTCGTTCCATTCGATCGAAAGAACTACATCACCTCTTGAATTAACTCATACGGATCTATGTGAGATAAAGTTTTGGAAACTATAGGTAGGAAAAAATACTTCATTACTTTTGTTAGTTCCGGATTTTAAAGATGACAAAACATATCAGATCGGATCGATGGAAATCAGCTGACCAGATCGATCGCTCAAAACAGATCAAGCGGATATGGTATATCGCAAATCAGATCGGATCGATGAAAATCAGACTGACCAGATCGAAGCTTCAGATCGATCTCAACCTTTATCAGATCAGAGCAGTCAAGGCTGAATAAGATTGATTCTTCAGTCCGAATCATTAACGGCTATTTATTGAAGCATTTAATGTTGCAATTAATGCTGAAAAAGACCAAGGACTAAAGATTATCATAAAAGGTAAGAAGACAAAGAAAAGCTTACCTGACAGTCGCCGAAAGCATGAACCAGAACGGTAAGTACCCTAAAGAAGAAGACTGCAGCTTACTCAGAGTTTAAGCAGAGTCAAGAGTTGCACATTAAGGGAAATAATGTCGTTGGTACATACAACTATATAAGGATGCAACAGAAGAGCTCAACACAGAGTCTGAAAAATCGCAAAAACGCAGAAGAAAGCAAAACAGCACAAGCTTACAAGCTCAGACTTTCTCGAGCTGAAAATCTTCATAAGCACAAATATATTGTAATATTTGATCATTTAGGATCATTGTGTGCATAGACTAAAGTCTATCTTGTGTATTCTGTATTGAGATATAGAAGTGAGAATCAATTGTAACTGTCAGACAGAGTGTGTCTGAACAGATTGAGAGACTAGGAGTTTCAGTCTGGCAGTGAGGTAAATCCAGCTGAATCGGGTTTGTACAACAGGATTGTATAAATCAAAGTCTTCTAGTGGAATCCTTCCTTAATTGGAAGAAGGGAAGACCTAGAAGGATTACACAACCTTCGAACTTCCAGAAACATATTTTGTGTTTTATCATTCTGCACTCGTTATACTATTCAAGCCATCGAGCCGTTCTTACTAATCTAAGAACAGACCGTTCCGCACTAAACTTTCAGTGGTCTGTTCTGCAGCAGAGTTGATTAAGAAACATATTTCTTTCACTAATCCGAAAGAAATCACAAGGGATTAAATTTTATAGGAGTGTTCATTCACCCCCCTCTAAACACTCCGGACCGTTCCTAACAAGTGGTATCAGAGCAGGTCGTCTTAATCAGCACAAAGATACTTGAGCTGATGGCATCATTCAACAAAATTCCTATGTTCTCAAAAGAAGACTATGATGATTGGAGAATCAGAATGCAAGCTCATCTGGCAGCACAGGATGACGATATGTGGTTCGTCATCACTGATGGACCAATGAAGATTCTGAAAGTCAATACAGCAGTCTCCATTACTGGTGGTGAACCCCAAATGGTCGAGAAGGACAGATCCCTCTGGACTAATGAAGAAAGAAAGAAAGCAAACCTCGACAACGTTGCCAAAGACATCTTGTTCAAGACATTGGACAAGAATATGTTCAGTAAAATCAAAATGTGCTCTACTGCCAAAGAAATTTGGGAGAAAATAGCACAGCTATGTGAAGGGAACGACCAGACCAAGGAAAACAAGTTGACTGTTGCTCTTCAAAGATTTGAGAGCATAAAAATGAAGATTGGAGAAACTCTAAATGAGTTTGATGAAAGAGTTACTGGTATCATCAATGAACTGAATGGTCTGGGCAATGAATACTCAAACAGAGAGATCGCTCTGAAAGTTATGAGAGCACTGCCAAAAGAATGGGATGTTAAGACCATTGCAATGAGGGAGTCCAAAGATCTGAACAAAGTTGAACTTCATGATCTGTTCGCAGATCTTAAGGCATATGAGTTCGAACTGATCACCAGAGGTGAAGCAGAGCCATTCATCTCTCAACCAAACAAAGCACTGGCAGCCATTCTAGACCAGACCGCCCTCATAACAGATCGATCTATCGAACAGATAAGTAATGATGCTATGTCATTATTTATCAAGAAATTTGGTAAATTTATGTCTAAAAATAAAAGGAATTTTAAACCCTCTCATCATTATAAATCTAGAAAGGACGATGTTGTTAATGATCAGGCTTGCTACAATTGTGGTAAGACCGGACATTTCATTGCAGATTGCACCAGACCGAAGAAAGAAGAACGAAAAGAGAAGCATCGTGATGACAAGAAAAAGAAGCACTACAAAGATCGTAAAAGTCATCATGGGAAGTCCCAAAAGGTCCTAGTAGCAGAAGAAGGAAACAGCAAGTGGGCTCAGACTGATTCAGATTCAGAAAGCTCCGAATATTCTTCCAGCGAAAGCGACGAAGATATTCAATGTCTAATGGCGGACGAAGAAATGAGTCAAACAGACGAGGTATTCGATCTTGACTCAAATGATTTTACACGTGAAGAGCTTATGTCCGCACTGCAAGACATGGCTAATGATTATAGAATCTTAGCTGAATCATTTGAGAAAACTAAAGCTAAAGCCAATGATCAAATGGATGAGCACATCAAACCAAGCTGCTCTGAGCTGGGTGAGTGCAATAATCTACAGATCGAGCTGAACAAGCTGAAATCTCTTACGATCAGCTCCATGAAGAAAACAAGAGAATTAGCACACAAAATGCTAAGCTTTCTCATATTTTCAGAACCTGGACAAAATCAAGAGCATCATTGGAAGAATTGCAAGAGGTACAAAGAAATGTCGGTGATGTCACCGGCATAGGCTTTGATATCAAAGACTGCACCAAAGATGAATCTGAACTGTTGCTGGTAAAGAACAAAATCAAACAAATGGCATTTGTTAAATCCAGCACACAATTCAAACTGGAGTTTCTTTCGTGAGGTTTGAGAAAAGGGATTGGATATGTTAACCAAGCTAAATAAAAGGCACCAGCAAGCTTTGCGTCTTTCAGACCAAATCTAACGGTGCAAAATCTAAGGCAAGGAAGACCATCCAACTACTATAATTCAAAACCAGTTCAACAAAGATATCTACTACCCTATGAGAATCAAAGGTTTCCATATCGCACACATTATCACACACAACATCGAAACAGATCAGCTCACAGCACACCAGACACACACAAGCTATTAAAGCTGATAAAGGTGTGGGTTCCCAAAGGGCTAATCCGTTCTGGACCCAAGTAGGATTGGGTACCAACAATAATTATGTTTGATGACAGGTACCGAAGAAACTTGCATCAGACTGGTACTTAGACAGTGGGTGTTCTCGTCACATGACTGGAAACATCGAGCTGCTGTCTGAAGTCACAGAATGTACTGGACCCAAGATCATCTTCGGGGATAATTCAAAGGGTAAGACCGTGGGCAAGGGTATGATTGTCCATGGTAACATTACTATCAATGATGTGTTATTAGTTGAGAATCTTTGCTATAATCTGATCAGTATAAGTCAACTATGTGATAATGGTTACGCTGTAGAATTTCACAAACACACTTGCACTGTTAAATCGTCAGACGGTATGATCATGCTAGTAAGAATCAGAAATAGAAATACATATAAGATTAACTGGAATTTTGCTCAACCTGATAATCCTACTTGTTTCATCGCTAATAATGATAATAAACACTGGCTATAGCATAAACGCTTGAATCATCTCAACTTTAAGACTATATCCAGCCTGTGTAAAAATGATTTAGTTGTCGGTCTGCCCAAGATCGACTTTGCCAAGGATAAGATCTGTGAAGGTTGCCAAATGGGCAAACAGATCCGATCATCCTTCAAAAACAAGAATGCCAAATCCTCCTCACGTTGTTTAGAACTATTACATATGGACTTGTTTGGTCCTATACCAATAACAAGTTTAGGGGGAATGAGGTATACTCTTGTTGTTATTGATGATTACTCACGTTTTACTTGGACTATATTTTTGAGCAATAAAGATCAGACCGGTCCGAAATTGATCAAGCTGCTGAAACACACTCAGAATGAGATATCATCAAACATAGACAGGATTCGAAGTGACAAAGGCACTGAGTTTTCAAATCAGAATCTTGAATCCTTTCTAGAAGATCAAGGAATTAAGCATAAATTTTTCAGCCGCCCGAACTCCCCAACAAAATGAAGTTGCAGAACGAAGAAACAGAACGCTTAAAGAGGCAGCAAGAATAATGCTTGCTGATTCTGGAATTTCGCAAAAGTTCTGGGCAGAAACTGTAAATACTGCATGCTACACTCAAAATCGGTCTATGATTAACAAGAAGTTGAATCTCACTTCATATGAAATATGGACTGGTAATAGACCGTCTATCTCTCATCTTCATGTATTTGCTGCAAATGCTTCGTTCACAACAATTGTAAGAATCATCTTACAGCATTTGAAGCTAAATCAGATAATGGGATATTTTTAGGATATTCATCAACTAGCAAAGCTTTTCGAGCTTTCAATAATCGCACTTTAACTGTAGAAGAATCAGTTCATGTAGTTTTTGATGAATCTTTATGTATTGAGGGTAACAAGGAATAAATTCAAAATCAGATGGAAAATATCCATCTCAAAGCTAACAGTGATGATGAGATTGTAGCTAACAGGTCAAGAGACAATCCACCGGAACCTGAAGTACCAGACAGACCGGATCATGGGAATGAAGCTCATTCAGATCGAGCCGATCCGGATGTTTCTCACTCGAATGTTAAATCAGATGCTGATAATGCCGCTACTACTCATCCGTCTGGACCAGACAATCCAGAATCGAGTTATCGATGGACAAAGAGGCATCCACCCGATCAAGTAATTGGAAGTCCTTCTGCACCGATTAGAACCAGAGGACAGATGATGGATGAATTCACTCATGCTGCTTTCATATCAAATCTGGAACCTAAAAATATTGATGAAGCTTTGACGGATTTCAACTGGATTAAGGCCATGCAAGAAGAGCTTAATCAATTTGAACAAAATCAAGTTTGGAGTCTAAACCCCAGACCAAGCGATCTGCCTGTTATTGGAACAAGATGGGTTTTCAGAAACAAGCTGGACGCAGATGGAGTTGTGGTTAGAAACAAAGCCAGACTGGTGGCTCAAGGATTCCAACAAGAAGAAGGAATTGACTTCGATGAATCTTTTGCACCAGTCGCCAGACTTGAAGCAATCCAAATATTTCTTGCTTATGCTGCTTTTAAAGACTTCAAGGTATATCAAATGGACGTTAAGAGTGCCTTTCTTAATGGTAAGCTTCAGGAGGAAGTCTACATTGAGCAACCTCCTGGATTTCAGAACCACTCATTTCCAGATCATGTATATCTACTGAATAAAGCAGTATATGGACTGAAACAAGCTCCAAGAGCCTGGTATGACACTCTGTCTCAATTTCTGCTGAACCATGATTTTCAGATCGGCTCAGTGGATAAAACTCTGTTTAAATTTATTAAGGGGGGGGACATACTTTGTTAGTTCAAATTTATGTTGACGATA
Organism: Haberlea rhodopensis; assembly: GCA_907163345.1. Taxonomy (NCBI): domain Eukaryota; kingdom Viridiplantae; phylum Streptophyta; class Magnoliopsida; order Lamiales; family Gesneriaceae; genus Haberlea; species Haberlea rhodopensis. The sequence continues at coordinate 2,339,621 of CAJQUN010000072.1, forward strand.
TCATTTTTGGGTCAACTAACCCCAAATTATGCGAGAAATTCTCTAAGCTAATGCAGGGACAGTTTGAGATGAGTATGATGTGAGAACTTTCATTCTTTCTGGGTCTCCAAGTCAAACAGCTCAGCAATGGCATTTTCATAAATCAAACCAAGTATACCAAAGAGCTTCTCAAGAGATTCGGAATGGAAACGTGTTCAACTGCATCAACTCCAATGAGTCCTACAATCAAGTTAGATAAAGACGAAGGGGGAATAGCAGTTGAAGTATCTATGTATCGAGGACTGATTGGATCGCTCTTGTATCTTACAGGGAGCCGGCCTGATATTATGTTCTCAGTCTGTATGTGGCTAGATTTCAGTCAGAACCAAAGCAATCACACTTTATTGCTGCTAAACGTATTCTGAAATACTTGAAAGGATCTCAGAAAGTTGGTCTTTGGTATTCCAAAGATTCAAATTTCAGCTTAATAGGATATTCAGACACTGATTATGCTGGCTATAAGATTGATCGCAAAAGCACCAGTGGAACATGTCAATTCTTAGGTGAAAGATTGATCTCCTGGTTTAGCAAGAAGCAAACATCTATTGCCACATCTACAGCTGAAGCAGAATATCTTGCCGCTGGAAGCTGTTGCGCTCAAATGCTCTGGATTCAACACCAGCTCAAAGACTATGGTATTCAAGCTGTTGAATCTCCGATATTTTGTGACAACACAAGTGCAATTGCTATAACGTATAATCCAGTTTTGCACTCTCGAACCAAGCATATTGATATCAGACATCATTTTATTCGAGATCATGTTGGCAAAAAGGAAATTCGGATCGAGCACATTTCAACAGAACAGCAAGCAGCAGATATTTTCACCAAACCACTTCCTGAGGCTAAGTTTAATTATTTCCGTCAAATTCTTGGTTTAATAGACTTATCTTGATGTTTTAGAGGTATCTTTCTTTTAGCTTTTAAAGATTGTATGCTGGCACAGATCGATAATACAATGATCAGAACGACACAGACCGGTCCGAACTTTCAGACCGATCTATGTCAAATCTGATGTTATCCCATGATCTGTCTGGTCAACAAATCTTTAAATAAAGTAATTATTTAAAACAGCCCGGACTGATCGCAATTTTAACCGCCTTATCTCTCTTTCATCCTGTCCGTTTATTTTGAATTATTTAATTATCAGTCTTCGAGATAAAGACACGTGTCTTCTCTCTCTTATTTAGCGGGCTAAACATTTCATTTTCATTCACTTTTTACAAATTACAACTGTCTGCTCTCTAACTCTCTAATATTTTTCAAACTCTTCGTATTTTTCCATTACACTCAAATGGCTACTATTACTCACAATTATCTTTCTGTTGAGTTCCATGATATCTACAGGGCTGAAGATCCAGAAATGGTCTCAATATTCAAGTCCTTAGAATCTTCCGGTTTAAGAAATTTTCTGGAATGTTGAACGGTGGTTTACGAGTCGGAGATTCGAGAACTTTCGCCAATGCTGTATCTCAGAAGACATTCATCTCCACCACCGTAAAGGGCAAATCGTTTGACATTTCTCCATTGACGCTGGCAAAGACCTTTGGTCTTCCCAACACCGGACTGACTGAGTTTGGCCATATTCCTCAGGCCACTCTCACAGATCTTCAGGGGAAGATATCCATCTTTGGCCACCGTCTGCAGCCGTCATTCAAAAAGAAGGAAATGTTCTTTCATTTCCAGGTGTTATGCGAGATTGTTGGCAAGCCATTATTGGGCAAAGCCGGAAGCTATGATGCTGTTACTGCTGAGAAGTTCCGGGCCATGGCTGCTATTCACTCAGGGCAGAAGATGAACTGGTCTGCAATCTTATTTGGAGTTTTGCTTGAGACGATCATTGCCTCCAAACAGGCTGTCTGTTTTGCTGTTCCTTTAAGCAAACTACTGGAGATGCTGGACATCGAGCTGGGGAAGCCGTCTGCTCTAAGTCCGTTTAAAATTCTCAACTCCAAGGGTTTGGCACTACTGAAGTCCAAAAGTGCTCCACCCACTCCTACCGATCTGGTGGCTGTCAAGATTGAGAAAGGAACAGAACAGACTGCTGCTGGTAAAACTCGAGTCAAGCGCAAATTGACTATTCAGACTGACTCCAAGGAAACGCAGTCTGCTCCTTCATCACCGGCCAAGCCCCCTCCCAAAAAGCCACGCACCCAGATCACCAAGCCAATCAAAACCTTACCTCTCAAAACACTACCCATATTGCCTTCCACAAAAGCCACCCCTGCATCCCAAACTACAACCCAACCTTCAACAGCTACAACCACTGTACCCAAAGTAACCATCAAAGTCCCCTCTGTCATTCCTGTGGTCAAAGGGATTGTTATAACCGAATTGGGAGACTACACCCAATCAGGGATCAAGTCCCCATCTTCCACCGGCAAGGGCAAGGCCATTCTCACTGAACCACTCTCCTCCAAACCCAAATCTGCCGCGCAAACAGCCATCGACATCGCTATGGAGGATGTTGAAGAAAAGGTCAAGGCGCTCATTGTGGTATTTGATGAATATGTCGAGTACAGAACGATCAACCACATTGATATGTTCTTCGGCAAGCTGAGAAGACTACAGAAAATGGAAGAAGAAGTCCTTAAGGGGACAGAGACAGACGATGTAAGAATTGCTGTACAGCGCAAAGATCTATTTCAGGCCAATCAACGATTCAGACTGGCAAATTTGCTCTTGGCCGCTAAGAAAGCAAATTTCGATCCAAGCACTCCAACTGCCAAAGATGATGGTGCTGTTATTGCCCAACTGGAAATGGATATTTATGCTCTTAACTTAGCTGTCCGATTCCAACGACAGAAGATCAGCATATCCACTCCTGTACCCAGCCCGGATCATCCATCTGGGAGCAAGACTCTGGCATAACCTTTCATAGAGACTATTCCCTCTGGAGTAGCGGATCAGACAACAGAACAGACAGCGGAGCAGCCAATGACTAATGCTCCGTCTGCTGCAGAAGATGAAGCCTTGAATGTTTTGTTGGACTCACCAACAACGTCTATTCCTATGGGATCATCAGTCTCCCATGTTCAACTCAGTCCAACCGCCGCACTTACAACAGTTGCCTCACCAGAGTTTGTCGATCCGGATCTGGTGGTCTCAACCGTTGTCGCAGCCTTACAAGTTGAGGAGCCTTCAAGACCCAGCACTCCTCCAGTCCAATCTGCTGAAGATATGGCGTTCTTAGAAGATTTTTCTTCGGACTTGGACACCTTGATCCAATCCGACACACGCCAAGCTGCTTTATCTTCACTTATACCAGTTGCCGCAGAAGCTGATCACTCTTCAGATCATTTATCTGATGCAGCTCCACCCTGGCAAGGTCCCTTCAGCACCTCTCTGATAACTGTCTATCTCTCTCTCAACGAGTCATAGAGGTTCATCAAAGTCAGAGGACTATGTCCTTGGACTTTGATTCATTTAAAGAGAAGATGACAGCCAGTATTAGCAGCCTTCAGCGAGGACTGAATGATCTGTTCTCTCAGCAAGCTACTTACAAGAACAGTCTGAGAAAAGAGCAGATCGAGCTGGCCACTGAAGTTCGAGCATCCGTAGCAAATTCCCTTCGTGCTCAAGACACTCGTCTTGATGCTATCAGCGCTCAGCTAGCACAGATTGTCGATTTTCTTCAAAACATTGCTGCTGAAAAAAAGGGGGAAAAGAGTAAAGACTTCAAGCCACATCAGTCGTCCGCAAGAAAGCAGCATTTCTTATTTAGACAGACTCGTCTGTAATTGTAATAAGATTTTTTTATCAATAAAAATCTAAGTTCTTAGTTAAGTCCTTGTTCATTTATTTTGAACTAAATGACTTAATCAATCCGAAAGTCAACTTAACTATGTTCATTTATTTTGAACAAGAAGAAGTAATCGATCCGCAAGTATACGCTTCAGAGTTATTAAAAGATTGGATAAAAAGATATAGAAGCTAGGTTTTGTCATCATCAAAAAGGGGGAATTTGTTAGTTCCGAATTTTAAAGATGACAAAACATATCAGATCGGATTGATGGAAATCGACTGACCAGATCGATCGCTCAAAACAGATCAAGCGTATATGGTATATCGCAAATCAGATCGGATCGATGGAAATCAGACTGACCAGATCGAAGCTTCAGATCGATCTCAACCTTTATCAGATCAGAGCAGTCAAGGCTGAATAAGATTGGTTCTTCAGTCCGAATCATTAACGGCTATTTATTGAAGCATTTAATGTTGCAATTAATGCTGAAAAAGTCCAAGGACTAAAGATTACCATAAAAGGTAAGAAGACAAAGAATAGCTTACCTGACAGTCGCCGAAAGAATGAACCAGAACGGCAAGTACCCTAAAGAAGAATACTGCAGCTTACTCAGAGTTTAAGCAGAGTCAAGAGTTGCACATTAAGGGAAATAATGTCGTTGGTACATGCAACTATATAAGGATGCAACAGAAGAGCTCAACACAGAGTCTGAAAAATCGCAAAAACGCAAAAGAAAGCAAAACAGCACAAGCTTACAAGCTCAGACTTTCTCGAGCTGAAAATCTTCATAAGCACAAATATATTGTAATATTTGATCATTTAGGATCATTGTGTGCATAAACTAAAGTCTATATTGTGTATTCTGTATTGAGATGTAGAAGTGAGAATCAATTGTAACTGTCAGACAGAGTGTGTCTGAACAGATCGTGAGACTAGGAGTTTCAGTATGGTAGTGAGGTAAATCCAGCTGAATCGGGTTTGTACAACAGGATTGTATAAATCAAAGTCTTCTAGTGGAATCCTTCCTTAATTGGAAGAAGGGGAGACGTAGAAGGATTACACCACCTTCGAACTTCCAGAAACATATTCTGTGTTTTATCATTCTGCACTCGTTATACTATTCAAGCCATCGAGCCGTTCTTACTAATCTAAGAACAGACAGTTCCGCACTAAACTTCAGTGGTCTGTTCTGCAGCAGAGTTGATTAAGAAACAGATTTCTTTCACTAATCCGAAAGAAATCACAAGGGATTAAATTTTATAGGAGTGTTCATTCACCCCCCTCTAAACACTCCGGACCGATCCTAACAACTTTCATTGATGATTGTACGAGATATTGTTACGTCAATTTGCTAAGAAACAAATACGATGCATTGGAAGTATTTAAATAATACAAGAATGAAGTTGAAAATCAACTTAGCAAAAGGATAAAGAACGTTCGAAGCGATAGATGTGGAGAATATGGAACACCGTTTGAAGAATTTTGCATTGAATATGACATTATTCACCAAGCCACTGCTCCCTATTCACCACAATCAAATAGTATTGCTGAACGTAAAAAAAAGAGACGATGAATGCTATGTTGATAAGTTTTGGATTACCACAAAACTTATGGGGGGAAGCAATCATGTCGGCCAACTACATTCTAAACAAAATACCACACAAAAGTAAGGATGAAACCCCTTAATGAGTTATGGAAAGGTTACAAACCTTCCTACAAATACTTGAAAGTGTGGGGGTGCTTGGATAAGGTAGAAGTACCAAAAACCAAACCAAGTGAAAATTGGGCTAAAACATTAGATTGTGTATTTATTAGTTATGCTAATAATAGTAGCGCATATCGATTTTTAGTACATAAATCTGAAATAAGTGATGTGCATGAAGGTACAATTATGGAATCAAGAATGTGGTATTTTTTTAAGAAATATTTCCATACAAAACAAACAAGGAAATATGTCCTTAGAAAAGGACGTTTGAAGAAGCTACCGATGACTCAAAAGAAACTGAAGAGCCACGACATTGCAAGAGGACCAAAGTGGCTAAGACTTATGGTCCTGACTTCATGAAATATATGTTGGACAATAAACCAAGACAGGTTAGTGACCCATTATCTAGCCCTGATGCTCCTATGTGAAAATAGGCTATTAATGGTGAAATATAATCCATAATGCAAAACCACACGTGGGAATGGGTAGGCCTTCCAACCAGAAGTAAACCACTAGAATACAAATAGATTCTTTTAAGAAATATAAGTCTGATGGTTCAATTGATAAGTACAATACACGATTCATGGCAAAGAGATATAGAAAAAAAGAAGACATTGATTACTTTGATACATATTCGACAGTCACAAGAAGTACGTCCGTTAAAGTGATCATTGATATCGCTCCTCTAAACGATTTAAAGATACATGAAATGGATGTAAAAACAACATTCCTCAATGGGGAACTTGAGGAAGAAATTTAGATGGAACAACCCGAGGGGTTTGTGGTTCCCGGACAAGAGAAAAAGATGTGTAGACTCGTTAAGTCATTGTATGGGCTTAAGCAAGCGCCAAAACAATGGCATGAAAAATTTGATAAAACAATGTTGTCAAATGGTTTCAAAACTAAAGAGTGTGACAAATGCGTATATATGAAAAACACGCCTAAAGCATATCCAATAGTATGCTTGTATGTTGATGATATGCTCATAGTTGGAAGCAACATAGAAATCATCAACTCAACAAAGAAAATGTTAATAAAACGTTTTGAAATGAAAGATATGGGTGAAGCTGACGTAATACTTGGAATTAAGACCTCCAAGATATCCGAAGGACAAGTATTGTCACAGTCTCATATGTTGAGAAAATTCTCGAGAAAATTCTCGCGAATGATACGTCGTCCGTAAAAACACCCTATGTATTTGGTTAAAAACAAAGGAGACCATGTCATGCAATTAGAATACTCGAGGATAATTGGCAATCTCATGTATCTCATGAACTGTACACGCCCTGATATTGCATATGCGGTTGGCAAACTAAGTAGATTCACGAACAATCCAAACCATGACCATTGGAAGGCTTTGACGAGGGTACTTAAATATTTAAGATACACCTTGAACTATGGATTGCACTATACAAGATATCCTGTTGTATTGGAAGGATACAGTGATGCAAATTGGATATCAGACACTCAAGACTCCAAGTCGGCAAGTGGTTATGTGTTTACCATTGGAGGGCATGCAGTGCGTGGAAATCTACCAAGCAAATTTTTATTGATAGATCCACTATGGAATCTGAATCCATAGCTTTGGACAAAGCGGGACAAGAAGCCGAATGACTTAGAAGTTTATTTGAAGAAATTCCTTGTTGGGGAAAACATGTGCCTGCAATTATACATTGTAATAGCCAATCTGCTATAGATAGGGCACATAGTAGCATGTATAATGGTAAGTCTAGAAATATACGTCGTAGACACAATACTATTAAATAACTGATCTCAAATGACATTATGTCCATTGACTACGTGAAGTCAAAGGAAAATATTACAGATCCGCTAACGAAAGGCTTGTTTAGAGATCAAGTATATAGTTTATCGATGGGAATGTGATTAAAACTCTATAATCAAAATCTTGTGGTAGATACTCAACCTATGTGACTGGAGATCCCAAGATCTAGGTTCAAAAGGGACAACCAAACTACGAGATTGTATAAACACCCTGGAGAATTAATCTCCGATCCCATTTCTATGATAATGGGTGTATCCTGCAAAAGGGGTACGAGGATAGACAAAATGCTTTAATGATTCCTAAGACATATTAGAATATGTTGGAGTATAGTGGGATACAGGAAATCACCTGTGTAAATGCGAAGTGTGTTCGCTTCAAAGAATGGAAAGCACTTATGAAACCAAGCGTGGTCCATTGTAGAAACGGACACAATCGTAAGAAACCTATACGCATGTTAGAATTGTTATGGTGTGAGTTCAATTATCTTGGTTTACACCAATGACTAAATAGTTCAAGACTATTAGTTCACTATTAAGTCAAGTATATCCGGCTGAATACTACTATGAAAGATTCAAAGCCGCAAGCTATCTCTCCAGATGTCATAATAGTTCGTCAAAGCACTCAAATCACATACGTGCATTAATTTAATTCATGTGGGGGATTGTTGGAATTTTTGAATTAATTAAAGGAAAGAAAAAAAAGGCGCTCGATCGATCGAGCAAGGCAGCAAAATTCCATTTGTTGGAAACAAGTGCTCGATCTATCGAGCCCTGTGTCTGTTGCCAAGAATGATGTCTCCATTCATGTTGGACTGCGTTTTTTCTTGATATGGTGCATCCAAATGGTGACTTTTGGACTCCTATCTTTGATTTACTATATATAGGACATTCCCCACTAGTTTTAAAGATTAGATTTCGAAATCTACATTAAACCAAAAGATTAAATTGAGAGCATTTTGTTTGTTCATCAAGTTTCTTCTTTTGAGTGTTTTGAACCTTTGTGGTTTAAGGACTTGTGATATGGAGTGCTCTTATCATAAGTTATAGTCGTTGTATCTTGGGAGAAATTTCCACAGCAAACCGTTAGCACCAAGGCGGGGCAATATTGTCTTAAGAACGGAGATTACAAATCTCGCCTCTACATAAAAACGTTGAAGTCATTGTTCTGTTTGTTACTACATTTCTGAGATACACTTTAAGAGAGAAAGATTTACAACAAAAAATTGTGAACAAAAAGATACCAACAAAACATGTGCACGGGAATACTAGTTATGATATATGAGAAGTGTAGAGTAACTAATATAGTTACAAAATGATCATATCTTCCCTATTATAGAAAATCAAATTATTATTAACATAATAAATCTTAAAAAAATAAAAAAAATTATCCTACTTAAATATTTATCGTAATAAATATCAAAAAAATCATCTTTAATTTTTTTTATTTTATAGTCTTTAATTTTTATCATAAAAATTATTCATCACCAAAACATATTGTATGCAAAAAAAATAAAAAAACATACATACATAAATCTACGATTGATTTGATAATTTGTTTGGAATTCATGTATTTTGATTGCTCCATTGTCATCTGAAACAAGTAACGAATGATGAGAAGATGTTGGGAATTTTCTTGACGAAATCCCTCCTATATTTTAGTTAGAAATAATATGGTAGAGAAGGGAAAAAAGTCTAAATATTATAAAGCCTTTAAAAAAAAAAAAGAAAGACAAAAGCCTCGTACAAATTACAATATCATGTTATTTAAATTGTAATTTGTAGAGCTTTTCTTATTTCTTTCGGGAAATTTGACTCTGGAATTAGGGTAATATCCTAAACCAAAGATCAATGACCCAAATTATACTTGGAGCCGTTGGATTTGATCTTAGGCTAATGTCAGGTTTGAATTTCCCCTTTCTCTTAAGTGATATTTCTGAATTTATGAAATGCTTAATATGATTGTCGGGCATGGTCAGGGAGATGACAATCATCACGAGGTGAAATAAAAGGATTATGGAGGATATTTTATCATATCATTATCACACTAGAATTATATCGATAAATTCTTATATGCATCGGGTAGATTCATATATCAATATATATTTAGTGTTGTTGTATGTATCTACCCGTGCTTAGAAGAATTTTTCAATTATATCTGAATATTGTATATCTTCCCTTCATCAAAATTCCAAATATTGACAGCAATCCCAATTATGATTCATTCTTTCATATTTCGATTCCAACAAAAGTAAAAAGACGAACTTTGTTTCATTACAAAGAACTAGTGCATTATTTTCTAAACAGTCCTTTCAGAATCAATGATCGAATATTCTCGTCGCATTAGAAGCATATTCATCTATCATTTATTAGGATTATTTAATGACTTTTAAAAAAAAGTGATATTAGTTTATATTCTCTCATTGTTTATATTATCTTCTACAAGAATCTTGCCTTGTCTAAGATACATTTACCATCTAATTATTTTCAAAGAAGGGTTTTATATTATTAAATATAAATAAATAATGATTATATTAGATATATTTATCTTCATTTTTCACAAGAGACACATTTCACATTAGGGTTTTTACCCTACACTCTTCTCCATTCTCCTATCGCTCTACCTTTGGCTAAATTAGGCATCGAAAATGACACGCCGGGAGAAATTATGAGCCCTCTAACCGATTTGTCCGTGGTTTTCATGCATCGCAACTGCCGGAGAGAATGGAATATTGGTGATATTTTATGGACATCGGATATGATCCAAGGTTTGACGGCTTAAACTCTTGATAAATTCTTAGGTTCATTCCTGAAACGATATGACCTCGATTCCAAATCAATAAAAGGATCCAATTGTTGGAAAATTGGGACTCGTGTGAAGGAAAGTTGAGGCTTGAACACCATAAGAATCCGAAGACGTTAGATTAAATTGAGGAACAAATCAAGAATAATTTCTAAACCATTTAGTTTCACGATTGAATCTAACTAAAAATTCATGAAATGGATCCTTCATCTTACCAAATTTGTCATGTTTATGGTAGTACAAAAAAGTTGGTAATGCAGTAGTGAGTATCAAGTCTCACTGTATATAGAATTAGTGGAACATTTGTGATGTCCGGGGATTAATGGTGTTAACCCCGGTGTGGTATTAATCCTTAATGGATTTATATTGTGGCAATTAGGAATTAATTACGGTTTTGGGTCTCCCGAGATTGTTAATCGGGCATTTAGGATCGTTGGATCCAAAGGTCGAGATTGTATTCTCAACTTAGTGAAAAACCTATGATTGGCATGTGGTAATTGCATCGGATAGGTATTGAAATGCATGGTGCATGATATTTGCTATAAATGGATAACAATATGCATGGTAAATTGTATTTGCGTCAAATGGTTATACATTGGGAACCATACAGTGCCGCTATTGTTGAGCGAGCAATGATTTGGGATGCGATCGCCGTTGAGCGACCATCGGTTATGACGCCGCTATTGTTGAGCGTGCGCGAGGTTAGTATGCCGCTATTGTGGAGCGAGCAATGAAATATGAACATGGAATTATTGGTTAGATATATGTGATATCTATGGTCTTTTACATTATGTTTTTACCATATTGATCATGGAACTGGCATAATAGGACGGTGTTAGTTAATCTATGTGGCGATTAACTGTCTTTGGGAATTTGATGAGTTTGGTTATTTTGAGAACAGGGACAATACAGGGGATCCCGGATGAGGGTGTTACCATCCAGGGAGTATCATTTAAATTATAGCATTTACATTCTGTATTTGAATTGCAATGTTATGCTTATTGGATTGGTGGTATTGGTATGCTCACCCCGTGTGGGGGCTGTCTCTGTTGGGGCAGGTAACACAGGTGCAGCAGCAGTAGCTTTGGAGTTGAGCTCGGGCTGATGATAGAGGTACTTCCAGGATCGAGGTACCAGAGCTGGTTGAATAAGCACATAGGTCCAGTGTTGAGATCGAGCTGTGCTTGGGAGGTGCTTCCAGGATTGAAGTACCAGTAACGGTATCCGGTAGAGTCTTTTATACATCAGATACACGCTCATTCATTGGGTGCTCTTATGTGAGTACATTTTACGTGTATATGGAATGTATAAATGGGCTACGGCTTTTCTCTGTTCATTTATGGGTTGCATGCAATTAAATGTGGAATTGCTAAATGAACTAAGAGCATGTTAATGTATTATGAGGGTGCATGTCATATATGTAATCTTGGTTGGGGATTTACATATTATGTGGGTTGAATGCAAGAAATTTTATGGAATCACTAAATGGTGTAGCTCTTGCACATGGCTTTTCCCCATGAATATATGATTATGTGCACTAATGGTATGGATAATGCACTAATAACGGGTTAAGGGCGCGGGGGTCCTTACAACATTAATAAGTCGATTTAATTAATAAGTCAATAATTATGAAATCGATTTTAATAATTTACACATTGTCTCTAAATTTTTATATGCTCAATTTATAATAATCAAGTTCGAAAAATTGACTCTCTTGATTGATCTTATATTCGTAATCTAAACTCCATGTTCCAGACCAATTGCAATCCGAATTGCTGGGTTATAAAAGACAAGATTGCAAATTTGCAAGCTTACAAATATTGCAATTGCACTTGCAATGGCAGTACAATTTTTTTTGTTTGCGTTTTTAACAAAATTCAAATTGATTTATAAATATAATGATTATAAATATTATTATTATATAACTATTATATATAAATATAACATTTATAATTAAATGTTATAATTAAAGTAAAAATATTGTAATATATCGTTTATTTTGATTACTAATAATGAAAATATAAATATAATTTAAAATTACATCATGAAAAAATGATTGTTAGCATATTAAAATAATACAACGACTAAGTATTTAAACCCAATAAATTGGAGTAGGCTAAATGAACAATAGAGAGAATCAAGCTGAGTTGGAAACCAGCACCAGTCTTCTCTAAGCGCTTCTATCGGTCAGAATACCATCTTTAATCCCCTTGAACTCCATGTCTTTGTGTATAACTTCGAGTCATGTCTTTTTCGATCGTCCTTTCGCTCTCGTGAAATGGCCGAAATTCATGGACTCCACTCGATGTGCATGTACATTACCTGGCCTATGTCATATGTGACCAAACCAATGTAATCAACTTTCTTGTATCTTCTCTTCGATATAAGCTACAACTACTTCAGCTCGAATATCTTTTCCTTATTTTATCTCTCCTGGTCTTACCGCACATCCAACGAAGCATACGCATTTCTGTCACACTCATCTTTTGGAATTCATCTTGGGTGCTTGGCATTCCGCCCCGTACAATATTGCAGGTCTAATGACGGTTCTATAAAACATTTCCTTTAATTTCAGCGGGATATTACGACTCATAGAACTCCAGTAGTATTTCTCCATTTCAATCAGCCCGCCTAATTATGTGGTTAACATCACTATAAATCTCTCCATCCTTTTGCATATAGAACCTATGTATCGAAACTTGGTGATCACCGATACCTCTTGACCATCGAGTGCTACAATACCGGGATCCCAAAAGGTATGACAACTAAATTTGCACTCCATATTTTACGTTTTAGATTAAGACTACTTAATCTAAAACCTTTTGATTCCAAGGCCTCTCTCCATAACTCCAATTTGACATTACCCCTGCCATGGTCTCATAGATTAATACCACATCGTGAGCGAAGAGCATGGTCCAAGATAATTCAGTCCGTATTATGTCTTTGTTATCTCATACATCACTAGGGTGAACAGGAAAAGACTCAATGCAGTCGCTTGGTACAATCCAATAGTGATCGATAACTCACTTGCCATCCCACTGCACGTTCTCACATTGGATGCTACTTTGTCGTACATGTCATTGATTATATTGATATACTTGATGGGAACTCTTTTCTTCATTAAAGCCCACCATAATATCTCCATTGAGACTTTATCGTAGGCCTTTTCCATGTCTATAAAGACCATATGCAAATCTTTACTCTTCTCACGACAACGCTCAGCAAGTTGACGAAGTAAATTGATAGCTTCAGTAGTTGACCGTCATCTCCGAGATCTTAATCTCCCTCCTTAACCAACATTCAATTATCCTCTCCCAAAGCTTCATTGTGTGACACATGAGTTTTATATCACGATAATTACTGCAACTTCGAATGTCACATTTGTTCTTATAGATAGGAATGTGAGTACTCTTTCTCCATTCGTTTGAAATTTTATTACTCGTCCAAATCTTGTTAAATAGATTGTTAGACACTTTATCCCCGTCGGTCCTAAATATATCCATACTTCAATAGGGATTCCATCAGGACCAACTGCTCTCCGTGCCTTCATTATGTTCAATGCTTCTTTAACCTCAGATTCTCTATGAGTAAACTCACAATTTACATCATGTTGATGGAAGCTAAGATCATCTCAATCTTGGCTAAATCCACAGCCGAACAAGTTGTTAAAATAATTCTTCAATCTTGTTTTGATATCTTCATCTCTAATCAAGACTTTATGGTTATGATCATTTATGCATTTCACTGCACATAAATCTTTCGTCTTCCTCTCCCACGCTTGAGCAATCCTACATATATATCGTATGCCTCCTTAGTGTCCAATTTATCGTACATTTCTTTGTAAACTTGAGCTCTAACATCTAGAACCGCTGTCTTCGCTTTTTTTTTTTTGGCAAGCTTATTATACCTTTCGAAGGTTGCCCACTGTTGCTCTTCTTCAGCTCACTATAAGCATCCCTCTTGATTCGAATAGCCTTCTTCACGTCTTCAATCCACGATGATGCGTCCTTACCTGGTGGAGCTTATTGATCGCTTTATTTTTAAACAAAAGATATTTCAAAGAATAGTGTGAAGCGATTCTACCGCAAGTGCACGGTTGTCAAGTTTTAGTATAGTGAAAATTAAGTACGGGTTGTCGAATCCACAGGGACTAACGTATAAGTACCAAATAAGATTAATAAGATTATATTTAGCCTACGATTAACAAATGTGATTATCTAAAGCAAACTTAAACTAAGAAATGAAACTCAAACAAGAAACAATAAAATGAATGGTTCCGTATATGCGAAGGTAAGTTGCTCAAGAAATTTATCAAGCTCTTCGTTCAACTGTGTTATCTTTAATGATTCATTTGAATAAGCAAATTATCAACCAATTGATTCTAAGGGTGAAAGGTTTTCGCTATTATTCAATACACTCTCTCGAGCTGTAAAGAAACTAACAATAAATTAGAATAAGTCACTCTCGTGCACCTATTTACTAATTCAAAGTTGCATAAATTATCAAAACCTTATAACTCTAAATCTCATTCCAAGTTCTCACGTATGCGATATCATCTCTCGATCTCAATCATAACATACTTCATGAATTAAAAGAGCGTGTTACAACGTTATCTCTCGATCTCGGTTATAACTCTCAGAATAAATCAAAGTTAGCTAGGCTTTGATCTTAACAATCGATTAAATCATGAACAATAGACATCAATACACTCAAACACAATTGAATCAATATATCAAACACAATGATACTAAATCTCAATAAAATAAACTAGAATTGTTTCAAATCAAATACAAAAGAAGTTTAATCGTCTCTCGACCTCAAAAACATCAATTGAAAATTAATATGAAATAGATTAAAGTCTAGAAATACGATAACGGCGGAATGAATCCGTGCGTAGCACCGAAATCTCTTCTCTTGCTCCTTCCTTGCACTCCGGAATTGATTGGCTTTGGCTCGGACGAAGAACCGGAAGAACGGATCTCCTTGGCGGCGGCTAGGGTTCTTCTTTGTTCAGAAATATCGTCTGGTATCGTTCTCCTTTTGGAATGAATCAACTCCCGCTTAAAACCCTCCAAAATCACGATAAAAAAGGAAAATAAAATCTTCAGGATTTCGCGTCTCGATCGATCGAGATTTGCTACCGATCGATCGGTGCACTGTTCATGCCAGCTTTTGAAACTCACTGTCTCGCTCGATCGATCGAGATTTTCCACCGATCGATCGAGACTTTAATAAAATTTGCTCTGGAGTCACTGCCTCGCTCGATCGATCGGAAATTTGTTCCGATCGATCGAGACTTGAAATTCATATCTTCTCAGCGCACTGTCTGTCTCGATCGATCGAGACATAATCTCGATCGATCGAGATTTCGAAATTCTCACTTCTTCATTTCAACCCTTTCTTGCCTCGATTTCGCCCGTTATCTTCATATAAGCTCATTTCTTCCATTTCCGATCTAATTTCCTGAAACAGATGAATAAACACCAAAAAGCATAATATCATCCAGGAAAAAGTACGGAAAATGGGAAGAAATTACAGTTAAAAACACTCAAAATCTAAGCCTATCACTTATCTTCTTGACTCACCAAGCTGCTCTTTAGCTGCTACATGCTACAAGCCATTTAGTTCCAGGTGGTATCGAGATCATCTCTTGGCGTCCAATTAATATTCTCAACTATCCTCAAAGCTCCAGGGTTACTTTCTTTTAACCGCGACCACTTAATTATAGGTACTAACTTATGTTTAGTTATAGCAGCCATATTCATAATCCTACTATCTAAACTAAAATTCGATGCTGGGTAACTACACTGTCTCCTGAAATTACCTAGAGTCTAAGCATTTAACCCCATCTATCCTTCTAGTCAAAAGAGATATATTTGGGTTGCACTAACCTCAATTCTAAAGGTAGTTACATGAGAAGACCTCTTCTTGAGCCAGGTATTCGCTAGGAATAAGTCATATGACATGGGAAAATCCAAAAGTGAATTACATGCGGCGTTCCTCTCCTCAAGGCCATAACCTTCATGGGCACTCTCACACCTATCCTGATCAACCTACATCCCCATTGAAATCACCCCAATAAAACTCGTTAAGGGGTGTTCCTTGCACAACATCATCTATATCTTCCCAAAATTTCAGTTTAATAGCCTCATCTAGACCAATTTGTGGTGCATAGGCACTAATGGTAATAAAAATATCATTGCATTAACTAACTTAACTAATATTATCATATCCATTCCTCCTAACTTCAACTACATACTCGAGTAGTTTATTTTTTACGATTACACTACTCATTACGATTTATATCCTTATCTATGTACCAAAGTTTATAGCCCCAAAGAGCTGGCTTGCCCACCTACCCATTTGGTCTCCTGCACACACAGAATGCTAATTTTTCTTTTACTCACAGTCTCTACTAACTCTGTTGATCACCGGTATGGGAACCTACATTCTAAGAGGTTAAACGAATCATATGGTCTTGGTTTCGAGCTAACTTCTTCACCCCCAACTCGCTCCAGGTGAGGGAACCCTTGCTCATTTGACATCACAACCAGGCATCGATGTGGTGCGTCACTTCTAGGCGACGACCTAGAAACAATAGTCCACTTACCACTACACCCACTGGTGGAGAGCGTCGCTATGTAGGGAACGCCCCAATGAAATTCATCTCATAGTTCATGTCATGAGATGTGACTATTTTATCTGGCTGGCTGTCACAGGCATACCACTATCTTCTTCCTTTACACTGGCTTGTGACATTTAGTGATACATATCACAACTGATACATATCACTGGCAAAGTTAGTATATTAAACTAATATGAAAATATATATGATATCATCAAAAATTGTGATGACCTGCTGAAGTCAATAGAGATGGGGTTTAACTCCCCTTTCTTCTCCAATACTCAAAATAACGACGATTGTGGCAGTAAGTAGCCTCTGAGCTGACCTGAAAGCACGAAGCAACCGTGAGAATGGGCCAGAATGTTTTCCGGCATATCCCCTCCGACGGTCAACTCAGGCGAGAGAATAAGGAAAAATTATGTTGTAAAGTAAGCGAGAGCATTAGGAATGAATGAAGTGGTGCCCCAAACCTGGTATTTATAGAGGGATAGTTACCATAAAGCTACGACACTTTCTATGTTTATCTTAATCTGTTAAGATCTGAGAATATATGATAAGATTCGATAAGATCTATTAGATCTCCTCAATCTGTGATAAGATCAAATCCTGAAAATATCGCCGAAGATCACACCCCAAGCTGATGAGCTCAGGTCGAGCATACATTATCATATTTTTTTTTTTTTTTTTGAATTATTTTATTTTATTTAAAAAATGAAAAATCGAGTTACGAAAGTTATATTATAAAAGTATATACCTAGAAGATTTAGAAATTTATTATAAATATAAATATAATATATTAAACAATACCGAGTGAGTCACAAATTGATGTTGCAGGGATAAAGAAGATTGGAGAGGTGGTTTCGGGTTGTGTGGTACAAAATCGACCTTTCGGTTTAACTGAAGCCAAATGTCTCTTGCATTCACCTAAAGTATATATATAATATAATTTCAAAGGACAATAATTACTTGAAAAACCTTATTTTTAACATGTCTTCTTGTTATTTGTTTTCTCGTACTTATTTAACCTATTTTTCACCTAACTTATATTAATGCTTATCTCTTCAAGTCAAACAATTTAAATGTGTACTGTCCTTACCAAATGATTCGCATATCTTTTATCATATTCCCTTCATACATTTCCTTTCTAAACTTTGTTATATATATTATTTATAATCACATTTTTTATAATGTCAAAACTGAATATAATTTAATTGTTATACATCAACATATATAATCTGAGGTGAGCACATGGGTCTAGCCTAGTTAGTAAGAGAACACATCTACTTTGAGAAGATTTGAATTCGAGTCCTGTAGTATGCTAAAAAATATTTAACACCCCAATTTTTTATATATATACATAAGCCGAGGGACACTGAATTTCATAAAATAGGCATGGTCCCAAGGGTAATGCCATGCGTTTTTAAATAAAATGAATATCAAGTTTTTAAATGTCTGATAAAGGTTACTTTTTTTTTTTTTTTAATGAAGGTTAATGCCATGCGTTTTTTTTGCACTAAGCGTAACTTAGACTCGAGTCTATCCAAAGTAGATATGAACTTTTATCTATCTCGGTTAGACTGAGAAGCTCAAAAGGGTTACTTTTTAAAATGTCTACAAGAGAAACATTCGACGAATATAATATAACTGCATTTTTTAATGGGACTATATCCAATGGCAACAACCTAATTCCAAGTTCACGGCTGTCGATCGATCATATGTTAATACTAAATTAAACATTTCATGACATTAGCCAATTTTAAAGAGTTAAATATGTTTATTTCCTTTCCAAAGCCTTCTCTTTTAATTTTGTTCTCACATGCATTTCTTCCCTTGAGATTGATAACGTGCTTTGGTTTCGGATTAAACTACTACAAGATCCATAAAATTGGTTTGATGGATTTTATTTAGTTTTTGACATTCTTATAAAAAATTATAGTCTTATACTATATATTAAAATCTATTATATATCATGTTTGTGACAACCTGTTTTTATATATGATTGTCAGAAGAAATATGTTTTTTGGCAACAAACCTTATGTGATTTTTCCAATAGGTAGTTTACATCATTTTGTTTGAAAATATATAGTTTATCCCAATGATTTTCAAAATAGACAGTTCACCAATATGTGCTTTGCAAATAGGCAGTTTACCTTTGTGAATTGTGAATAATTACAAAATACCCCACCATGTAAGCCTGTAAGGGGCATGTGCAATGGTTTGCGAACCACATATGGTAAAATATCTATTTTGAAAACAATAAGACTAAACTGACTATTTTCAATCAACAAGGGTGTAGACTGTCTATTTACAAACCACATCAGGTAAAATGTCTATTAACGATATATATGGGCCAGTGACTCAAAGAAATAGGCGTATATACCAACACAACTCCGAGTTATTAATCAACGATCGAAAACTTATACTAAATGCATTTGACAAGTATTTTATAAAAATATCAACGAACTTTCTTGATTTAAAATGCTTTTGACCTTGTAAACATCAATATTTCCCCATTCCAACCCAATTAATCGAAAAAATTCTTGGGGGGAGGGGTGGGTTTGAGTTTTTTTTTTATAATAATTAAAGGTTAAAAAAAAATTTAGGGTGCAAAAAAAAAATTTAAAGAATAAGGGTAAAAAAAAAATTGATTTTTTTTTTTATCATAATAGCTCTTGCTTGGTTATTTATGAAAATCACTTCGTGGCGGACACTTCCGAGGGCGTGCCCGACACGAAAAAGAACCATTTGGGTATTAACTGTACCATTTAAAATTTTTGACTAAAATGAAATTTGGACGTGTTTGTTAAATTTTATGTTAATTGAAGTAATATACATTTGGTGCTAGTGTGTGTAATATGATATTTTAGTGACATGCATTTATTTATATGCTTCTTGAATTTGTTAAGAACATAAACATTATGTTAATTGAAGTAATGTACATTCGGTATTAATATGTGTGATATTATGATAAATTGAAATTCTAGTAACATGAATATATTTATACGTTCTTGAATTTGATACTAATCTTTTTGTTATTTTTACATATTTTTAGAATTTAAAAATGTGAATTTTAGTATTTTATATTATAGCATATATATACAGACGTATCTCAACCGTGTTGTATTCAGAAAATTTTGAAAATCCGTGTCCGTGTCCATGTCGTCGTGTCAATGTCCGTGCATCCTAGATTTTATCCCATACTTTTTATAAAAAAAATTTGAAATACAAAGAATATTTTTTTAACAAATTTAAGCTTAATAAAATATCTTATCATGCATGATTATCATATTCATTCTAAGTACTATATTTTAATCGTTTTGATTCAAAAGAATATGCGCCACTTTCACCCGTTCTCAATTCTCTTTCATTATGAAATATAAATTAGTTTTTTGGTGGTTTAGCTCTATTTTCCTAATCTTTAAATAGGCTATTATATAATATTGGCTATGAATCTGTGCCACGTTTAGAATTAATATTATAGAATAAGATTAAATAATTGAACTTAACAATGTAACTTTAGCAATAAGCTAACTTTTGTAAACTATTATTTTATTATCCTTAGGCTATGTTTGACCTTATCCAAAAAAAAAAAAAAACTCAGGATCTTTACATAAAATCATGTTCTAATTTAATACAGTAAATTTGAATATAATATATTTAAATAAAGTATATTTATATTTGTGAGGAACAATAAAAAATAAATAAAGAATAAATTGCACGAAACTCCATGTGTTATAAAAATGAAGAAAATTCTCATTTATTACAAAATATGCAAAAAACCATTCTCTTTTGCGAAAACCTACATAATATTCTCATGTGTAAAAAAAGGGCAAAAAGAAAAAAGAACCCTCTTTTTTTCTTTTTTAAAAAACGTGTATAAAACTCACTTGTGTTAAAAAAAAATAAGCAAAAAAACACCCTATTTTCTTATACTTTGCATGAAATCCTCTCTTTTTCTAAACCTACACGAAACCCCCATCGTGTTAAAAAAATAAGCAAAAAATCATTATATTTTCTTAAACTCTGAGCCAAACTTTTTTTTTATTTAAATCAAAATGATATCAGTGTTCGTATATGGTGGATTGGGGTAAGGGCCATTGACATCCTTCCCAAAACGATACTGGGCATTACTCGAACCTCTTCTAGCCCAATAGTTTTTTCTCCAACATATGTGGGCTTTACTTGAAACTAGTCAGTCCTATGTATTGTTGGTTTACAGCAACCATAATGAACAATGAAGATTTGTTAGGTTGTGTTTCCGGTGTTTCCGATGGCTTGCTTTTTAAAAAAAATAAGTTTTTTTTGAAAAAAATATATATTAGGAATGAAATGTATGTTTTGTTATGGGTTTCATTCAAAAAATTATAATTGCAGTGGTGAAATCATATAGTTTTTTTAAAAAAAATAAAGAAACCCCAGGAAATTGACGAGTGGCTAGCCCAACAGGTGAATACAACAAACTTGAGCTGCATTATCTCATGTTTTTTAAGTTATGGCAACGAGAGATTAGATCGAGTTTGGTTTAAGAAACTAATTAGAAGACAATTGAACTAAGCTGCTCTTAAGCTAATTAAACAAAGTAAAATAACAAGAAAAGTAAATGCACACAGATTTGTGTCTGAAAGTTTGAAAATGGTGTAATACTTTTACGTATCCCTTTTTTTATCAAAAAATAATTCCACTAGCAGACTTTGATTTATACAGACCCGTTATATAAATTCGATCCAGCTGAGGTTACTCTTATGATTTACTCTTATGATTTGAACTCATATCATCTTCACTGCTCGACAACATCTCAACTCATTTGAGCTCTAATTCTATCTGGACAACATGTCAGACAGTTACAACAACACTATGCTATTTTAGCTCACTATTATAATGAATAAAGTGTAATATGTTGACACAAATGATCACTTAATTAATTTGACATGAATCGATAAATTATGTCTATTTTGGGGAGTGCTTTCAATTCAGCAGATATGCATTTGAAGCTCATAATGGATTGATCTCTTGGAATGTGATCATGTTATGTCGCGAGAAGTATGAGGTCATCACCTCTCTGTAATATCTAATCTTTTAGGTTGTGCTTGGTTGCTGTGATATGATAGATGATTGATAGATTAAAAAGTGGATAATGGGTTGATAAGTAAACTACTTGATAAACTATATTTTGTTTGGTTCGTGTGATTAGTAAATTATGACAAGTAATATTGTGTTTGGTGTAGTTGATAATATGTGGCATAGATTAATTTTATTCATAAAATGACAAAAATACCCTTGAAGAGGTTTTTCACTTATTTATATTATTTTATTTTAATTGAATTTTACTTAATCATACTAAATTTATTTATTTAATGTAATTAATAATAAAATATTATAATGAATGAAATAGTATGTATAAAAATTGTGAGGTTCATTCAGTAAACTCGACTACTCTAGCACTATATTGGTCTTGCAAATATATTACGAAGATCAAATGAATTATATCACAGTAAAAATAGGATTGACATGCAGCAGGTTGAAGAATTATATAACTACAAAGCCAAAGCAGCAAAAGCTTTCATCATATACTTGTCAAAAAACAATAATAAAACAATGGCATTTAACCCATCTATTGCACTTTTTTCACAATGTGGACTCTATACCAAAACACAAGCTCATAATGTAACCAGCAAGCTCCACAAATAAAAAATGGGACAGCACCTAAACCAGTAGCAGCAGCCACTGCAAGAGTGAAAGGATGCCTGTTGAAACGGAAACTTTATTCCCACCTTGCCACCACTCACCTCTTCTTCCCCCACCAGCGGTATCGGTACTAAGAATGTGCTCTGTGCCCGAGCCATCGATCACACCACCCCCTCCATTCCTTCATGGAGCTGTTACCAATGTTTGTAAAGTTTGTTTCTTGTTTTCTGCTGTTACACTATGACTTAATTCAGCTATGAATAGAAAAAGTGAAAGAACTGGCTTAATTTCTAAACTCATTTTCAGCCCATTTACACCACCAACTGTTTTACAGTCAACAAACTAAGGTAAAATTGGATGTTTTATTATTGCAATATAATCATATGCAATAGTAACGTAATCACTCAATATTTCAACTCAATATTTCAAAAGCAGACTAAAATGCAAAGATACTAAGATAAATGAACAAATCAAACAACACAACCAGTATTCCATTATTTTAGCTCGAGAAGAAATATAAACTAGCCAATTGCAAATAACTAATCATACTCCACCATAACCAATTTCAAATATGATACAATCTGAATGTCTTTAATTATTACTTTTGTATGAATGCACACATAAACAATAGAGTAGCTTGTATGCAAATGATCCAATTTTTAAATTCAAGAACAGAATACATCAGAGCCATACAAAAGATCCAATTTTTAAACCAATAATCAGCTCTCGACTGAACCCACGAATCAGTATGCAAATGCTAGTTGTTCAAATCACACTTAACCTCAAAAAAGCATAAAAATACCAATTATGAACTTGACTTCAAATCAATAAATGCAATAAAGGGGGAAGACCTATACCATTTAACCTACCAACAATCCCACATTCAATGAGGATAACCGGCACAATTTGAACATTTACCGAGAAAACCAAGAACCCAATAAAGAACAAGCAATAATTTCACGTGCAAAATCCCTTCCCTGGTGTAATATTGCAAAATCCATATGCAAAATGGGAGAAGACCATTGCTTTCATAGAACCCTAAAATAGACAACAAGTGCCAACAATCCCACAAGAATTATCATTTCCTCTGTCTGAATGTCAATATTCAAATGCAGCTATAATCCCAAAATTTAAATAATTCTCAAATCTAATAGAAACGACTAAAAGGAAAAACTGAAACCTTAGTAGATGGTGGAGGCGAAGGACGATGCACGAAATGGAGTCACGGGGAGAATATAGAACAGGCTGAGGAGAACGATGATCGCCCTCGTTGCCTCAGTTATTGGAACAAAAATTTAGATTTGGGTTTCTTCGATCTGATCATGAAAAGGGCAATGTTGTAAATTTGGGTCTTTATCATGAACACTGTTGCAAATTGGTTTATTAATCTCATGTTCAACAAAGGATATGTTTTCCTATATTTTCCCAACTACACAGCCTTTAATCCCGGGCCCTTTGGATTATGCCTTTAAGCTAATCATGGAACCAAACATGGAATTAAGAGTCTATCCCACACTAATCCATCAAACCAAACGCAGCCTTAGTGTATTTATATGGCCAGGACATGGATATGTACAATAGATATAAGAATATGTTCATTGAAAATGTTCTTGTGCAGGCTCTAGGTTCTTTATACTTTCTCTAACTTTCCAACGACCATATTAACTTTGTTAGTAAGCTTTCTGATGTCAAAGCTTGTTGGTAATAAATCAGATTGTCTATGTATGCTTTGTGGTTTATTCAGCTAGTTTTTATCTATTTGACTATTGTTAGTTGCATTAGTTTGGTTGAGTGCTTTGCGTTATTGGATATCCTGATGCACTAATTGTATAAGCTAGATTGAATCGATTCATCTTTAATGTTCAGTCAGTTGGTTTGTCTAGTTAAACTCAGCTTCCTTTAGTTACCCCGGAGATCAGTTTTGTTGATCACTCAGTCGACATGGCTTCAATTCATCCGGGTTGATCAGATCACCCGATCAGTCAGTTGGCCCTGAGATTAGTTCTATTGATCGCTCAGCTGTTCTGGGTAACAACCGACCTCGTTCTTGTTGATCAGTTCTGGTGATCACTTTGGCTGACTTTTATCTTGTTGATAAATTATACTGATCACTTTAGCTTAACTTTGATAAGTTGAATCCTTCCAACTTTGCTGGTCTTATTCTGACTTGACTCAACACTGGTGGACACTTGATAGAATCACCAGTAATATAATTAATTTGTTAACATAAAATAAGATTAATTAGGTTTGCTAAACCCCACAAAAGTTGGTATTTTAGTAATCACAAAAATTGAGGGAAACTGGGTCAAGATTATGGCAAGAAGTTCCATTGAGAAAACATGCAAGTTTTTTATCACCAGGTTGATGTTTTAATAGTATCTTTAATATCCATATATTTTAGAATACATTATATTAAAATATAAAAAATAAGATAACGGTGTTGTTATTGTTTTTAAAATGAGAAAATGTATTTTAAAAGTACAAAAAAATGAAGCTTAAAAAATTTAGGCTTTACAAATATATTGTGCAGAAGCACTAATACAATTATAAATTAACATCATTATAATAGGAAATACATATTGATGCCTTCAAAAAGAGAGATGAACTCAAGGTACCAATGAGAGATCAAAATACCTCTCTTTTCTGCTTCATCAAATGATATAATGTGATGAATCCTGGCTACGAGCTGCTTAGAACGGAACAAATGTTAGAAGGGGGCCGCGATACTTTACCGGTGGGTTCCCTCCGAAGCTCAAGTCAGGTACTGGGAGATGCGGAGAAAATCTGCAAGTGAATAACTGTTGTGTTTATGTGTATAGTGGTGTAATGCATACCTCAAAATGGTGAGTTAAGCTGCTATTTATAAGAAATACCTTGCAGGTGTATAATGTTTGAACTGGGAAGACCACGATCCACATGATCCCTGAAATATCGGAACAAGTCGGATCAATTTTGGACTTTGTCAACATGTATGCTAATTCGATCTCATGTGGATTTCAGGCTGAGATCGAGAGATAAAGTCAAATACATGTGTGATAGCAATAAATTTACCAAAATCAAAGGCTAGAAGTTTTCATATATCGATTTACAATATTAATTGTTCAATAAGGATACGAGAGTGGCTTATTGTTACGTTAATATTAGATTTGTTATAGCCGGACCAATGTATAACAAGTGAATTAAGAAAACTCGTCACCTTAGGTTGTTTGAAGTAATTCTTAGCTAATAGGCGAATTGTGGGGGATTACACGGGTGAACCGAAAGTCTTGATAATTGTCTCTATTGAATTTTATTCTCGTTCTCTATTGTTTGTTTGGATTTATTATTGAGTTAATTAGTTAATTTAGTTAATTAGTCATAACCATTTTCGTAGGCTAAATATAGTTAAACTAGTGGAGTTTGGTACTTATTATCTAGTCCTCGTGGGTTCGACACTCATACTTATATTATTATTATACTAAAACTTGACACCGTGCACTTGCGGTATAGAATCGCTACACTCGAAAATACTGTTTAAAATAAAAGCGATCAAGTTTTTGGCGCCGTTGCCTGGGACTAGTTTTAATAATATCAAACGAGATTAGTTGACTGTAGTTTAGTCATTTATTTGTTTTTATTTTTGATTTTTTTCTCTCTACTCTTCTACTGTTTGTGTTCTTTTTGGTTGATTGTTACAGGTTGTTATCTCTTGGTGCATGCTAAGGAGTAGCAACCCTACACTTGAGCCCTTTGCTCCCGAGATTGAACGCACTTGTCGAAGGAGGCTAAGGCAAGCAAGAACACACATGGCTAACACCGAGGAGATACCGGTACCACCAGTTGCGAGATCACTCATGGACTATGCCCACCCTGCATTCCATGGATCACTGTCAAGTATCACGAGACCAACCATACATGCTAACAATTTTGAGATCAAGCCTACTATCATACAGATGATCCAACATTCGGTCCAGTTTGGGGGAGCAACTACTGACGATCCAAATGCCCACATCTCCAACTTCTTGGAGATTTGTGATACATTCAAGCATAATGGCGTTATTGACGACGTCATCATGTTACGTTTGTTTCCCTTTTCTTTACGTGATAAAGCTAAATCTTGGTTACAATCATTGCCTGCAGGGTCTATTACCACGTGGATGGAATGGCGCAGTTGTTCTTGTCAAAATTCTTTCCACCATCCAAGACGGCTAAGATGCGGAATGATATCACAACCTTTCCCCAATATGATCCAGAGACACTGTATGAGGCTTGGGAGCGCTTCAAGGATCTACTGCGGAGATGTCCACATCACGGCCTCCATATCTGACTGCAGGTACAAACGTTTTATAACGGTTTATTTTCTTTTCAATCATCGTATGTCTGCACATCCATCTTAACATCATTATCTCTGCGACTCTTATCTTTTACTCGTGCACTCAGTTTATAGCTTAACATTAATCTCCATATAACATAACATGTCCAATTGTCATTTTGTAAACTTGCCTTATAGACACCTTACAATCATAAAGAACACCCGACACACTCCTTCATTTCAGCCATCTTGGTTGTATTTTTATGTGATTCTTCATCTGCATATAAAAAAATTATCAATATTTTACGTTGACTAGTTACCTAATGCAACACGTCTTCTAGCTTACTTAGATTTGAAACTAAAACCGGCATGGTGTAAAATCATGACAAAATACATATTTACAATGTATGTGTAGGGTCTTCCTACCTTAATATCGTATTAATAGCGTATTATGAACTAAACAGGCAATAGAGACATCTTAGAGTTCCGGTTGTTATGTGAGCTCAATGTAATTACAGGCCAAAATGAAACTTCAATAGTTAGTTAATTACATTCCCCAAAATGAATGTTAAGGTTAACAAAATCCTGTATCTATCTTCTTATGCTCCTTAGCTCACCATCTCAAACCGACCCTTAGTCTCGATCCAAAAGCGTACCTACAGGAACAACCCATCGTGAGCATGTACATCATTACTTAACATTATGAGTTACTGGCATATAAATAATGCATGGAAATAATTGATAACATATACTTCCTGTTTAATAGTACTATCCTTTCTTGGTTGTCCCTGTGTCATAATTACGCATATCATCATTAGTTCAAGACATGAATGATTAACATCATATTTCGTATATAAGCTCACAACAATCCATGTTAATTAGAAATGGGACTATCCGGGTACTATTATGACAGCGGCACAATTGGCCCCCTCGCTCGACATAACACACCTTATGATACCCATCGCTACGCCTTGATAGCGGATGTATCTCTTATTCAGCGGATGATACCCATCGCTACACCTTGATAGCGGATGTACCCCATCGCTCAGCGGATGATACCCGTCGCTACACCTTGATAGCGGATGTACCCCATCGCTCAGTTATGTGAGCGGCAAGACCTTCCTCGCTTGCCCATAATAGTCACCGGACATTCAACCATCCTAAGTAGCATAGTCAAACATGCGTCATCATCTTATAAACATTATCATTTCAAACATCATCATCTTTGTTTATCACAATATTATCATCATAGACTTATGCATCATAGTCATCATAATCATCATCATAATTACTCATGCAATTAATGCAAGGTCATAGTTTAGGAATATGTTACCGTATGATGCTCGTACGTTTCTTACGTACCTTAATTCCAAAAGGAGGAGAAATTGTGGAACTTTATCTCCTTGAGGTTGTTGGTGCCTGGGATGGTTCTACACAACCATACAATTCAATATTAGAAGTTAAACAATAGCCCGATACCAAAAATTCAACAAAAATCAACATTTTCAAAAATTTCGCAGCTGGCGATCGATCGCTTCGCTGAGGCGATCGATCGCCTCAATTTCTTCTTCTCGGCGATCGATCGCGCCAAACATGGCGATCGATCGCCTACCCTTTGAATTGGCTACTGCCCCTCGGCGATCGGTCGCCTCTTTTAAGGCGATCGATCGCCTGCCCTGCATTTTGGCTACTGTCCATAGGCGATCGGTCGCCTCATTTCAGGCGATCGATCGCCTCGCGCAGACACGAGATTTCTCCATTTTTGAACATTAAATCCTACACCAACTTCAACCAACATTTATACCAACAACTCATAAACATTAAAACACTTAAAACCTTCAACACACATCATAAAACCCCTAAAAATCCAACATCCCACAAGGAATCACACTAACTCAAACAAACCCATTTCAAACCCTTTTTAAAACCCTTCAAAAACTCAATCAACACTTCAACAACATCCATAAGTGATATATAAACATCATAGGCACTAAATCTTACCAAGAAGTGCAAGAATGAAGCTTTTACAAGAATTCCTTCTCACCTTTAGGGCTAAAATCGAAAATGAGGGGAAAGGGAGTTTGGGAAAGTGATTTTGGGAATTGAGTGTAAGGTGTAAAGTGTAAAGTGTAAAGTGGGGTAAGAATGGTGGGTTAAATATCAAATCCTTTTGTTTAACTTGTACCCCAATAATTAACATGATGTATATAAAATACATCAACATGGTAAGCATTTATAAAATGCAATCAACATCATTAAATCCATATCATCCTCATAATTAAAATCAACATCCTTAAATCATGTTAATTCTTCATTTCCCACACGCATCTTAATCATCGTAATAAATCATCATATAAGCATAGTTAATGTCCAAGTTACCATTAATTAATTTCGGGGCATTACAGTATGTCTATTCTATCAAGGTCGATGATATAAATGAGCTGAGTTTCTATAGTTTTTTACGAACATGTTTTCATTTAGGAATTTTGGAAATGTTGTTGAATTTATTTTATTATAAAATATAGATTAAATACCTTATACGGTATTATGGATAAAAGGCTAATTATTTTTTAATATAAAAATACTAATCTTATTGTTTTTTAGATATCATACAATCTAAATATAAATTACATAAATAATCATTTGGTTTGAGTTGGAAACAAAAGTTGGAGTGGAACGTAATTACACGAAACCTCGGGGCTACTATGCAATTAAGGACTTGTCATTCCACTTGGTACCAACAGCAGGTAAAAGGGAGAAAAGAAAGGTAAATATTGGATTCTGGTTGAGTAAACACTCAAGCAAATGGTGCCGAAACAGCTGATCGTGGCGATTGAAGGCACCGCGGCCACCGGACCTTTCT
This sequence comes from Haberlea rhodopensis, assembly GCA_907163345.1. Lineage (NCBI taxonomy): Eukaryota > Viridiplantae > Streptophyta > Magnoliopsida > Lamiales > Gesneriaceae > Haberlea > Haberlea rhodopensis. Next base: position 2,369,153 of record CAJQUN010000072.1, read on the forward strand.
GGCAAACCATCGTCTCCGATTACCTCGAGAAGATCGTCCGGTAATGTTACTTGTTTCCGCTCGGAACTGCGTTTGTGCGCGTGTAGGAGTACAGTGTTTATTTTCCCGCTAGGGATTATGTTTAGGTTGTGTTGTTGGGGGAATTGATTTTGGTGATTCGACTTTTCAATTCGGTCTCTATTGAAGTAAATCGACTGCAGTTTTGGAATTTTTTTTTTTCTAGTTGTTAACAATGCTTGTGCTGCGAATTTAGTTGGCGTGAGGGGGATGTCTAAAGACTTTTTGGTGTAAGATTCATTGTTAAGAAAAATTATAATGAATATTGCTTTGTTACTATCAATTGTTGTTCTATTTACAAGTTTGCAATAGAACGATTGTCAAGAATGTTCCTTATAAATTTGTTGTTCTAGAATGCTAAAATTGAAACTGCCAGATGATGCTTTAGGTTCTCTCTTTCGATGGAGAAAAGTAGATGCATTGATACATGATGGACAAACTTCAAAGTTATTGTCTCTAAAGTGTAGGTGTAGCATAAGATGGACATGTGACACACTATAAGGGATATTCACTTTGACACACTATAAGGGATATCCACTTTGAGTATCTGTTTCGGTGAATGTTTTACTCGGCCCGTTACAAATCTTGTAAAATTCAGGCATCGAGACTACAGTGTTTTTTAAAATGATGATGTTTTGCCATTCCTTTTGGCAGATGCATGCTAGAATATCCATACGATTCACAAAGAAGAAGCAAAAAGTGGAGTTATGGTTAGACAAGCCATGATCGCTCAGTGTTTCTGTGCAAGTTGTGTATATTACTAAGAAATAGCTGTCTGAAGATCTAGTTTCCCATGTTCTTGGAAATAAAGACTGATTCATCACATGTAGCTCGTACCTTTTTAAAATAGTGGAAAACATTTTCTAGACTCCTTATCACAAGCAACGGTTGTATTGTGTGTACTGCTTTAATATATATATCAATACTTTTCACCTTCATCGTCTTACTGTAGTAACATGGTCCTCTCAACCTTTGATTATATATTCAGTTCTTATTAAGTTTAAGTTGTTGTTAATCCATGCAGATCTTTTTGTGGAAATGAGACAACGACTCAGGTAACTATAACTGACATGGACTGTACTTTAGCTGCCTAAATTTTTCATATTTTAAATATTAATTAAGGACTAGATTTTTGTGCTACCAAAAGAGTATTTATTCATGTTCTTCTGTTAGACATGCAGCACCCGGACTTTTTGATGTTAATTCTATTCCTTATTTTTTCAGAAGCCATCTACTCCCCATGTTGAGCTCTCGCTAGTTATGTTCAACGCTCATGGATCTTATAGTGGTATGTGCTTTTATTCTTTTTTGGCTTGTGTTCGGAGCCTGCCGCATTTCTATTTTCTCGCTTTTGGATCAAATGGTACCATTGAAAAAAATCCTACATTTTTATAATGGAAAAACATAGGAGATGAGAGTTTGAATACAGTGTTGGTCTTTGCTTAGTAAGATTGTTGCAAGTCTTTCAAATTCTAAATTTAGCTGTTAAATATTTAAATGAGGTAGAATACCAGTTAAGTTTCATACTTCATTTTTCACCTGGTAGTAAGTAAAGGAAGTTTTGTATGTCCTAGATATATCCCATACAACTGGTGTAATACCCCCCGACTCAGATTTTGAGTTATCTGTCCATCAGGGAAATTCCCCAGTTCGAACCAGAGCCTAGAGAAGTTTATGGAATAATTTTCTTGAAGCTACCTATTATCTTGTGGTGTTATTTGATGCATGGTTATTAAAAGCGCCCGAGGCGGGCGCCTTAGCACATAGCGACGCTAGGCGCGCTCTCTGCGCTTTTCGGGGCTTTGCGCTTCGAGGTTGGCTAAGGCGCGCGCCATGGTCGCCTTTGGAGCTTTATCGGCAGAGCGAGGCGAGGGATTTAGCACGCTGAAGTCAGATTATGTTCCAGACCATATTTTTGGGCTTTATTTATTTTAGTTAGATGGTCTATTGGGCTCCATTTTAATTTATTTAGATGGTTTATTGTGCCCTAAGTTTAGAATTGTTCATCCGTAAAAGCTGGCTGCTTTTTAAGGGTTTTTTTGTTGCATAAATTGTTTATTCGCCACTGCCTTACACTGCACATACACCCGCCTGCGACGCCTCCCGCCACCGCCGCCGCTACTACACCCGTCTTCAGACTCATTTTCAAATATTTTAAGGTGCATTTTGTTGTTTTAGAGAATAATCTGTGCAAAGTGTCACTTGTAATTATCTCATTATTATAGCTTCGTTAATATGCTGTTAGATTTCATTGTAAATATTGATTTTCACTTCTCTTAAAATCTAACTATTGTGGCTTGTAGAATAAAAATACGCAGCCAGTCATGGATGAATTTCAAGGAAGTTCAAGAATTCAAGCATATTTGTGATTCTTGATCTCACTTCTTTTCAATTTTACGTAGTTTAATATTTCATTCAATTTTGTTGGCATTTGATACTTGCATTATCACTAAATTTTGGCATCTTTAAGTTTGTTGGTTCATAAATATTAAATTTTATGGATACTTTTGATATATTATACAAATATACATAAGTGCGCTTTACTTTAGTAAAGTGCGCATTTCGCTTTGCGCTATAGCCACAAGGCACCTTTATGCTTTTTTGCGCTATGCGCCTTTAATAATTATGATTGGATAAGAGTGTCTTTTCTAGTTTTCCCCTTTGGCTGCTGTAGTATTCTGTTAACACATGATTTAGAATTGTGTATTCAGGTGTTTAAGCTAATGCAAGACACTAAACTTCTTTTCCTTACTTTAAAGTATTTTAGATTCAATGTAAATTAAGAATCTACGACTTAATTATTTTGGCTTGTCTTATGTGTTGCCTGTTCTTTTTCTGCTCTTTCTATCACCATATTTTATCTTTTCAGCTTTCCTCGTGCAAAGGAGTGGCTGGACTAGAGACATGGATATTTTCTTTCAATGGCTCTCTGCCATACCTTTTGGAGGTGGTGGATTCAATGATGCTGCTATTGCAGAAGGGCTTGCCGAAGCTTTAATGGTATGTGGTGATGTCAATTCTTTCAGTGCACCCTTGTATTTGCTTCATTTTATGATGGGGTATTTCATTGTGAATGTATAATTTTAGTTGCTACATCTGTGATACCGTTACCTTGGCATTTTGTTCTTTTCTTAATTTATCTGAGCTTTGTTGTTTTAGATTGAATATACTTTCAGCTTTATTATTTTAGTTTGTGAAGATGCACTAAAAAATGAACAATTGTTCCTTTAAACTGAAGGCTATGAAAGCAAGCACGTAAGTTTGTCATCAACAGGATCTCGGATTGATGTGATATGTTGTGTTGTTGGTATCAGTTATGTCAAATATTATTTTCTAAATAGAACTATAGAAACTAATAGAAGTTGATTGGAATATAATATTCTTAGAAGCATCCTTGTTAAAAAAAACAAGGCAATGGATGCTGCATGCTTTGGGGAGTCTTAAAGGCTCTAGGAGCACTTTAAAAACATCTCTTACACTAATAAATGTATGGGTAAGGATATAAGGTGAAATACATTACGGTTACAATCTTTATTTGCTTGTACATTGGTAAATATTTGTTTTCCATTGTTGTTCAGTAGTTTAATGAAAAAATATTGGATGCTATATAGCCGAAATTTCTTCACAAGTCTAATTTTAAGTAATTAGAATGTGCAAAACCTTGTTGAATGTTGTTTCTGCAGGGAAGATGTTTGCGTTGGCAATAAAATCATTTGTAAGATGCATTTGAGAAAGAAGCTTCCACATCATGCCTACTTTGTAGAAATGTCCATTAAACTTGTTTATTAATTTAATTTGATCAAATGATTCCATACCACCCTGGTACTTGAAATTGTTACAAAAGTTTTCTTTTTTCTTTCTGAATGAATGACAGAACTTTCAATGTTTCATAAACTTCTTTTGTAAGCATTTTAATGCTTTTTAAGTAGATGCTCTCTTCTCCAAATGGAAGCCAAAATCAAAATATGGATGGACAAAGACATTGCATTCTTGTTGCTGCTAGCAATCCTTACCCATTGCCCACACCAGTATATCGACCACAGCCACAGAATCTTGAGCAGAACGACGTATCTGAAAAGCAACCAGATAATCATCTATCTGACGCAGAGACATTAGCAAAATCATTTGCTCAGGTACTTTTAAAAGTACCTTCTGCCAGTGCCATCTGATCTCGAAAGCCATTTAACATCACTGAGTTGCTCAAAAAATATGCTTCTTTAACAGGGTTCCATTTCTTTGTCCGTCGTTTGCCCAAAACAGCTTCCGAAACTTAGAGCAATTTATAATGCGGTAATGCTGTGTGCTTATACGTAGCTCATTCTTTAGTTCTTCTTGAAATTATTGATATTTATTGCCTATGATTTTCTCACTTGAAGTCTAATTATAAGTTGGTATCTATTTGAGCATCTTTGAGTTTTCATTGATTTTGTCCTTGTTGATTTGTTTTTAATCTCTCGATTCTACTGGCTAACAGATCTTCTCATTTGATTGATGACTGCTAGGATTTATAGTGATGCATTATTATATCATCCTATAATTCCATATGTATGGTGTACACTAAGATTAATTGCAACCTTGGGTTGCATGGGATCAGTTATTGCTCCACCAAAACCATGTAACTGTGCCAGATACTTCAAAACCAACTGGACTTAAGTAGTTCATTTCATTAATTTGGGTATTTTCGGATAACTTTCAAATCACTATCAAGAGTCTGCTTGTGTGCAGAAGTCTACACACTTTCTATGATTTGGACATCTACATCGGTTGAAAATAAATTGATGACCTTCGGTCCATCATTAAGATATGATTCTCAAATGCTCTTCGAGTTAATATGCAACTTCTGATGGTCTCTGGAAAATAATAGAAAACCGGGTAACATGTTTAAGTTTAATTCTAAATTCTGACATGAAAGTGAAACTAAAAATGTACAATTGAAATGTGAGTCTTGCACTTTCAGAAGCATGACTAGTTATGGCAGTTTCCCCACATTTTATATCTTACTTATACAGAGAGAGAGTGTGTGTGTGTTGGGGGGAAGGGAGGGAGTCCCTTGTACATGTGGTAATTCATCATTCTTTATCTTGTGCAATTGTAATGCTGACAGATATTGTTAGGAATAGAATTTACTTCAGCAGCAAAATTATCAAGAATCAGCAAGTGTAATGCAATATTTCTGAAATATGATTGTATTGATTGGAAATACAATGAATAAAAGACTCTACACTCAATGTTACTCAAGAAGGGGAAACCTTCTTGCCCAAGCTATGCTTGACTCACTCTCAAACTAAATTCTGTTATGAGCACTACCCTCCTCATTTCCCCATTTTATTCCCCTCCCATGCATAACCCATTCTCACATCCCTCTTGGACCTTCTTTGATAGACTTTGAATATTGTGGGCTTTCCCCCTTGGATCTCCATGTCTGGCCCAATTGATCTTTGACTAGGCCCTAGGGAATCTCTTCCTGTAACAATGCCACCCTCCTCAATTTCAGACTTGTCATCATGGCTGAACTCGGGGAATGGCTGATGTATTTCTGTCACTTCTTCCTCAAAAACATTAGTAACTTTTCTTTCTCTATCCCAAGTTCTATTTGCATCTCGTACATCCCCAATAATTTTCAGAACGTCCCTTAGTTCAATGAAACAGCCAACTGAGCCAACGCAAGAACAAGCCCAGCAACAACTTTATCACCCTGATCACCACTTCCATACCCACTCCCCCCAATCACCACATAAGGTTTTTGTGCACTTTATGAGAACTCGGAATATTCAGTTTATCCACAATCATTTCTAATAAATTGCTACTCATTAGCCACTGCATCACATCCACAGAATTGGGATTAAGTTGATCATCTGCACCTACAAGTCATACCAAAACCTCCATGATGGATTTGATACCAATCAAATCGACCACTTGCACAAACACTTCTCGATGGACCAACTGCGCAAAAAGATTAACTCTTCTTCATCCCAAAGGTCTTCCAATGTAAAATTTTCCTTGTGCAGCACTGACTCAACCTGGCTTGCAACAGTGTGCGAAGCAGCGCGGCCCCTCACGCTGGCCTTACCCTGGCCCTACAACGGCACAAAATGGCGCACTATGCATAAAATTTTTTGTCATTACTTTTTAAATCGAGAAGGTAATCTAATGACTGGCTCGAGTATCCTATGTGCATAGTGTGCCAACATTTTGCAACTTGTGATACCATTTTTTTTAATGACGTTGGCGATAACACACAAAGTTACACAACATAAACTGTGAGACTGTTCCATAAGAACTCTTTCATAGTCAGTTGAGATGTATGATTGATGCTGATTGTATGCCTCTCTTCTTCAGTGAATGGATCTGTAATGATGAGTGGAATCCTCTTTTTATATGCATTTTCTTTTCCATTTTTATTGACTACTATCAGTATTTCTGTGATCCTAAATTTTTTTGATCTAAGATGGAATTTTCACTGATAAAGAAATCAAAGATATCTGAAACGCTAATCTCTTCTTTTTATCCCTTTTATCTTTCTTTTGGAAGATGGCCCTTGACAATATTGACATTATCATCAATATATTGATTAGGGAAAACGTAATCCACGAGCTGCAGATCCGCCGATAGACAATGTCAAGAATCCTCATTTCCTTGTCCTCATCTCAGAAAATTTTATGGAGGCCCGTTCTGCTTTAAGTCGGCCTGGAATGACCAATTTGCCATCCAATCAAAGCCCTGTAAAGATGGATGCAGCATCTGTTCCTTCCATTTCTGCTACACCTCCTGTTTCTGTCCCATCAGGTGATTTTGGGACTTGAATTCTATACCAATTTTATCTTCCTTGTTGCAATGGTCTATATTTGAGTATACTGAAGTACCGAACGAATCTGTGGGTTGCTTGGTTATTTGCTTTCATAAGTTTACTTGAAAAATGAAACTAGGCTATTTTTACGGCAACTGATTTAGTATGTTAGTTGTGAAAATATTATTGTGATTTATTTGTAGTTTTTTGGGTCGCAAGTGATCAAGAGCTTGTGTCCTTCAACTATACCATTTGGAAATTGATTCAAATATCAGATAGATCCATAATGCACTGTATTAATATAAAATTGATTGTGAAGGATGCAAGATTAAGCTCATAGAATTTTTTTTTTCACCTCACCGCTGATGTTCATGTGGAATCAGGGTAGGCTCCTCCTATTCATTTGGCGAATAACGGTGACATCCACCAGAGTGTGTGTGTGTGTGTTGGGGGGAAGGGAGGGCCGGAGGGAGTTCCTTGTACATGTGGTAATTCATCACGCTTTATCTTGTGCAATTGTATTGGTTAATGCTGTCAGATATGGCGGGACTTTTGACCTTGAATCTTTTTGTCATTACTTTCTAAATCGAGAAGGTAATCTAATGACTTACTCGAGTATCACATGTGCATAGTGTGCCAACATTTTTCAACCTGTGTTGCCGTTTTAATGACCTTGGTGATAACACACAAGGTTACACAACAGAAACTGTGAGACTGTTTCATAAGAACTCTTTCATAGTGCTCAGTTGAGATGCATGATTGATGCTGATTGTATGCCTTTCTCTCTTCAGTGAATGGATCTGTAATGGGTCGGCAACCAGTGGCTGTTGGAGGCGTTCCCATGCCCCCTGCAACAATAAAAGTGGTAAAGTTCATATTTAAAGTCTTCTCTGTTGGGAAAATATGTGGATGGGGATGTTCTTTTCTGTTCAATATCTCTGCTCGTCTTTGGTGCTGTAATCCTGTTAAATTTGTTCAGGAGCCCACCACTGTGACTTCTGTCGCTGCTGTGACTTCCGCAACTACGCCTGCATTTCAACATGTGCCATCTGTTCCTCGAGCTGCTTCTCAAGCTGTTCCTACCTTGCAAACATCTTCACCTTTATCGACATCTCCGGAAATGATTCCAAACAATGAAATTGTACCAGATATGAAACCTTTGGTAAATAACATGACACCTTCATTACGTCCAGTTGGCGGTGCAGCAGCAAATGTGAGAATTTTGAATCATGTGGCTCAAGCACGTCAGGCCCTTGCTGGAGGTACTTCTATTGGGCTTCCTTCTATCGGGGGTACGCCTATGATCTCAAACACGGTATCCAGTGGAATGAATTCAATCCCTCCTGTCCCAAATGTGATATCCTCTGGCACTTCAAGTGTCACATCAATTTCCGGGTCAGTACCCATAGCAGCGACTGTCCAAGTTGCACAAAATTCTGCTCCTGCCTCATTTACTTCCACAGCTTCTAATATGCCTATAAATTCTGGCGTTGGGATGTCTCAACCATTAAGTAATCTTCAAAGTGTTAGCATGGGGCAAACAATTCCTGGCATGAGCCAAGGAAATCTTCCTGTCACACAAATGGTACAAACAGGGATGAATATGAGTCAGAACATTATGAGCAGCAATGGTGCATCTGGTATGCCTACTGGAACTGGTGCCATGATTCCTACCCCTGGAATGGGTCAACAACTGCAGCCAGGAATGCAGTCTGTCGGTGTAAATGGAAACAGTGCTGTGACAAATATGCCCTTGAATCAGCAGACAGCAAGTGCAATACAATCAGCGCAATCAAAATATGTCAAAGTCTGGGAGGTAATTATCATTATAAGTATGAGAATGAAAACTTATATGATGTTTGCAATATTTTTATTTTGACCTGAATTAACATTATTGTGAACAACTTGCTCGGTTCTAACATTTGGCTCTTTGTTAGACCTGTGTGAGAAAGTTCTTTCAAACTTGAGGTGACTTAACTACTCTGTCTGAATTTATTAGATGAAATGTATTGCACTCCCCAACTCGAGCACCTCCACACCACCACATATAAATAAAAAAAACCTTCATCTGCATAGATTTAGAGTGTTTTTTTATGGATCTATAAAGTTTGTCTGCTGGAAGAACTGAGTTGTTGAAAATATCAGCTTATTAGTAATAAAAATGGGAAACAATTGAGAATTGATATTTAGGCATTTGAGTTTTAGCATAACCATTTATTGTCTTGTGATTATTTGAAACGAGAATTGCTTCACCAAGTTTGGTATCTTCCTCATGTAGCGAGTTTAATCTAGTTGGAGGGTGCATAATTATTTGGCCATACCATTTATTACACAAAAAATGACAGTTTTGGGTAAATATTAACTGATGGACAGTCCACTGCCAGCTACTTTGGTATATGCATCAAACTTGAATAGCTGGAAGCTAATGATCATATATGATTCTACCTGAGCAAAAACAAAGATCCATAAAAACATGTGTGTTGAGTTGAAGAACTGATATTGAATGGCATCAGGGGCTTGCCTAGAATTTTCTCATGAACAAACTGAGGATGCACAAATAAAAAAAACTATTGTAAATGCAAATTGCTGTGAGCAACTAGTAATTTTTTATGGATTAGCAGTTTCTAAAGTGTTTATGATGATGGATCCAGGGAAACTTATCTGGACAGAGGCAAGGTCAACCTGTTTTCATCACCAGATTGGAGGTATGCTTTTCGCATGTGTAAAATAGTAGCCTGATTGTGAATAATGTCATGCTTTATTATAGAATGCCCTCCAGTATTCATGTTGCATCATATGGGATATTATGTTTATGTTATTCTCTGTTGTTTAGCTTCTTTTGTATCAGAATCCTCAACTTACTTCTATTGCTAACATCCTGATTCTTGTGCCAGGGATACAGGAGTGCCTCAGCTTCTGAGACGTAAGGCTACTTTTCTATGATGTTCTTATTTTGTTGCCACTTTGTCACGTATTTACGTTGTGGTTCTGAAGGTTTACTAGATTGTAACAATCTGGTGTGCTGGTAATAAAACTGCTATAACATTAAAAAGCTGCATATTCGATATATTTTGTCATGAATTTATGGTTTTAGAAGGTGGATCTAATCAAATATACCATCTCATTGAGTCACGAGTCCTTCAAATAATTAGCGACAAGAATCTTTCAAGAATCGACTTTTTTTTTATATTTCCCATTGAAATTTATTTGGTAGTCTTTCAAGATTAATTATAGCATCCATCACATTTAGCAGTTTAGGATTGGCTGTTTATCATTCATCTGCCAACAAATTACTTTTTGTGTAGAAATAAGTAATCCCATCCCATCTGGTCCTTGAAACCATACTCGAAAAGGCATGATTGTAAAATATTAGCCAATAAGCCTTTCATTTTTCAGGAACACCTTTTTTTCGTTTCCACCTTGTGACATTTAGGCACATCACCTTTATTCTAGATATGGCTTAATTTGAATTCTGTTGACATCTTGGGCCATTCTTTCAGGCTTGCTGCAAATTGGCCTATAACGATGCAGATAGTTCGCTTGATATCGCAGGATCACATGAATAACAAGTAATTTCCTTAGTGGACTAGTACTTTAGTTGTGTTTTCTTTTACTAAAGTGCCATTCTGGATAAATTGGCAATCTGTGGTGGTTTCGAAGTTTGATTTCTTTTAACAATATGCCAGGCAATATGTTGGAAAGGCTGATTTTCTAGTTTTCCGGGCCATGAATCAACATGGGTTTCTTGGACAGCTACAAGAAAAAAAGCTCGTGAGTGTTCTCTGTACCTGTCAGATCTTCCCTTTAGCAACATCCATAGAACTGGACGATAGTTTCACATTGTTATTGTATAATTGCTTAGTGTGCAGTAATACAGCTACCGTCCCAGACATTGCTGCTATCGGTGTCTGACAAAGCGTACCGCTTGATTGGAATGCTTTTCCCTGGGGTAACATGATCTTATAGCCTTATCATGGCATCTGTGCTCCAACTTATTATGCTAATCTTCTAGACTTTGTATCTTCTAATCATGTTTTTTTTACCAGGATATGGTTGTATTTAAGCCACAACCGAATCAGCAGCAACTACAAGCACAACAGCTTCAGCAGCAGCATCTACAGCAGCAACAGGCACTTCCTCTAGTTCAGCAGCAACAGCCGCTTCCACAATTGCAGCAGCAGCAGCAGCAGCAGCAGCAACAGCAGCCACTTCCACAGATGCAACAGATGCCCCAACCGCAGCAGCTTACGCAGATGCCGCAGCAACCACATGGGCAGCTTCAGCAACCCTCGCCCCTTATGCAACTGACGCCACAACAGCAGCAAATCCCGCAACTACAACAACAGCCTCAACAGATGGTGGGGGCGGGAATGAATCAAGGTTATATTCAAGGGGCTGGACGGCCACAGTTACTGTCTCAGGGACCAGTTTCAGCACAAGGAACAACAAACCTGCCGGGGGGAGCTTTTATGAACTAATATAAATTATTCGTTTCATATTTGTAATATTTATCCCATCTTGTGTTACTGTTACTCGTAATTAGTTACTGTATATTTTTTAATAATATTTTCTTATTATCGTGCCCATAGTTTTAGTTGAAATCATTCTCAAGCTAATGTTTTTTATTTTCTTATTGCCTGTTGAAAATTCCAAATGCCTTTTCTCATTGGTGCCTTATGTTTCTCCTTCAGCAGTTGGAAGTATGGTTTCTGTCTATTTTATGTTTCTCGTTTTTAAGGTTTGATCCTTTCTCCATTCATAGTTATTATTGTAATGGATATTTCCACTGCGAAAAACGTGGACTTTACGTTTAATGTTCAAATGTTTGATCACAAAACGCCTTCAACTCCATTGAGCAATTAGATGAACAAAAAGTCAAATCATATCCAACTTCACCAACGCAACTCTCATGAGGTCCATCAATTGTACTCTCATTCCACAGATACAAAAGAAAACTTACACGAAACAATACAACTCTTTGTGCAAATTAATAATCACTTATAACCAATATTTTTGTCTCCACCACCCTTTGTTCAAAATCAAAAATTCAGTTAGCACATGCCTCTTGGTCAGGTGGCATCCAGTATGACAGATCTCAAGTTCAAAACCCGTGTAGAATCCCCCTCCTCAAATAATTAAAAAAAAATCCTTTATATTTATACTTGATAATTCAATTCAAAAATTGATTTGATATTCTCTTTATAATAAAACAATATATGAATCACTCATATACTTAATTTCGATTCCATAGGATCGAGCGCTTGCCGTTTTATCAAAAGTTATAGCTTCGATAGCCACGCTTCGATCGCTTCCTAAGCAGTGATAATTATTACACTCCAACAATCTTCCTCCTAATAATTGCACTACATTGCAACTCATGAGAATCGAACATGTAATCTTAGCAAAGTGGTAAGTACTTGATCCTAACAAGTGATATCAGAGCGAGGTTATGGATTCGATCCTACCCCAAAGCAATTTATGGAGATTATTGTGGAGGGGGGAATGTTGTGGCTTCGGTAGTACGACATGTCATCTGTGCGCTCGTAGTCGAAATGCCACCCACCGTGCAATTTCTGGGGGAGAGATTGTTGGAAATGATGTACCTAGCAATTCTCATGTGCGCTCGAAGAGATGAACCGTCTATGACATAATAAGTCAGACTTGTCGGCACCCACGTGGTGCCACCCCTCGTGTCTGTCTGTCACTTAGTACGGGGATTTATTTCCTTCTCTCACAATTGGTTCCTCATTAGTTGCCTCACAAATTTATAATCCTATAGGCTGAAATTATCGTAAATTGATTTTTCTCCATCATTTCCAACAATCTCAAAAAACATAATAAAAGACCAAATCGAGAAGATGAGACGCTTTGGATCGACTCTTTTGCCCCGCTTCTGGAGGTATCCAAAGGCTTATCTTGCCAAATAATTTGAATTAGCGTGTTCGACAATAATAATGGAGAAAAAAGGTTAATAAGAAGGGCATTCTCGGACTTTTAAATTATGTCCGTTTATATTGTAGATTTTTTAATAAATAAGGTTTTTCACCCTTCCATTTTTACTTCAATCGAGACCGCCTTCCTCACATTTTCGTGGATTTCGCAATTTTCTCTGTCCGTGCTCATCAGTTTTCCCTATTCTCACGCTTCTATTGTTCAAATACCAATCTATTTGTCATATTATGGGAGATTTGATAAAAAAATCCTCAAAGCCTTTATTAATTTAATGTTTAGTTCCCACCACTAATTTTTCAATTATGCACTCTCTTCTTAACAATATTTTTATTTTGAACCCCCTAATTACATAAATTATCAATTATACACTTACTTTTATTCAAACATCTTTCATTTATTAACTTATTCTCTCTCCTCCACGAACCTCCATGAATGTGTATAAAAAATCATTCCACATCTGAATTTATATGTACTTTTTCCATTGAGAAATCCGAACCAAATTCACAATCTTTTCTTTAATTTTCTGGAGAGCTATTGTCGCTTGGGAGAGAAATTTCTACGTCCATTTTTCTTTCTTTCATTACAAATAATCCAAAGCAAGTATAGAACAACCTTAAAATATGCCTCCAACTCCAGGAAGAAATAAAACAAGCAAATTACCCAATTCATTAAATATGTTATTTAGTAACATAAATCAATATATAGATAGTACTACAAGTTAGCTTATAAACCAAAAATTATATAATTTGGTAACATAAATTAATATATTTAGTACCACAGAGTAGCTTATATAGATCCACAAATTATATAACTTTAGTACCACATATCAGTATATTTAATACCCCATATTAGCTTATATAGTACTACACATTATATAATTTGGTACCACAAATCAGTATATTTAGTATCACATAGTAGCTTATATAGTACAACAAATTATGTTATTAGTACCAAAATATGTTATTTAATACCACAAATCAGTATATTTAGTATCATACATTAACTTATAAATACAACAAATTATATAATTTGGTACCACAAATCAGTATATTTCGTACCAATAGTAGATTTGTATATAGTTCACATCCAAGCTAATCTTTTGTACCAAATATACTGATTTGTGGTACCAAATATACTTATATGTGATACTATATAATCTAATATGTGGTACTAAATATACTGATTGACGGTACTAAATAGCATATTTTTGGTACTAAATAAGCTACAATGTGATACTAAATATACTGATTTGTAGTACCCAATATACTGGTTTGTGATACTATATAAGCTAACATATGGTACTAAATATACTAATTTGTGGTACTAAATCCGATTTATAACCAACATTTCAGAGTTAGCAGCGTTTGGGAATGACCTTTGGCAGCGTCCTAGCGCTGCACATTATGCCATGCGATGCATCTTTTTCCTCTTTGGGTGCTGATACTAAATATACTGATTTGTGGTACCCAACATACTGATATGTGGTACTATCTAAGCAAATATGTGGTACTAAATAAGCTGATTTGTGTTAATAAATAAGATATTTTTGGTACTAGGTAACATAATTTGTGGTATATAAGCTACTAGGTGGTACTAAATATATTGATTTGTGGTACCAAATATACTGATTTGTGGTACTAAGTACTCTAATATATGGTTCTAAATATACTGATTTGTGGTATTAACTATTATAATTTATGGTATTATTAACATAATATGTGGTACTGATGTGACTAGAAATAGACACATCTAGTATGCTTAACTGTATGATTAGGTATGTTTTAATGGTTAAATTTGTATATATGTTACATAATCAAATAATTGCTTGAATGTAGGAAAAGGAAATTAGGCTAAAACAATGGAAGAATGAAGAAAGTTAAAGAAAAGATGAAAATCGAAATCCAATACACATGCCACTTCTTTCTCCTCAAATTTCTTTATGTTCAAGCAAATTTTGGAAATATTGTCCATAGAAAAGTTGTAGAACTTTATGTTATCTTTACGTGGATAGCTGATTCGCTTAATTCGGAGATCATATGAGAAAATTATGGCCAAAATACAAAACTTGGCAAAAAAATTGAAGGCTCGGCAATCGATCGGCAAATGGCCGAGATCGATCACCGAGAGAGGCTGCTTGAAAAATAAAAACAGTGAAGGCTGGCAATCGATCACCAGCCAACCGCGATCGATCGCCAGTAGAGTCCGGAAAATTATGAAAATTTGATTTATTTCCATCCTAGGAGGATTCTAACCTACCTATTAGCCTCCCCTACATATATGGCTCGAAATTCAGACTTGAAGGGCATCTAGGTAGAGTAGATAGATTAGTTTAGACTAGTTTTATAAATTCTCCATCACTTTTGTTGAAGAATGCTACGAAGATCGAAGCGAAGACGAGATTGATTACCTCGAAGAGCGGAGATCGGATTAGTCTTCTTTCCTTTTCTTTTATTTATCGTTTTTCTTAGATTATGTTTAGCTAGTTTTTAATTCTTGGTTGAGGAAGACTAATACCTTGGATTTATTTATCTTAGGGAGATTCCTATGCTTTTGTTTATCGATTTTATTGAATATCATTATTTTTCTGATTTTATTGATATGATTTGTGTTTGTTTATTGGATTGACAATCTAATGACTTGCATATAATCTATTGCTAATTGGATATCAAATAAGAGATTGTTTGAGTAGTCTTATTGAAGAAGCGACTAGGACTGATAATTTTGCTCTTGTGAATTTATTAAGTTCTTAGGGAAAACAATTGACTAAATTTATATAAATCGCTTGTGTTTATGTTATTTAGATTCATCGCTCACTAGTTTTGAATGATGTCATGATTTTAATCGTGAATATGCATATATAGATTGATTGATTGATGAAAGTTAAATTAGAACGCTTGGACTAATTAACTATGAATAAGGTGAGGGAGGAGTTAGATTTCCATTTGATGAATATTAAAATAAAATTGAGTCTTTTTTGAATAGATGAAATAGATGATAATATCCAAAGTAGAGTCGACCGATACCAAGAATCACTTTCCTTAGTTTAATCTCTAGTTTTAATTTTAGTAGTTTTAATTAAATCTAAAATCCCATCTTTTTACTTAATTGTTTTGTTCTTTTGATTTCTATTAACACAAGAAATCACACCTACTCGTGGGATTGATCCCTACTCACATATCAATCTTGAGGATTGAGTGTGGTTAATTTGGGCGTACACGATAAGCACGACCAAATTTTGGCGCCGTTGCCGGGGAAGCGTTGTATATTTTTGTGTTAATAATTTTTTTTTATTGTTTTTGTTACCCCCTATTGTTACTTTGGTTTGTTCGTGCTTACATGTGAACCACTGATCACAAACCACTCAAGCATATCAACCAACATGGCGGAATATAGTAGCTTGGACGAATTGGAGTATCTTGTGCAACAAGAACATACAACTCAAATTGGAGTTCCCAATCTCAGCTATGCAAATCAATGGATGAGCTCACCTCCACCTTAGATGCAGTCCAACCTACCGCCATACATACCGCAATACCCGTCATGGCCGCAACAACCTCAACACCATACCCCTGGTGAGTCTTTAGAGGATCTTGTTTCAAAACTTAATGATAGTACTTTGCAATTTCATCAGGAATTCAAGGCTAGCACTCAGAATTTGGGTAACCAAATGGAACAACTTACAAGATCGGCCGATCAGATAGCAACACAAATATCAGACGATATACCCTCCCGACGATGGAGGCATCAAGAGAGACCATCATTCCAGTTGCCTCAAGGAGTGACGAAGATGTAGAAACCCCCGGGAAGGTGGTACTGACGCCAAACAAGCTAGAAGAGGAGACACGTGTGCCACTAGAAGAAAAAGAGCTTGCACATCATGCATCTCCACAAGGTATGTCTCCAACAACCTCCTATCATGAAAATGTACTTGAATCTTGTACTGAGAAAAAGGAACAGAGGATCCAATACAGTGATGAAATGGACATGTTTGACGATTTTTTTTCCGACTATGAGAAGAAGGAAACCCCTACTAAATGCATGGATCCAAGTATGTTCACTGTCCCATGCACAATTGGAAATAATAGAATTGATAAGACCATGCTAGATTTAGGAGCAGCAATAAATGTTATGTCTTGTTCAATCTATACATCTTTAGAACTAGGACCTTTGAAAAAAATTGAAATTGCTATTCAATTAGCAAATAGATCTATTGTGCACCCTAGGGGAGTACTTGAGTAAAAGTTGATAATTTGGTCTTTCCTGCTGACTTCTACGTACTTGACATGGAAAATGATAATAAAAGCAGCTCTATTCTGTTAGGGAGACCATTTTTGAAAACTTCCAAGTGCATAATAGATGTAAGTGGTGGTGCTTTTGCTATGGAGTTTGATGGTGAGATAGATAAGTTCAATACTCATGGTCCCATCCTTTCTCATATTATTGATTACACTATCAGCATCACCAATCACTTATCACTAGAACAGTCACATACTGTCACTGATCATGACCACGGGGGTAACTACTGATCGACTTGTTGACGAATGAGGTATGGAAGAAATTTTGACTAATAATTCATGCATTATTACTACTTTACCAAATTCTCCTTCTAAAAATCTTAATCTGAATTGCAGGTACCTGATATTGAGCTGAAACTTCCTCTCGAACGATCTCAAGATGCATCTTTAGAAAATGATGGGATGAGAAAAGGGCTGAGGATATCCAGGAAATACAGGGCAAATAGACATCGCCTTCGAGCTGTACTGAGGTGGGAAAAGGTGGAACTGGACACCAAACATGACCAACCATGATAAAGGACTGGCGTCGGGCCACCGACGTTAAACAGAGTCGCTACTTGGGAGGCAACCCAATGGGAGTTAGTTTTCCATTTCCTTTTTATTTTTTTTATTGCTTTATTAGTATCTAATTTCTCTTTCCTTACAATTTTGACTTACATTGGGGACAATGTAAGATATAAGTGTGGGGGAGGGATTAATAGTGTATTATTGTTTTCTTATTATAATAATACAAAAAATTGAAAAATCTGAAAAATTTGAGCTCATATTAGTGATGAACGAATTCTTAGAATCACCAGTCCATGATGAAACCTAATTAATAGCATGCATGTTTTTGAACATAAGTAAATTGTTAACCTTGGAACACTTTGAACTCTAATGCAAATTATGCTTTGACTTAGTAGTTGAATATTTTGAGCACGAATCTGTCATGACTTGTGAAGTATGCATAGCTTAGTGAAGATTGTGTGAACTTTGTGATATTCTTAAGAAGTCTCTGATACATGCTAGAACGTAACAACATTCTCTTTGAGGCGTATGTCGAGACTACTTTTGAACATGAAAGTGATATATGCGATCTTTGATGCGTTTGAGCCTTTCAAGCCTACCACGTAAATAAAATCAATCACTAGTACCCTTTTTGAGCTTTAATGTAAAAGAATGGTTGTACTAAGCATACAAACAACCCTCATTCAACATTCTTTGACTAGCTTATCATCCTTCCCTAATGAACCTAAATATGAATTTATCAATACCTTTGAAGGGAGTATGGTGTGTTTCATTCACATGCATTTATGTTATCATTGAATCATATATTTGTGAGTTTATTGTTAAAAGAATGAAATGCATGAAAGAAAATGAGATGCCTTGAAAAAAATAGAAAAATATGACTCCAAGGGAGCCAATGCACAAAAGAAGAAAAGAATTGACATAAACATTGAAAAAATATACAAGGTGAGAAAAAGAACGAAGTTCAAAAAATTCATGCAAGAAGAGAAGCTCTTTGCATATCGTTATACTCTCTTGTTTGATACATCTTATGATGCCCGAGGATTAATGGTGTTAATCCCGGTGTGGTAATAATCCTTAAAGGATTTTTAATTGTGACAATTAGGAATTAATTACGATTTTGGGTCTCCCGAGGTTGTTAAATCGGGCATTTGGGATCGTTGGATCCAAAGGTTGAGATTGTATTATCATTTTGGTGGAAAACCTATGAGTTGGGTTTTTGGTGGGACTTGGAGTCCGGGGTGCTTTGTGTTGGGGCTGGTATGGAGATTTGATGTTGGAGAGAGTTTTTGAAAACAGATGATTTTTAATGAATCATGATGTATTTGTGAGAGTATTGTTATTTCGGAGCATTTTTGCTATATATACCAGATGGACTCGGTATTCCGTCATTTGGCCCGGAACCCTCCCATCTCCTTCCTCTCTCTTCGCTCAAGCCCTC
Source organism: Haberlea rhodopensis (assembly GCA_907163345.1). Classification (NCBI taxonomy): domain Eukaryota; kingdom Viridiplantae; phylum Streptophyta; class Magnoliopsida; order Lamiales; family Gesneriaceae; genus Haberlea; species Haberlea rhodopensis. The sequence continues at coordinate 2,388,192 of CAJQUN010000072.1, forward strand.
CCCCATTTCCCCTCTTCTTCCCTTGGAAGAAAGATTGTTGGTAGCTTGGCTCGGGAGCCGGATTTTTCGAAGATAATCAGATATTCATCTTCCCCTCACCTTTGTCTTGGTTTTGGTTGTGGTATTGTTGAGTTTGGTAGAGCTTTGAGTTGGTTATGGGTTTTGGGGATTTTTACCAAAAAATCCAATGTTGAGTTTTTTGGAGTTTTTATTGGTTATTTATGGTATATTTGAGGTGTTGGAGCTGTATGGGGTGTTGATTTTGAGTTTGGGTGTGAAAAACACCATTAAAGCTCGAGTTTTTCGGAAATCGCAGGTCGCGATCGATCGCCGATGAGCGCCGATCGATCGCGACGAGCAGCTGTAATTTGTTGAAGATATACAGTGCTGGCGATCGATCGCCAAGTCTCGGCGATCGATCGCGAGGCGATTGGCGCTCAATCGCGGAGATGCGCGATCAGTCGCGGAAGGCTTCTGTTTGGCAGCGGGTGCGCGCGATAGATCGCGACGGATGCGGCGATCGATCGCGGCCCGAAGTGTTTTGTTTTTTCGATTTTTTGAAAAAATTCAGGATTTTGGAATCGAGGTTTAATTAGCCCATTCCCGGGGCAATGTCTACATTCCAATAGGAATGCAATACCTTTTAAATGGATTGGTTGGAGCCAAAGTTTTATAAAACGAAACTTCTCGGTTGAGTTTTTGGCAATCTTTTAAGCATATAAAATGGAATATTTTGGGTAATATGCATGCTTAGCCGGGGGGCTTTTATTTTGGTAATCATCATGGATTGACGATGGGTTTTGAGGTTGCGAACGTGCGTGGGCACGTGATTGCATGCTTATTTTTTATTGTGAGTTATTTATGGGTTTTAGCTCATATTTCTCGATGCATGGAACTCAAGCAAGGTTTGGCTTGGACTGCGGAAACTTAAGGTACGTGTAACGTACGAGCATGGCCTTAATTATTTTATTGCAATTATTGTGCATGAGATAGATGAATGGTAAGGGTTATTAGTCGATGCTTAGTATATGGTGTCTTGCAATAATTGGTTAATGGAAACGAGACTGGTTGTGTTATGTCGATTTGTCTTATGTAATGTATGGTGCCGCTTTGGAGCGAGCAATTGTCGTGTTGTGGTCGCTATTGAGCGAACATCGGTAAGTGATGCCGCTACTTTTGAGTGAGCGATGAAATGTGGCTTTTGACTAGATATCTAGGATATCTGTATTTATTTCCCTATTGATATTGAATTGGATCAAGGATATAGTTAATCAGTGTAATGATTAACTGGATATTTGGAATTTGATGATTTTGGTTGTTTTGAGAACATGGACAATATAGTGGGATCCCGGATGAGGATGATGCCATCCAGGGAGTATCATTTAAATTCTTAGCAATTACTATATTGTAATTTACGAATTATATAATTGTGATGATTGGTTTGGTAGTATTGGTATGCTCACCCCGTGTGGGGGCTGTCTCTGTTAGGGCAGGTGAAACAGGTACAATGGAAGCTCTGGAGCTGTGATCGAGCTATGAATTGGAGGTGAATCCAGGATCGAGACACCGGAGCTCATGTGGAGCTGGATATTGTGTATGCCCTTTTTACGTACACATAGGTTTATTCGATGCTCGTGTGTGAGCAATAATTATGTGTATATGTGTTCTATAAAGAGGCATGTGCCTTTCTCTTTTCATTATATGTGTTAGCAATCAACTAGGGAATTGCTGGATGAATTGAGATTGTGATTAGTGTATTACATAGGTGCATGATGTGTTAAATGATCTTAATTTGGGAAATTGGATATTGCATGGAATGGAATGGAATAGATGAAGCAAGAAAATTTTATAGGTGGTATTGTGTGCCACGTTTACATGCAGTTTCCCTTTACACGTGATTGAATGCACCAAATGCATGGCTTAATGCACTAGTTGTGGGTTAAGGGCGCGGGGGTCCTTACACATCTTATCCTTTCTTTCATAAGCCAATACCTAGGCCAAGCTACACGCTAACTAAGACCTGTTTGATTTATGTTTGCAAGTAGCTAAGATAGTGGATAAGAGTGTGCAAATGAGCTTATACGTGCACAATTAAATCTGCCGATGGTAGTACACTGCTTGTAGGTAAGAGGCATGACAACACTTATAAGATTGACTGGAATTTTGATCAGTCTGCCTCACCTACTTGCTTTGCTGCCTTGAATAGCTCCAAAAATTTGCTTTGGCACAAGCGCTTGAGTCATTTAAATTTTAAAACAATTGACAGTCTGCGTAAGCTTGATGGACTGCCCTAGATAGAGTTCTCAAAAGACAAGATTTGTTCAGCATGCCAGCTTGGTAAGCGGATCAGATCTACCTTTAAGAACAGAGGGAGTAAATATTCTTCTCGGTGCCTAGAGTTGCTGCACATGGATCTTTTTGGTCCTATACCAGTAGCAAGTCTAGGGGGAATGAAGTATACCCTGGTGTTAACAGCCAAATACTCTTGTTTATGCGAGTCTTGTTTCTATGTGGCAAAGACCAGGCTACTCCAAAGCTGATCAAACTATTGAAAAGACTACAAAATGAGAAATCGTGTGGGATAGATAGAATTAGCAGTGATAAGGGTACTGAGTTTACCAATCAGTCACTCGAATCATATCTAGATGACCTTGGTATTAAACACGAATACTCTGCTGCTAGAACCCCACAGCAAAATGGAGTTGCTAAGCGTAGGAACCGCACTTTGAAAGAAGTTGTGCGCACTATGCTTGTAGAATCAGAAATCTTGCAGACTATTTCTTGGCTACTCTGCTTAGTAAGGCGTTCATAGTATTTAACAATAAAACTCTTACAGTAGAAGAATCTATTCACGTTAAATTTGATGAATCTTTTGATAATACTGTATCTGAATTGCGAATCAATAATTTGAGTAATCGATTAGAAAATACTCATATTGATGATAATTATGATGATGAGTTGGATGGCAGAAGTAGGGTCGACTGCATTTAAAGCCAGAAGTTCCAGAAGCACAAGCAAAAGTACCTACTGGTCCACAAGGGTTGAAGTCTGTTGTCGATGACACTACTGTATATACCCATGTAGCAAACATCAATGATGGATCAATACAGTCTACTGAGCTACCTACTCAAATTCATATCCTCTTGGACCTCTGCTCCGGTGTAAGAAGGATCATCCACCGGGTAGGTCATGGTAACTATGCTGCTCCTCTACGCACCAGAGACAGATGATTAACGAATTTCTTCATGCTGCATTTATCTCTCATTTAGAACCCAAGAAGATAGATGATGTTATTTTAGATCCAAGCTGGATAGAAGCTATGCAAGAAGAACTTAATCAGTTTGAGAGAAACAAAGTATGGCACTTAGTACCACGTCCACCACATCACACTGTCATAGGCACCAAATGGGTATTTAGAAATAAATTCGACGAGAATGGTACTGTAATTAAGAATAAAGCAAGATTAGTTGCACAGGGATACATACATGAAGAAGGCTTCAATTTCGAGGAAACATTTTCCCCATTTGCTGCATTTAAATACTTCAAAGTCTATCAAATTGACGTTAAGAGTGCTTTCCTTAACAGCAAACTCCAAGAAGAGGTTTATGTTGAACAACCTCATGGGTTTGAAAACCATCAGCAGCCTTCTTTTGTTTATAAACTGGACAAAGAGTTGTGTGGTTTGAAACAAGCTCCCCGAGCATGGCATGACACTCTTTCAAAATATCTGAGCATGATTTTACCATTGGCATGGACAAGACACTTTTCAAATTCACAAAGGGTGACCACACCCTACTAGTTCATATTTATGTTGATGATATTATTTTTGGTAGTACTAACCCAAAACCCTGTGAAAGGTTCTCTAAAATCATGCAGGATCAGTTCGAGATGAGCATGATGAGAGAGTTATCATTCTTCCTAGGCTTGCAAATCAAGCAGTCTGTTGAGGGAATTTTGATCAACCAGTCAAAGTACACCAAAGAGCTGCTAAAGAAGGACGAATGAGCACTAGTTCAACAGCAGCCACACCTATGATCTCTTCTGCTAAACTAGATTCGGACGAAGCAGTCATACCAGTAGAAACAACTATGTATCGTTGTATTATCGGATATCTACTATATTAACAGCCAGCAGATTTTACATCATGTTTGTTGTATGTATGTGTGCTCGCTTTCAAGCCAATCCTAAACAATCACATTACACTGCCGCCAAAAGTATCCTCAAATATTTAAAAGGAACTGAGAATGTTGGTCTCTGGTATCCCAATAATTCTACGTTTAATCTAATTGGATATTCAGATGCTGACTATGCCGACTATAAAATTGAATACCAGTGGATACAGTCAATTCCTAGGAGATAGATTGATTTCATTGGGTTGCAAGAAGCAGACATCCATCACAACGTCTACTGCAGAGGCATAATACCTTGCCGCTGGAAGCTGTTGTGCTCAACTTATGTATTCAACAACAACTACGAGATTATGGAATTGAGTCCACTGAGGCACCGATATTTTTTGACAATAAGTCTGCAATAGCTATCATACAGTTCTTCATTCTCGGACCAAGCATATTGACATTCGTCATCACTTCATCCGAGATCACGTAATGAAGAAGGAGATTTGGTTGGAATACATATCCACCGAACAACAAGCATCAGATATATTTACAAAACCCTACCGGACGCTAAGTTTTCCTACTTTTGCAATAGACGTGGTTTAATTGATATAACTAAGTGATCTTATTAATTAATTTCTCCTTTATGATAAATTAAGGGGGAATTACATTTTAGATATTGCATCAATTTAGGGGGAATATTATTTAAGGGGAAACTTTTGTGTTTTTTGAAGGTCTACTAATGCTCAGCTGATAAAACAACTGCCTGCCGCAGTAGATGCTACTTCACCAGTAGACTCTACATACCAGTGGACATTACCATATAAGCTCTGCAGTTAATAACCTTCATTAACTAGAAACCAATTGGAACGTCGGATTTCAAATTTAATTTTGTATTAATAGTGAATTATTTTGGTCCCCGCTTAAATCGTGTCTGTGTCAGTTTTATTTCAAAATTTTCATTGGTTAGATGAATGCCACGTGTCCACGTGTCCCGCTCATCTACAGTACGACGTTACACCTCCCATCTCTTTAACCGCCATTAACTTTTTTAATTTTCACTTTTACCATTTCCAAATTACTGTACTAACAATTTGCTCAAAGAATTTTTTTTCTAGACTTCACAGTTATTCACTTACTCCCCACTTCCAGAATCAAAATGCCAAAGACCTTCCAACCAAGCTTTGTTACAAATGTTCTCCATGTGGATTTTAACTCAGTATACACCAGCACCGATGAGAAGATGACGCGTATTTTCTAATGTTTGGAAAACTCCGGCCTGTTGGTTATGATGAACCTCGCACCCACATTTTACAGAGAAACTCTCCAAGAGTTTTATGCTACAACGAGTGTGGTTAAAAACACAGTGGTATCCTCCATATCCGGCCAAACTGTCACAATCACACAGAAGGACTTTGCCATTCAACTGAGCCTTCCCACTTTGGGCTCACGGATCATTCTACCATATCCATCGCTGTGCGAGAAGAGATGCGTACAATGTTCTCAGAATCTACCCTACGACTGCAAAGCCCACCATTCAAGAAGATTCTGATGAAGAACCATTTTCGACAGCTCGCAGACATTATTGCCAAGGGGCTGCTATGCAAATCCTGGTCATTCGATGTCATCACCCCTGAAAAGTTTGAGGTGATGTGTGCGGTTGTTAAGGGCATTGATGACAACTAGTCAGTAGTACTCTTTCAAGTACTGATTGGCATAGTTGAATCTGCAAAGGGCCATTCTGGATCCGCCATCCCTCTCAGCCGAATCCTAGAGAGTAAGAATGTACCAGTGGGGGCTATAATGTACCAATGGGGGCTATCTTCACTCTCCACCCAGCAATGCCCATAAATGCAAAATACTTGCACATTCACAGGAAGCCAACCAGTGGAGAAGGTGGTCCGTCCAAAGCTGTTCCCACCAAGAGGAGGAAGCCTCAAGTGGTCAGTGATTCTGAGCAGACAATCCCAGAATCTGTCGGGTCATCACCTCCTCCCCCACCGAAGAAGCCACAAACCAGAAAAGGGAACCCTGCTGTCTCCAAGAAGCCAATCCCTGCTGCTGCCACTGAAGTTCCAGTAGAGGCCACAATTGCTGATGAGAATATCACCCAGAGCTTATTCCAACCGTGGAGGCAGTTGAGGTTGCTGCACTGTTGGCCATCATCCCTGTTGTACCATCATCTACTGCTATCACTTCCACCAACTCTTCTCTGAGTTCTCGCCGAGGGGCAGGCTTTTTTACCCTCAGCCTCAGACCACGAAAGATAGGATGCCCTTACTGCCATCCTCCATTCACCCCTGCCGGAAGAGGCAAAGCCGAAATAGAAATTGTCTCCACTCAAGTGGCTACTGAAATAGCACTGGTGATTGAAGAAGTGGAATCCCAGCTGCAACCACACATGGATATCTTTGACAGATGGGTGAAAGCTCGTCTGAAATCAGATTCGATGACAATTCCTATGTTCTCAAACAGACGAGGATTGATGAGAATCACATCCTCGAGTATTTTCAGATCCAGTACGTGGAGAAGGGTCTGAAACTGAGAGAAGTATTCCGGCTGATGCAGTATGTCAGTGGACTTCAAAATCTTGTCCAGTCTCGCCTTAAGGAGTTTAAGTCAAACTTGGGTACGACCAATCATGACATGGCTGTGCTAAACGCCTTGGGACTCAAACTTACCCTGGCTGAGAAGACACTGCATGATCTCAAGGTCACCATGGGAATGCACTCATGCTCTGCACAACTGGGCTTAGCTCCCGTCGCAACTACTGACAGGAGAATGGTTGATGTGGCCCCAGCTGCGGTCTCTCTGGTAAACCCCTCCACTGCTGCTTTAATAACTAAACCCATTGTCTCCCCTGGACCACTTACTGCATCCGATCAACATCCAACATTGCCCGATGTTGATCCTATGAACATAGATACGTTAATTGAATCAGTGGTTCATCAAGTTAACCTCTCCTCAGAGGATGATGAATCTACCGAGTTCTAGTCTCCCTCATCAGCTGCTCTAGCCATAATACCCTTTTTCTTCTCCAACCGACCAAGCCCAACTGACCATTGAACCCACATTTCTCGTCCCCATGATAGAACTATTAACCACTATTCCCGTTGCCTTCACCAACCTTCATATCATTCCAAGTACCCTAACCCCACTACCATCTATCCAAGAAATACCTGCTGCGGTGATAGTGCCGATTCGCATGACTGCTGAGTTGACAGTTTCTACGGTTTATGATCCGTCTGGTGATGAATTTGCCGAGGTATCTGCTGACATTGCCTCACTTGTTGTTCTGCCTGCTGATGAATCTGATGAAGCTGCTATAGCTATGGAAGTTTCTATTGTGGATGCTGGCCTTGCTGCTGACCCTGCTGCTTCGTCTGCCGAAGTATCTGCTGAGGTTACTCCACCTGCTGATCTGACTGTTGCTGCTTTATCTCATGATAAATCTACTGCTCTTACTAGTTCAATCACTGCTGCTGAGAAGACTGATAGAGCTGGACATTAGACTTTTACGGAGGCTCTAGCAAGTGATCAACCTGAAGATCTATTTGACTTCCCTGAACTTCTTGGAGAAGATTGCCTCCGACTGTTGCTGACCAGCTGAATCAGTTGTCTGCTGTTATTTTCAATCTTGCTAGCGAAGTTCAAAAACTTAAGCATGAAGAAAGAGATGTCAGTACAGAAATTGGAAACTTAAAGCGACATACTAACTCCAGGTTCGGGGAAAAATCTTTCGAGATGTTCATCACTTGACTGAGAAGGTCACAAGCTTTCAAAGATTTGTCACAAACGCCTTTTCAGACTCGTTCTACAAGCTGGGGCAGGCCAGACTTGAATTGATCCAGTAGAATGAATCTCTTCATGCTGCTACTTCACTGGAGATTGGAGGAAAAACTGATGACATTCATCAAAAGTTCTCAGCGCAGATGGCCGATATGCAAGCAACTTTTGCCACGCAGCTGCAAGATTTAAGCAGCAGCCTCCCAACTGTTACTCGCATTGTTCGAAGGCTACCGGAGCACAACAGACCTCAACAGCCAAGCAGACGTGAACTAGTCCAGGAAAGGCGATCATCTGCTGGCAGTGGAGAAGCAAGTCAGTCGAGACCTCCCTCCTAGCAGAGGACACAAAGTTCAAGGAAACCACCTACGGACACTCATCCTTCAGCCCGTGACTACTCCAAACATTGGTTAGGGCGCCCGCAGTAATGTATTTTGTCTCTATCTGTTACTTTGTATATTTACTAAAATAAAATAACGCCTTCTTTATTCAATACTTATCTTATTCAATTTCCTTTAATTCAGGATTGAATGCCACAGACTGGTGTTTCATATCAATGCACAATAGTGCACCTTGCCAATTTGTGGCTATAAATAGCATGCTCACTGCCTCAACACGTCTCACACTACAACATGCTTATCTTAAAATTTCACTTCTTGTTCTTGCAACACTTCTGCAATTCTAATTCATGGGTTTATACTTATATATATGAACCCTACATGTGTTGATTACTTATCTAACCCATCTCTGCTAGCTCCAGCTTCACATACAAGTTTTTTTGGTGTTCGTCCACCAGCCTGGTATTTGGAAAGCAGTTGTCTGAGTGTTGAAGACAAAAAGGGGGAAGACAAAGACTATGATGAACAAATGATGAATATAGGATTACTTTGAAGATAACATAGTTTATTTTCTAGGTTTCTTTTGTAACAATTTCTCTGTATGCACTTTTTCTCCCCTGTCTAAACCCCAAAACTGACCAGCTCGGATCATTCTATACTGGTTATGTTGTGAAGTTGTTTTTACCCACTTGAATTAGATTGTAAGCATAGGACTGTTGTAAGAATTGTAAGATGTAAACATAATTAATTTTAAATAAAAATGATATTCTTTTGTTTATGTTCAGCTTGATTACTACTTGTAATTTTCTTATTTATCTAACAATATTTGCTGCTTTCTACTGTTATGTTTTTAAGTCTTAACATGTATCTGCTATTCATCGTTCAAGACAGAGTCTCCACTTCTGAGTTTTGTCTTGTTGGGAAAACATTTCTAAGTTTTGGTGATAAAAAACATCCACTGCTTGAAGTGTCTACTGCATAAAAGGTGAAATGCTTAAAAGACACTTACCGGGTGAAAAGCTTAAAAGACATCCACCGGGTGAAAAACTGAAATGACACCTACGGGGTGAAAGCCTAAAAGACACCTACCGGGTGAAAAGCTTAAAAGACATCCACCGGGTGAAAAGCTGAAATGACACCTACCGGGTGAAAAACTAAAAAGACACCTACTGGGTGAAAAGCCTAAAAGACACCTACCGGGTGAAAAGCTTAAAAGACATCTATCGGGTGAAAAGCTGAAAAGACATCTACCGGGTCCAAAGACCAATAATTATCATCCACAGAATGCAGAGAGTGAACGTCCACTGGAACAAGAGCACCAGCAGACGTTTAAGAAGTTATTAGTTGACTATAGTCCAGCAGACTAAGTAACTAGTAACTATACAACTGATGATGGAAAGGACATCAGCTGACCATATAACCAGCAGATATATAGTGAAGGAGAAATTAGCAGATGTATAAAGCAACAAGACAAAATAAGTACAAACTCACTCTGACAAAGGTACATTAGAGCGCCACACTACTATATCAGTGCCACCAATAGTGTTAGCTTGAAGTAGCTGTTGATTAGCGAAATTGGAAAGAAGACAAAAAGAATTTGGAAGAAAATCATGAAGTTGATTTTACGCATATCTTTCCAATTAAAGAAAAGTTGTCATTAGACTGCTATGTCTATAAATACGCCAAAGTGAAGAATGAAGAAAGTGCTGAACAATTCGATCAAGATTATAAAGACAAAAATCAACTTCATTCAATTCAAGCAAAACATTCAACACGTTCATTGAAATATTCTGAAGTTTTGCAAGAGCAGCAAAGAAGCCTAATTGTGATCTTAAAAATCAAAGCCTATTGAGTCTGCTGCTCAAGAACACTCAAAGCTTAAGAGATTTATATTTTGTGTGAGTGATGTAAAAACACGTTGTAAGCAATTGAGATAGTTGTATTGTTAGGAGTTTATGCCAATCTGTGTGAGCGTCTAAGAAGGTTGTATACTGTAAAATATAAGCCAAAGTCTTCTAGTGTAACCTTCCTGCAAAGGAAGAAGGAGAGATGTCGAAGCGCCGTGCTTCGAACTTCCAGAACATATCATGTATTATTTACTTGTTGCATATTATCATTCAGTTATTTTATCTCACAAGTTTAGCAGATGTCTTCCGTACTATTACTAGTGTCTGCTGACTTGCTATCAATTGAGAACCTACATCAGTACTTAAAAGTCAGCTGTAAAAGAAGAATCAAATTGAGTCTAGTGTTTATTCAATCATCCCTTCTAAACACTACTCCGATCCTAACAATTGATATGATCTGTGTTTATTTATTGGATTGACAACCTAATGACTTGCATATAATGTATTGCTAATTGGATATCAAATAAGATATTGTTTGGATAGTCTAATTGAAGAAGCGACTAAGACTGATAATTTTGCGCTTGTGAATTTATTAAGTTCTTAGAGAAAACAATTGACTAAATTCATATAAACCGCTTATGTTGTTTAGATTCATCGCTCACTAGTTTTGACTGGTGTCATGATTTTAATCTTGAATATGCATAAAGAGATTGATTGATTGATGATGAAAGTTAAAATAGAACGCTTGGACTAATTAACTATGAATAATGTGAGGGAGGAATTAGATTTCCAATTGATGAATATTCAAATAAAATTGAGTCTTTTGTGAATCGATGAAATAGCTGATAATATCCAAGGTAGTGTCGACCGATACCAAAAATCGCTTTCATTAGTTTAATCTCTAGTTTTAATTTTAGTAGTTTTAATTCAATCTAAAACCCATCTTTTTACTTAATTGTTTTGTTCTTTTGATTTCTATTAACACAAGAATTCACACCTCCTCGTGGGATCAATCTCCACTCACACTACTACATTTTTGTTATCAATCTTGAGGATTGAGTGGGGTTAATTTGGGCGTACACGATAAGCGCGATGAGGTACTAAATCATACACTTTGTGTTACTATATAAACTAATATGTGATACTAAATATACTGATTTGTGGTACTATATATGCTAGTTTATGGTACTAAATATCATAATTATGGAATACATGACTTGGTTATATTACATCAAAAACTCACATGTTAAGCAAATATATTGGTACTAAATAAGCTAAGATATGAACTATGTATTTCACATGTTATATACAAATCCATTTCTAAATATATGAAGTTATATATCATTATCATATATTAATTGTATTTCAAGTACAATATAAATCTACATGTTCTTTTTTTATTAATCAATTTATGATACTATACAAGTTGAATTGTGATACTATATAAGGTAATTTGTTGTACTATATAAGATTGTGGTACTATATAACATAATTTGTGCTACTATATAAGCTAATTATGTTATATACAAATTATATACAAATATGTGACATGTTATATACGAATCTATATAACATGTCATATATTTGTATATAATAGTACAAATCATAGATTTGTATATAACATGTGAAATAGATAGTACACATATTAGCTTATTTAGTACAACTTTATCATACATTTAGATACCGTCTGGTTTGAAGGATGTGATAAGTAATGTAAAGATTAAAAAGTATGAAATGATTGTAAAAATAGTGTGTGATAAGTTATATGATGTTTGGTTTTGAGGATAAGATGGTTGATAAAAATTTATTATTTGGTATAATGATTAAAATGTCCTTAGCATTATTATTATAATAATAATAATAATAATATAAATAATATATAATAATACATTATTTCTTATTATATAATTTATAATAACATAATAATAATAATTATTGATATTATAATATTGTACTAATTAAGAAGGAAATAATAATAATATATAATATAGATATAGATAGATTATTATTACGATAAGAATTCATACCTAATTATATTATTATATATAAATTATTATATATAATAATATATTATATTTTATAAAAAAATAAGGTATTATAAAAATAATAATATTATATATATTAAATTAATATAATATATATATATATATACTATAATAACCATAGATAATATAATATATATATTTATAATATATAATAATAATATAAGTATAATATTAAAATAATAACCTAAACAATATATTATCTTTGAATATATATATTAATTAATATATATCCTCTCTCCGCCTCCTCTCACCTCTCTCTGTCTCTCTGTCCTCCTCCTCTCTCTCCTCGCTCCCTCCGCCCCTCCCTCCTCTCTCTGCTCTCCTCTCTCTCTATCCTCCTCTCCTATCCCATCTCTCGGTTCTCTCTCCTCTCTATCCCTCATTCCTTTTTCTTCTCCCTCCTCTCTCTACTCTCTCTCTCCCTATCTCTATTGCCTCCTACTCCCACTCATAAATATACCTATATATATTCCATTAATTTATTCTATCTCTCGCTTCATTACAGTTCTGTTCATATATTTATATATATATATATATAATATAATAGCCAATATAATATGAAGTAAAATAATACAATACAATAAACAATAATAATGTTGTAGGAAATAAATTGTAATTTTTGGGCGGGAATTTCAAAGTTTTGAAATAGTAAAAAAAGGTGGGAAATGGTAAATATTATTTTTATTATAAAGTGAGATAAAATGTGATAATATGGTGTGATAAATTTTTGTTGTACACACAAAGTAAACATGGGATAAATAAATAATCTAAAGATTACTTAACCCATCACTTAATCCAAACGAACCCTTAGTATATAGTAATAATATTGATTTGTGGTACTGATAAACTAATTTGTGGCACCAAACAACATATATATAACATGCGAAATAGGTAGCTCACATATAAGCTTACTTAATACCACATTACCATACATTTAATATGTGGTAATGTTATAAATAACTTGGTATATTTGCAAATAGATTTATAAATAACATGTCATTTTATGTTATATACTATGTGTTACTAAATATACTGATTTGTGGTACCAAATATACTGATTTGTGGTACCATATAAGCTAATACGTGGTACTAAATATATTGATTTGTGGTACTAAATAACATATTTTTGGTACTAAATAATATAATTGTGGTATTATATAAGCTACTATATGGTACTGAATATACTGCTTTGTGGTACCAAATATACTGATATGTGGTACTATATAAGCTAATAGGTGGTACTAAATAACATATTCTTAGTATTAAATAACATATTTTTGGTACTAAATAATATAATTTGTGGTACTATATAAACTACTATGTGGTACTAAAAAGAATGATTTGTGGTACTATATAAGTGAATATGTGATACATAATAACATATGTTGGGTTTTGAAAACCCGAATAATCTTGGTTTTGATGTTAATAAAACTTGTTATTATGTTGCTAACATATTTCATCAAGTGTGCAGTGAATATATGATATTATATAGCTTGATGATGTGCTAAGAAATGACTTTGAGTTTGGTTGCTGAAATGAGAATTCAGCATCCAATAGACCATGAGTGTTGCTAACTAAATTGATCATATCTCATAGCTCGGACATCGAAACGACTTGATTCTAAAAGGATTGGATAGCCAATCAAATTTGTACAAGTTGTATTTCAGGCCAGCAGACCAAATTCGCAGATTTAAATGACGAAAACATGTCTGCAAGAGCTTGTTGGTGCAAAGCTGAAAGGTCTGCCGGATCGTCTACTGGATCGTGTACCGGATTCTCTACCGAACTACCAGTAGACACTACAAGTAGACACTATCAGTAGATACTACAAGTAGTCACTACCAGTAGACACTACAAGTAGACACTACCAAGTAGACACTACAAATAGACACTACCAAGTAGACACTACAAATAAAGGCCAGCGGCTCGACCAGTGGAATTGACCAGCGGACTCGACCAGCGAACTTTGTGCAGACCAGACCAGTGGAGTTCCAAAAATAGCCCAGAAAGCAGAATATGACCGTTGCGATGTTTGAAAGCTTACCAAAACTGTCCTAGCGACTATATTCTTGTATCTAACGTATATACCATTACTTGGGGCTATATATACATGATTTGGAAGCTCAATACAAGCTGACTGAAGATCAATCCAAGCCTTCCAAAAAACAAATCTGCAAAATGAAGAGCACTCCCCAAACCTTTGGCACCTCTTACCTTGCTATATCAGATTCATTATGGAATTATTTGTGCCTTTGTATTCACTCTATTCATTGTATTTGTGAGCTAAAATAGAAGAGTGAATACCATTGTAACAGTTGGTGATTCTTCACAACTGAGTTAGGTCTTTCTATGTGAGACGTTAAAGAACATGAGTTTTGTCATTCTGTGTGGACTAGGAGTTTAGACTATCTGTGTGATATTAGCCTAAGTAGGTGGTATGTTGTAAAGTATAAATCAAATCTTCTAGTGTATCATTCCATGAGATGGAAGAAGTGGAGACATAGAAGTGTTTGTGCTTTTCTTGTGTTATTTACTTTACTGCATATATTTACCTTACTGTTTTTACATATTTTGTTGCATATCTTTAAAATGCCTTTCAAATGTTTAATCGGTTATAGAGTAGGGTTATGCCGAGTGTCTTCCGCTCGGTTTTGTAACCGAAGTCGATATAATCCCTCGGTGCAATTATTTCAAGAAAACGAGCTATTGAAGCTCAAGTTAGTTGAACTCGGGAGTGAATTGACCACCCACCCCCGTAATCGATCCTAACAAGTGGTATCATAGTGGGTTGTTCTTGGAAAGCATTTTAACCGATTTTAGACGGAAATCTTTTAAAGAAAACTTTCTCATGAGCATGAAATTATTTTCATAGCATAATTTTCAAAAAACTTGGTGTATGAAAATTTTTAGCATAAAAATCAATTTCATTGCATTCATTTTGCACGAAAATAATTGTAAAATCTATTTTATATGTTTAAATTTTTGTTCAATCTGTTCTAAACTCATTTTAAGTTTAAAATTGTTATTTTAAGATTTTTTCTAACAATTTTCGAAGCATTTTAGTTTTCTGACAGCTTGCAGCGACATTGGGAAAATTGGCATAAGCTCTTGCTCGGATGTCCAAATGACAAACCGTTTTTTGTGTTGCAAACTAGACTTTAGAGGATCACAGATGTATAGGTCATGCAGCCTAATTATTCACGAGCAATTTCTTCTGCAAAGTTGACTCATGTGTGCTACCGCAGAAAGATGAAATGAACATTGTTGACTTTTGTCAAGAAATTCAAATTCGTTGCCAAGTATGCTTAATTCATCATCAAAAGAGTGTATTTTTGTTCAAAATTAAATGTGCAATGTATTATTAATTTATTTTAGCCTACCCCATTTGCCCATCACTTGCTCAAATTTTCAAACCTTTTAAAATTAAGGGGGAGAGTTCAATCTCAATCCTTGAGGGGGAGTAAATTTTATTTATCTTCCTTTTTTATTCGCACAAAAAGGGGGAAACATATGTTGTTTTATTAAAAAAATATGGTTTCTTGTTATGCAACATTGTGATTTAATGTTCATATTTTTATTCAAGTTTTGTGATCATCAAAAAATGGGAGATTGTTGGGTTTTGAAAACCCGAATATTCTTGGTTTTGATGTTAACAAAACTTGTTATTGTGTTGCTAACATATTTCATCAAGTGTGCAGTGAATAAATGATGTTATACAGCTTGATGTTGTGCTAAAAAATTACTTTGAGTTTGGTTGCTGAAATGAGCATTCAGCATCCAGTAGACCCTGAGCGCTGCTAACTAAATTGATCATATCTCATAGCTTGGACATCGAAACGACTTGCTTCCAAAGGGGTTGGATATCCAACTCAATTCTCTACAAGTCGTATTCAGGCCAGCATACCAAATTCAAAGGTTTACATGACGAAAACACGTCTTCAAGAGCTTGCTGGTGCAAAGCTGAAAGGCCTACCGGATCGTCTACCGGATCCTCTACCGGACTACCAGTAGACACTACCGATAGACACTACCAAGTAGACACTACAAGTAGATACTACAAGTAGACACTATAAGTAGACACTACCAAGTAGACACTACAGAGTAGACACTACCAGTAGAGGCCAACAGACTTTGAACTAGTAAAGGCCAGCGGACTTTGAACCTGACCAGTGGACTCGACCAGCAGATTTCGGGCAGCGGACCAGACCAGCAAACTTCCAAAAATAGCCCAGAAAGCATAATATGACTGTTGCAATGTTTGAAAGCTTACGAAAACCGTCCCAACGTCTATATTCTTGTATATAACATATATATCATTACTTGGGGCTATATATACATGATTTAGAAGCTCAATAATAGCTGATCGAAGATCAATCCAAGCCTTCCAAAGCGATTCAATTGGGGAACTTCAAAGAACAAATCTGCAAAATGAAGAGCACTTCCCAAACCTTTAGCACCTCTTACCTTGCTATATCAGATTCATTATGGAATCATTTGTGCCTTTGTATTCATTTTATTCATTGTATTTGTGAGCTAAAATAGAAAAGTTAATACCATTGTAATAATTGGTGGTTCATCACAACTGGGTGAGGTCTTTCCATCTGAGAAGTTAAAGAACATGAACTTTGTCATTCTATGTGGTCTAGAAGTTTAGGCTATCAGTGTGGTATTACCCTAAGTAGATTGTATGTTGTAAAGTGTAAACCAAATCTTCTAGTGTATACTTCCATGAGACGGAAGAAGGGTTTGTGCTTCGAACTTCCATAAACAAATTCTTGTGTTATTTACTTTACTATATTTATTTACCTTACTGTTTTTACATATTTTGTTGCATATCTTTAAAATGCCTTTCAAATGTTTACGGTTATAGAGCGGGTTATGTCGAGTGTCTTCCGCTCGATTTAGTAACCGAACTCGATATAATCTCTTGGTGATTATTCAAGAACACGAGTTATTGAAGCTCAAGTTAGTTGAACTCGGAGTGGATTGGCCACCCACCCCCGGAATCGACCATAACAACATATTTGTTGTACTAAATAACATATTTTGTGGTACTATATAAGCTACAATGTGGTATAAATATACTAATTTGTGGTACTAAACATATTTGAGCTGCACAAGGAAACTTTGTGGTGTTAAATAAGCTAGTTCGTGGTACTAAAAAAACAAAAATCGTGACACTAAATAAGCCAGTTTTTGGTACTAAAAAATATAATTTTTTTAACATGCATATACTATTTCTCAACATCTTTCCAAGTGAGATGAACAGAATAAAACATCAGAACTATTTGTATATAACATCTGTGTAGTACCAAATATTCTTACCATATATTCAAATTTTGTGTAGCCAAACTAATATCAAAATAGCCAAAATAATTGCATATACACCAGGCATTACAAAATATATGTACCAAAAGAATTGCATATACCATATATATCAAAAGAATTGCCCATACTTGAGGTATTACAAAATATGGACCATATATCATATTTACCAAAAGATTGTCCCATCTAGTTACGGTATTGCTTCCTTGCAAGTCCTTCGATTATGCTCCGACTTGTGACACCGTGTACACTTTGTAATACGATTTTTTTTTTTTGCGAAGAGAATCTTTGTGTCCTTCTACGACCTGTCTGTAATTGGACATCCGACGGTATAATGATATTGCCATAAGAGTGTGGTAAATCACAAAAGTCATATATTGACAGCCCCTTATATTCAATGGCAGCACAAGCATGTTTGCAAATGATTCTACTGATTTACCACATTCTACAAGAACAACTCCATTTTCCAAACATACTACACATCTTTTATCACAATTAACAACCTCAAAAAATCTAGACCAACCGACCTTCAAATTCTAAGATTTCGTGTAGTTCTTTAACAAATTATTATTTAGTTTAGGACATAGATTTTCAACTATTATAAGAGATAATTCTTGTATTATCACATGTTTTATTACATATTTGACTAAGTAACACATTCGAAGGAAAACTTCATTTTTCAAGGATTTTCATGCCTACATCACATCTAGGCACCTAAGAGCAACTTAGCTATTTTTAATAAGTGAAAAAAGTCTTGAAACGATTAACAGCTGAAAGAGGATAGCAAACAAACGATAATCCAACTATTCAATTTTCAACCTAAAAATCTTTGATAGAGATTCTTATGCCAAAAACTAACATTAATAAACAAGAAAAATCAACATCCATCCATCGATCCTAAAAACTGAGCATCGCCACAAGAACTCAAATGTCTACCAATTACAATCAACGCTAAAACCAAGAGCAGAAACCCATATGTTTGAAGCAATCTTTAAAGAAGAAAACACGTAAACGAAAAAATCACGTACGCACACACTTCGCACTTAGGAGAGCGAAAAATCAAGAACACGACGCAAACCAATATTTATTGAAGTCAAACATACTTACCAAAGATGAATTGCGACTTCGAAAAATTAAGCTTCAAAGATTGATCGACCGAAAGTAGGATTTGGGAGTAGAGTGAATGAGGAGGAAAAGAAAAAAAAAACAAAATGAAATTTGGACAGAAGATCGAGAGTGGATTGTGGATTGGGATAGGGTAGCCATATATGAAGGGCAAAATAGGATTTTCAAGTTTATTAAACTTAATAACAATATTTTTGGAATAGGGAGTTAAGAAAAAAACTTTTCTCTAATTAGGGACTGATCACTAATCAAACATCAAATTTGGGGATTTATTTACAGTTCGTTGTAATATTATTAAAATGAAATAATCTTATTTTTATTTCTCATAGAAATAATTGTAGACTTGATTTATATTATTAGTAATATAAGTTCTTATCGGCCACCACATAATCATTTAATCGATTTAAATTTTTCATAAATTCATCAACTCGTATCATATCGAAGTCTATTGTCGTTCATTATTTTTTTTATATTAGTTCGTTTTCAAACTTCTCTCCAATAGAATTATTGAAAAAACAATTGCTCAAAAAAAAAATATATATAAATATAGGTTACACTTGTACGAGGGCTTGATTTACACAATTAATATTTCGACTTTACTATTCTATTTAAATGTGTTTTTATATTATTTTTATTTATGAGATTTTTTTTATGTTACTCTCTCATTCAATCTCATGACATATTTACTTTTAAAAGTAAATTAAAAATGTCAAGTAATCGAGCTGCTTGATCTAGCCAGGATAGATAAGAGTGCATGCCCACTTTGAGCAGATTTGGGTTCGACGCGCGCTTGACGCAAAAAAGTTGATTTAACCCATTTCCCACTCAAACAAATGTCGAGTAATCATGCTTTATTATTTATCGTCATATCTATGCATTAATCAATACATGTATATTCTGAACTTGTGACATGTTATACTTATTTCATAAGTCACATGCGCACATCGTGTGTGTCCCGATCGCTAGCTATAGTTTCCTCGTTCATGTCCAAACCACCAAAATATATAATTGTCCATTTCAAAAAGTTTAAACCAATACAAAATTAGAAAAATTTGGAAGAAACCAACATAAACTTCGAATAACATAGAAGATTTGCTGCAACAATCCCCAACAAAAGATTTAATTAACATAGGCATTAACTTCATTCTTTGAAGGAGTTGTTGGACTGAAGGTGGCTCCATAGTCCACCGAGGAAACTAAGGATTCCTTTTGGGAGTTTATTAAATACAAAGGTTTTTACTTTTTTTAAGCAACAAAAACAAGTGGTCGATAAGGAGATCACATTTACAAGAGGCTCTTTCACCGTATAGTAGACTAACAACCAAAGCGCACAAAGTATATATAAACAGAAAATTATTAATCTTCTTCATATGTTTTCCGAGAGGTGATTTAAAATATCAACTCTCCGAGATTTTAAATATTAAATGCATTATCTCATGAAAAATGATACAAAAATAATTAATACACCAAGTTAATTATTGTAAAGGTCATCCTACAAATAATAATAATAATAATAAACCATACCAAGAGATTAAATTAGTTAATATATGAATAGCAGATAAAAGCATATATATAAATCTATTGCAGATATTTTTTATTTTTATGGTTAACTAAATAAGCAACGATCTGGCAAATAGATGTCAAGGTACACTCTGAAGGATTCACATATATCCCTGTAAATAAATGTCTTTATTGAAGTAGCTACAAGCACAAAGAGCGTGTCAAATAACGAAAAAGAAAGCAGCAGCTCAGCTCAACAACTCACTGAATCACATCAAATGCATATACTCCAAATAAAATGTGAAGACAAACCATATTATAGTAATGAAACTGGATTTGAGGTCGATGGCTCCACCATTCCCTAGTTCCCTTGCCATCTACACAAAACAAAGAGACCATAATATGAGAAGAGGCGTGTGAAAGTACCGGAACATCTGTGGATTCAGCTGCAGGCAAAGATGAAAATTTCATTTTACCTTCCAGAATATAACCTGTGAGCTTATTCATTGATCTGGAGGATACATAACGAGCTTAAATCCTCCGCCCCTGGCGCTTAGGCTGCCTTGAATCTGGTTTTGCTTCTCCAGTATTATTTTCTGAATGTCTCTGGCACTGGAAGCCGCAGTTTTAGTTGTACAATACATGTCCAAGAGCTGGAGGCTTGAAATATCTGCAAAAGCTGCTGGGAGTGCTGAAAGGGTACTGCAGTGTCTGAGATACAGATGTCTAAGTCTTGGAAAGTGATGAGCTGCAGATTTCCAGGTGACCAAATCTGTCCTTCCAATATGCAATACTTTCAGAGCACGGAAACCACCATCTTCTGATTCCCACCAATCCCCTCTAAATGCATTGTTTTTCAACTTGAGAATCTCCAAGTTCTCCAGCATTCCCAAGGTAGACATGTCCTTCCAATCGAGTAGTGTATCTGACAATGTTAGCTTCTTCAGCTTGGGTGGGAATTTATACCTTTGAGGAAGACTATCTAGTTTTCCATCGGAAGGTGGGCGAGGAAATACATCATTCAACAGCTTTAAATTTTCAAGATGAACCAATTTTCCCAAACTATCAAATGGAATGCTTCCCGCCCTGCTTTCCAGAAGCTTAGCCAATTCACCCTTGATGCCCAAATTCTTGAGATTAGGTGCCCTTGAAAACACATCTTCTGCACAACTTTCAGGTGATATGGTTGAAAGTGTTTGTAGGCTCCCAAGCATCAAAACTTCATCTTTACCTTTTCTACCTTTTGCGAGAGGGCCTGGCAAAGTTGTGGATGCATTTGTTTTTACGTGCCTTAGTTGAATCATCTTCCATAGATCTGCTTTAATGTCAAATGTGCGTAAAGATGTTTCAACCACAAAAGTTTGAATGTTCCAAAGGCTAGACATGGCGGCAGGAAGAATCTTGAAATTACCAGAGATAGCAATAAACCTCAAATGAACCAGTTGGGTCAGGTCAGTAGGAAAACGACTAAAAATGATGGACCGAGCATGCAATACTCTGAGCAATTTAAATGCTCCAGTAATGGATGAGATGTATTCAGCAGGTAAGTTAATTTCTTCATTGGAGAAGCACACGAAAGAACGCGCCCGTGGACCAACTGGTTTCGATGAGATATAATTCAAGACACGGGTATGAATGCAAAGGCGTCGATAAGTTTGCAAGGTAGGGTTGGAAGATATAAAGGTTCCTTGATCGAATCGCTTTATTTCATGGAAAAAATTTTCTTCTGCAGCAACTCTTTTGCAAAATTCATGAAGCATGTCATGAACACGACATGTTTTAAGTTTCCCATTAGATCTCCAGACTCCTGCCATCACTAAATTTCTGTTGACAAGATCATCCAAGTACTCCTCTCCAATATCCTCCAAGCTCATTCCATCTTTAGACTGTATGAATCCTTCGGCAATCCATAACCGAATAAGTTTCCATACAGGGATCTCAAAGTCTTCTGGAAACATACCAAAGTAAATAAAGCATGCTTTCAAGTGGTAAGGTAAGTGATTGTAACTTAGTTCAATCAAACTGTCCACGCGTTTATACTGGTCCAGTACCATATATGCATCCACACTTTGGGCAACCGTTTCCCACCAATCTGTACCTTTCTCTAATAGAATCCCTCCAATGACTACTATTGCAAGTGGCAGTCCTTGACATTGTGTCGCTATGCGATGTCCATCTTTTATTAATTCTTCAGGGCAATTCTCTGATCCGAGCGCCTTAAGTTGAAGTAACTGCCAACTCTCACTAAATGATAGAAAACGCAAATAATGAGGACCCCTATTCGGATTAGAATGTTGCGCAACTTTTTTTATACGGCTGGTTATTAATATCCTACTCTTCTTGTTGTTCTTTGGGAAACCGATTTTGAGATCATTCCAAGCCTGTTCAGTCCAAACATCGTCCATAACAACCAAATACTTTCCTTTCTCCAAAATTTTACAAAGTTCTTTAGCTAGATTTTCATCATTCATCTTATGCATGCCTTCAGTCACCTGGGTAAAATGTCCAAGAATGTTGAGGAACACTTCTTTTCTGTTATAGTCTTGAGAAACGTAGACCCATGCTCGGTTGTAGAACTCATATTCGATTTCAGGATCACGATAAATCATTTTGGCCAATGTAGTCTTGCCAAGTCCTGCCATGCCAATAATTGAGATTACTTCTAGCTCATATGATCCTCCGGTGAGAAGACCGATGACTGTCTTCGCCTCATCATCAAACCCCACCACATTGTCTTCTTCAACAATAGGAGCCTACGTAGAAGGTTCCACATCAGTAAAATTAAGATAAAATTATTATAACTAAAAATCTCACACCATGAAATGAATGAGAATATTCATCAAAAGAAAATGATCAGTTGTACACTTGTCTATAGAATTCAAGATGTATGTCATTTAATGTGACTTTGCTCTTGAGACGTAGATAGACTTAGAATTAAGAACAAGAGAAAAAGCGAAAGAAAGAGAGGCCACATACAAAAGACAAATGCATTGAGAATTGAAGATCTTTCTTTACACATTTTTTCCTGAAAAAACCCTTATTTAAGATTATGTAAACGGTCATCCAATACAAATTGATGTCCTTACTACCCCGATCCAATAAATGCACCCTAAGAGAAAATAATGAGACAAATAAATTTACCTTGTGGAGAACAATTCAAATCCAACTATAGACAAATAAAAATGGCCTTTTGTGTTGTTTGGTTTTGGCACAAGAGACATGAAATGAGCTCAAAACTATGGCACACGATGGAATCCTGATCCGAATTCGCAAATTAAAAATTTCAAACAACCTAAATTCGAAATCTGCAATGAATCTAATCAAATAAGAAGATAGACCCGAACAGTGAAAGTGGAAACGATGAAAAAATGTACCTTCTTCTCTTTCGAGCTTCCCCCGGCAACGTCCACTGTATGAAGCAATTCGAATCCAAATTGCTTGTTTTTATAAATATCACTTACCTTTCCTCGGATCTCCTCAATCTGTAACCCTACCCTTCGAAGCTTCTCCGTGTAACCTATAGTATAGAAAGCTTTCTTGACGGCGCCACGCGCCTTGTGCGCCGCCGCCTCGGCGACGAACGCGTCGATCACATCTTCAGCATCGTATACCACGTTCCTGATATGCTTCACCAGTTCTTTCAGTACCTCATTTTTGCTGCGTTTTTCTGTTGAATCCTTGAGGAAAGCTTTGAACAGACCGAGATCGTTGTACAGGCTTTCGACATGATTCTTCACGTCGGAAATCAGGTTGACGTTGTAGACAAGCAGCTGTTTCAGGTTCTCCAGTAGAAACTCCACTGCGGAGTCCGCCATCTCTTTCCAACACCTTACAGCCGATTCTCGAATGAAGGGTACTAATTTAATCGAACATAAGTCATTACGACGAAACTACTGGATTTGAAAAATATTGTCCTCAGCCATTGATCGAGCAATGTGGATATCTGTTCATATTTGTGTGTCTGTGTGA
This sequence comes from Haberlea rhodopensis, assembly GCA_907163345.1. NCBI lineage: Eukaryota > Viridiplantae > Streptophyta > Magnoliopsida > Lamiales > Gesneriaceae > Haberlea > Haberlea rhodopensis. Next base: position 2,412,239 of record CAJQUN010000072.1, read on the forward strand.
GTTGACTTCACTGGAATTATTGCCATCCAATTCGTGTTGCAGGAACTTCTTTTGACGCTTAGGTTATGGGCCGGATCTCGTATCTCAAATTTTGTTAGACCAAGACCGAGTCAGCCCAATTGGATTGGATAGGATATTTAAAATTGGGCAAAATTCGGGCATGTACCGGTAGGAGAATAATTTTTCGACACAATCCACCAAAAAATAAGTTCTTTCAACTAAGTCTAATTTTGGATGCAATGATCAAACTAACCATACTGCTATCAAAAGGAATTGGACGTCGCCTTCTTCCCCGGCCTCAAACTCAACGGTATATGGATCTCGCCGCGAAGCAACTCCTGCGGCGGCTTCAGAAACCTAATGCCACCTCATCTTAAGCTCGCGTTGCTCCCTCCGTTGTTTGAAAAGTCCCAGGCCACACACACATCGCTTTGTATGGGTCCCGTATCTCCGTCACCCATTTCCCCAAGGTCGCTGCCTCACTCCTCTATAAATCATCACATGATTCTTTAATGGAATCAACGGTAGAATTTAATGGGTTATGCTGTATAAAAAAATTCTAATTCACTGGTTTGAATGAGTTAGTGGACAAATCTTCACAGAAATTCTTGGAATTGATCTAGTTTTCATATCAATTATTCATGCTTGAATTCATAATTTGAGAATAATTTTCCTCTGAAATCTTCCATTATTAAAGATGACAAGAAGTAAACTAAGTGTGAATTCAATTGCTAAAAGTACATATGAATTATATTGTTCTGTCTTTAGTTTTAGCGACAAAACCCAGTATTCCGCCAGAAGCAATTTTTGTCGCTAATAAGTTTTATCGGCGGATTAACGATAAGTTTTTAACTTATTAATGATGGATTAACCATGAAATTTTCCATCACTAATCATGAAAAGTTTTGTGGTGAGATGCAAACTTATGTAAAAAAAGAAAAGAAAAAAAGCATGTGTACATTATGAAATTTTTTCAGTTAATTGAGAGCCACCATCATGCATGGATTTCAAATCCATTTTAGTATGTTTGGATGAACTTCCCATTTATCAATAAAAGCAAATGTACAGTAATTTAATGGATTTGAAATGTACTAAATATTGATATAATTTCAAAATTTATCGTTTGATATCCGACGTCAAGTGAGCAATATCCGGGTTCATGATCGTTAGTCTCAGGTGATGCATCATGAGATAGAAAATATTGAAAATGAAGAATAAATAGGCACCACAATTTACGTGGAAAAATCCTAAAAATTATTAGGGTAAAAACCACGGACAAGATGAAAAGATTTCACTAATATTTTATGGGTTACAACCTCTCGCTATTTTTCAAAGAGAACAACATTCTCAAGATATGAGAAAACTACCTCACAAATATTATAGAAATACACAATCAAATGTATAGATATGAGAGAACACTCGATGTTGAAATACTTGAAATGAAACCAGGGGAGCCCTATTTATAGGGCTCACTGATGAGGAAAACACGTGACATTTAATGTTTACGCCTATACATTTAATTTACACAGGCCCAAACCTTAAACCGTCACCTGCCATTGAAAATTCCACATGCTTTCTGACAAATTATTGCCGACATTTACATTTTTGCTAAGCCACTTGGGGATCTACACCACTTGGATTTCTTAGAATTAACTGGCTTGGTTAGAAAATCAGCTAGGTTCTCATTCGTATGAATTTTATGCATATCCACACTCCCCCCTTCTACCACTTCCCGCATACAGTGATATTGTACTCCATTGAGTTTCATCCTGGAATGAAAGGATGGATTTCTTGCAATGTGCAAGGCACTCTAACTGTCACAAAACAAATGAACTTTCTCTTATTTGTGCATGAACTCCTCCAATAACCTTTTATTCAGTATTGCCTCCTTGAGTAGTTGTCATGTATTCTGCCTCTGTTGTAGATAATGTCACATTTGAAACCAGCTTACTGCTCCTCCTGCAAGTGTAAACACATAACTAGTAGTAGATTTATTTTATCCGGATCACCTGCATAATCTGAATCCACATAGCCCCTGAGTGTAAAATCCGATCCTTCATAACATAATGCAGCATTCGAGGTACCCTTAATGTATCATCTTAACCATACTCCAATGCTCTTGTCCATGATTCACCATGTACCGACTAACTACTCCTATTGTTTGTGAAATGTCTGGTCTTGTACAGATCATAGCGAACATTAAACTTCCCACCGCTGATACATACAATACTTGAGACATTTCCATACTCTCTAATTCACCGCTATGACACATCTCAGATGATAACTTAACGTTAACTGGAAGATGGTAGAAATTGGCCTACAATTTTGCATGTTGAAGCGTTGCAAGATTTTCTTCAAATAATTTATCTGGGAAAGCCTAATGCCCGCTACTTCTGTCTCGGTGAACTTCCACCCCTAGAATCTTGTTTACTGGTCCCAAGTCCTTAATATCAAATTTCCTAGCCAATCGTGCCTTCAATTCTTGGACTTGAACTTTGTTGGGGCCTGCTGCCAACATGTCGTCCACGTACAATAACAAAATAATATAATCGTCATCACCGGATCTCTTGAAATATGCACAAGGATCTGCATTTAATTCTTTTGTTCCCAAGGCTCATGATATAAGAATCAAATCTCTTGTACCAACATCTCGGCACTTGTTTGAGACCGTACAAAGATTTTTTCAACCTGCAAACCAAGTTCTCGTTGCCTATTTCAGCAAAACCTTTTGGTTGAAGCATATAAATTTCTTCTTTAAGATCTCCATGAAGAAAAGGCCGTTTCACATCTAGCTGCTCTAGATGTAGGTCAAACACTGGACACATTGTCAATACTACTTTGATTGTTGTCAGCCGAACCACGGAGAAAATATTTAAAGACCCACCCAAAACCCCAACAAGACCAAAGCATGAGCCAAATTTCATACAAGGAAAAATATAAAAAATCCTTCACCAAAGAAAAGTGAGCACCAATCTTGGAAGGAGATCTAATTAAGCTTAAAATTTGGAAAGCAAATATCACAAAACTCATACCTTAACCCAACCAAATCTCCTATATTAAACAACACCCAAAACCATATTCTTCATAGCCAATTTTTGAAATTTTCTGCACACACTTTACACACTAATTTTCGAAAACTTGCAAGGAGGAGAGGAGGAGATTGCACCATCTTCGCAACCCGAAATTTATTCAAACGCGCTTAGAAGCAATAACGATAAGTGAGATTTTGTTTAAAAATCATACTTTAATAAGTATGTGATTTGAATTCCAATCGTTATGTGAACTATTTTCAAATTATGAAATTCTGATCTTTGAAATCTGAAGCACTTTAATATCGAAATCAAATTGGTAAGGAATTCCGAGCTCTATTTCTGACCCTAATGTGGTGGGATTATAGTCGTTACTCTGACCTGATACGGTGGTTAACCGTTGCTCTGAATTTTCAGACCCTTTATTCGTGGGTGATCCGATGGTTGACCTCATCTCTAGGAGGGTCATGCCTAGAGAACTGATATCAGCACCAGGAAGAAACTAGATGATTTATTGTGCTTATTTTAGTATATGTTATCTGTCATGATATAATATTTCTGTTCTGTTTTGGCTCCGAGGAGCAAATTCTATTCAGTTTCTGTTCTGTATTCATATCGGTTTCTGTTATGGTTTTTTATACATGTTTCTGAAAATTTATTATATTTATATGTTGGGTCACATACGGTTGTCCCTACTTGCTGGGTGTTTCCCACCCCTTACTCTCCCATCCTCAGATAAGGACGAAAACAGGTTGAAAACGAGGAACAACAACAGTTTTGGGGTTGGTGATCCGGTGACACTGTCAGGACTCAAGATATTAATTTAAAGTATTTATGCTTCCGCTATCCTTTAGAATATTGAAAAATTTATAATATTTATATTTGGAATAAAGATTGGTTTTTTCGCTATAATATGTATTACGAGGCTGTTGAATTTCGAATTATTTTGGAATCAACGCCTGTGTCACATGCTCGATTTTGGGGCGTGGCATTTAAGTGGTATTAGAGCGAACCAGGTTTCATAAACCCGCTAGGAAAAGATTTCTGGTTGATAAAAATACCAGAATATAAATCCCGGTTAAAACAGACCATTTGGAGGATAAGAAAATCAGTTGGGAAAATTCTTCTTGGTTTCATGATCTGCTAATGATTTACAAAAAAAAAATATTAATAAAAATAATATGAATACAATAATAAGATGTAAAATACCTTCAAACCCTAAACCTATAGGTGTAGCCGCCGCCGCCTCCTGCTACCGGTTGACGCTCCCGATTACTTTCATAGGATCGCCTTTGATCAAATCAGCCAAATTTCAGACCCATTGTTGTTCAATTGCCCCTGCAATTGTACAATTGAAATTCGCAATACAATTCCATCAAGGTTTTCCGATCTTGCCACTCCCGGACACCAATGGACGAATCTGTCACATCACTATGATCGTCATGACCCGATGATCCAAAGCCCTCTATCAATTTTAACATAAGATCACCTTCAGATTCCCAATTCCAGATCGAAGCCACGCCCAAGAACACTAAATCTGGAAAAAAAAAATCCGATCGTCAAATCTTGGTCCCCGTAACGTAAAATTTCGATTCAACAGAGTTATTGATCCCCACCTCACCCTCGTAAAAAGCCCTTTGCCAATTTTAAGCCGCCGAATGGTTACCAAATTTAGATCGAAAATCGTGGCTTAGAGAACCCTAAAAAAGCCCAAATCTTCAATCCCCCGATTTTTCAACCTCTGGAACACATATTTTTTAAATTAAATCTGGGTTAATAATCCTCTTACCATGATCGACCAAATCCCTCTATTAAATTCAAATAACAACCATCATACAAGTACGAATTTTCTAATTAAATTTTGCCTAATAAGAATCCTAGTTGCGGAATTTTAATATTTGAATTCCTCCTTCAACGACGCATTGAAAATTTAATTCCTTCCAGCCGTACGCAGTACATGTCATGGGTTATCTGATTTTTCAGTCAATTTTGAAAAACGATTTCTATATCCTCCCAATCGCGAGTACCACTTCTTTTCCTATATAAAAAAATTTAAATATTATGTTATATTGGAATATTTTCTACCATTATTGTTCCTTAAATTTTAAATATAGTGTCAACCTCTTTATAAATTATATGGCCAAAATATCTCCTTATTTTTGGTTTGGGATTAAGGATTCAAAATTTCTTATTTTTGATAAAAATATGTCAAATCTTTGAATTTTTATTTATTTTTGGGATACTCTGAGGAATTTTAGTTTTCAAACTCTTGAATAGGTTGCGTTCATATTTTATTGACTTCATGTTCTTAATTGAGGATTTATTTTGGGAAACAAAAAATTACTCAATTCCGAGGAACTTTATTTTGTGTGAAATCTCAGGCTAACTCGAGTAGTTAATGACGTGTCTTCCTTATTCAGAATTTCCTCATTTTGTGATCCTTAGAACTTAAGTAAATATTATATTATACATTATAGGGATACATAAAATAAGACATTATCTCCTTAATTGGGTGTAGAGTATGACAGTTCGTGCCATGCTTATGATACTTTTTGTTCGAACGATAATAGACTAAGCGCTTAGTATTCATTAAGGATATTAGAAGTTCATTTTCAGCATTTCAAAAATTCTTTTGAAATTCGATAAAATTCGTTCCGATCAATGAAATCATTTGTCTTTCTTCAATTTATTTATGATATTCTTTTGAATTCTTTACATATTTACAAATCTGTCTACTACATTCTTAAGATATATCACCCGCTAACAAAACACTAGAAGTGCGCAATATACATAAAAACTGCAAGGTTGGTTTAAGCGAAAAAGTATTTAGCGCAGACCTGATCCAACTCACATGGTAGAATTTGACGCCATTTTGGGAATGGATTGGCTAGCTAAACATCATGCGGTAGTTGACTGCCGCAATAAGGATGTCAAGCTAAGAGCTCCAGATCAGGAAGAAATCGTATATCATGGTAAATCCAAGTAACAAAAGTTTTACTATCTGCATCACAGACTTGGAAAACCGTGAAAATGATGAAAAAGTTTACTTAGCCACTGTAAGAGAGGCCAAGGAAAGAACTGACCTCGAGACAAAGACATTGAAGTAGTACAATAATTTCTAGATGTCTTTCCTGAAGAGCTGCCATGATTAGTTCCAGACCGAGAATTGGAGTTCGAAATCAATTTGGTGACAGGGACTACACCAATTTCAAAGGCACCATACCAAATGGCTCCAACGGAATTGAAAAACTTAAGGAGCAACTTCAGGAGCTCTTAGACAAAAAACAGGTAAGGCCGAGCATATCACAATGGGGAGCCCCCGTACTATTTGTGAAAAAAGGGATAGGAGCATAAGATTGTGTATCGATTACCGAGAACTGAATAAGAGCACAATCAAGAACAAATATCCCCATCCAAGGATAGATGACATGTTCGACCAACTCAAGGGAGCTAAAGTATTTTCTAAGCTTGACCTAAGATCCGGCTATCATCAGCTCAATATTAGAGCAGAGGACGTTCCAAAAACTACATTCAGAACAAGATATGGGCACTACGAGTTCACAGTGATGCCATTTGGATTGACGAATGATCCAGCAGCATTCATGGATCTGATGAACCGGGTATTCAAGTCATTCATGGTGGTGTTCATTGACGATATTCTCATATATTCGTCGAGCAAATAAGAACACGAAGAGCATCTTTGGCTCACTCTCCAGACCTTAAGGGAGAAAGAGCTCTACGCCAAATTCAAGAAATGCAAATTCTGGCTAGAGAGCATCGCATTCTTAGGGCACATCATATCAGAAACATGAGTGTCCGTAGACCCCAGGAAGGTAGATGATATTTCTGATTGGCCAAGACCAAAAACGGTGACAAAAATTGGAAGTTTCTTAGGGTTAGCTGGCTATTACCGAAAGTTTGTTGAAGGATTATTGATGTGACTAGAAATAGACACATCTATTGCTTTTAATTGCCCACGATTTGGTATATTTTGATGGATAAATTGATGCATATGCTACCTAATCATATACTTGTGTAAATGTAGGTGGAATCGAAGAAATCGAGCTAACAAGGGCGAATAAGGATCAAGAAATGCATTGGAGTTGACAAGCGATCAAAGTAGACCAAGAAAATGCATAAAAAAGTGGACAAGGGACCGCGATTGATCGCCAAAACAAGCACCGATCGATCTCCAAAATAGAAAATTTGAGCAACAAAATTAAAGTCTCGGCGATCGATCGGCAACATTCTACGATCGATCGTCGAAACATACTGGAAAATAACAAAGAAAAGAAAATACTCGGCGATCGATCGGAAAAAGGCCACGATCGATCACCAAAACTTTTTGGTTGAAAAATAAAGGCTGGTGATCGATCGCTAGCCATCCACGATCGATCGCCAGCAGAATCCTGGATTTTAAGGAAACTCGATTTTTCCTTTCTTGGATAGATTTTTGCCTACCTTATCAGACTCCTACTCTATATACACAATTTTCGGACCTCAAATCAGACTATTCTATCATATTTTAGAGTTAGAACAATTCTCTCTCAACTTTAGAAGATGAACTTGGAGGATTCAAGCACGAAGACGGAATTGACGAGCCGGAATCGTGCTATCTTCTAGTAACTCTTTCTTTAGCTTTTGTTAATGCTTTTATTATTAGTTTTGATTGTTTTTAATTTAGTCATGAGTGGCTAAACTCTTGTGATTCTTGGTTGAAGGAAAACAATACCTTGGGATTTGATGTGACTAAAAATAGACACATCTACTGCGCTTAATTGTCTACGATTTGGTATGTTTTGATGGATAATTTGATACATATGCTACCTAATCGTATATTTGTGTGATTGTAGGGAAATCCAAGAAATCGAGCTAACAAAGGCGAATAAGGATCAAGCAATGCATTGGAGTTGACAAGGGATCAAAGTGGACCAAGAAAAATGCATGAAAATTAATTGAGGAGCTCGATCAATCGCCCAATGAGAGCTCGATCGATCGAGCAAAGCAGAAAAATTAACCACCAAAATTTACGAGTGCTCGATCGATCAGCAAGATGAGTTCGATCGATCGGGAGTGGCAGAAATTTGGCGATCGATCGAGAGAAGTGCTCGATCGATCGACAACCGAGTTTTGGAAATATTGGAGTCTTGATTTCTTTCCTTTTTGCTTGGACTCTAACCTACTAATCAACCTCCTAACCTCTATAAAATCGAGAATATGAGCCTCTTAGACATATTTTCAGACTATTATTCATAGTGGAGACTTAGAATAAAAATTTACTTTGAAGTTTTGAAGACGGATTGAAGAATAGACACAAAGGTGGGATTGCAACCTCGACGAGTGGTACTATGTCTTAGTTTTTGTTTATGATTTACATACATTGTTTTGTTATTTTTGCATTGATTATGTGTAGCTAAACTCATCCTCTTGGTTGAGGAAGACAAAACCATTGGGATTTAATTTATTCAAGATATTGTTGTTTTGAATTGGTGATTTTTATTGAATATCATAAGTTTTTCTTTTATTCATGCCATGATTGTGTTGTTGATTGTTAGATTAGCTACCTAATGATTTTTCGTACAATCTAATGCTAAGTTTGATATCAAATCCGTAATTGTTTGATTAATTGAATTTGCGAAGCAACTAGGATTGATAATTCTCTGCTGTTGATGTTATTAAACTCCTAGGGAAAACTTTTGACTAGATTAAACATAAACTGCTGTTGTTTATGTTGTTTAGCTTCACCAATCCTACTTGTTCTTATGCTATCGATAGTTTAAATCTTAACTGCTGTTGTTATGATTGATTAATCGATAAGGGTTAAATTTGGATGCTGTTTTCGATTTAACTAAACTTAAGGTGGGATATGAGTTAAATCATCAATGGTGAATATTCATGCATAAAAATTACATATGTGAGAAAATCGATGAATGAATAAACGAATTCCAATGGTAGCGTCGACCGAAACCAAGATCTCTCTTTAATTGATTTATTCATAATTTATTTCAATCTTGCATCCTACATAATTTTAGATAATTACTACTTTCAAACCCCCCCTATTTTGATACTTGTTAGCACAAAGATACTCATTTCCCTGTGGGATCGATCCCTACTTACACTGATACATTAATTTGTTGTTAACTGAGAATGGTTAATTTGGGCGTACACGATAAGCGCTACCAAATTTTGGCGCCACCAAATTTTGGCGCCGTTGCCGGGGAAGGCATTGTTATTTTTGTGCTAATTTTTTTAACTACTAGATATTGCTCTTTGTCTTCCTATACTACTCTTGTTTATTCATGCACACAGGATATCATTCAGAGGGAGACGAATATCAATACGATTCTGAGATTGAAAGAACCCTACATCGACGTAGGAGAGATACTCGTAGGAGACAAGAAGAAGACGAACGAATTACCATGGCAGAGAACCAGAGTCTGAGACAGCTAGCAAATCCTAACTTGGATCATAAGCCCCTCTGCATTACTTTTCCTACTCTTGCTACTAATATCAATTTTGAATTAAAGTCTGGTTTAATACATCTCTTACCCTCGTTTCATGGTCTTGCAGGTGAAGATCCTCATAAACACTTAATGAAATTTCACGTGGTTTGCACCACCATGAAACCAACTAGGATCACTGAGGAACAAATCAAGCTAAGAGCCTTTCCTTTCACACTAAAGGACGCTGCGAAGGATTGACTATTCTATCTATCATCCGGCTTGATCACTACATGGAACGATTTGAAGAGGATCTTTCTTGAAAAATATTTTCCAGCATCAAGAGCCGCCAACATAAGGAAGGAGATCTACAGCATTAGGCAATTCACTAGGGAAACACTTCACGAATATTGGGAATGTTTCAAAAAGTTGTGTGCAAGCTGCCCACAACATCAGATAAGTGAACATCTCCTCATTCAATACTATTATGAAGGTTTGTTGTCTAGTGACAGGAATCTAGTAGATGCTGCAAGCGGTGGAGCTTTTGTAGATAAAACACGGGAAGAGGCGAGGAATTTGATAGCTAACATGGCAGCCAATTCACAGCAATTTGGCGACTTTAGGGCCGAACCACCTCAAAGGAAACAAACTGAGGTAAACATATCTAACCTTGAACAACAATTAATTAGTTTAACCTCTCTTGTTCGACAGATGTCAGGTGGGAATGGGCAAAATGTTAAGCCATGTGGGATTTGCTTAGAGATGAGTCATGCAACCGACGCATGTCCTTCACTTCAAGAACCACCTAGTGAGCAAGCAAACGCTGCGGGCGGATTTCCGGGACAACCACAACGAAGATATGACCCTTTTTCTAGCACTTACAACCCAGGATGGAGGGATCATCCAAACTTGAGATATGAGAACCAAGCGGAACCACAAATGCAGTCTAATCCGCCACCCTACCGACCACCATTCCAAAGCCCACAACAAAATTCTCAATTCCCTACTACTACTGATAGACTTGAGAATATTGTTCAAGATCTTTCTCATAATGTTACTAAATTTCAACATGAGACAAGGGCGAGCATTCAAAGTTTAAACACTCAAGTGGGACAACTTGCAACCAATCTTAATCCGTTGGAAGCTCAAGGATCCCATAAATTACCCTCCTAGCCAGTGATGAATCCACGAGAGAATGCAAGCGCCATTAAGCTAAGGAATGGTAAGGAATTGGAAGAACCGGAGAAGTTGGAAATCCAGCATACTACACAAGAGGAGGAACAAGAACTTGAGCACAAGGGAAAGGAATCTACACAAGAGGAGGAACCTCGAGGTAAGTCTCCTCCACCTTTTGAATATAAAAATGAACCCCCTTTTCCTCTTGCTTTGCAGGATAGTAGAAAAGATGAGAACATCAAGGATCTCTACAACACCTTCGAAGATGCGAAGTGAATATTCCATTGTTGGACGCTATTAAGCAAGTACCCCGCTACACAAATTTTTTGAAGGAATTATGCACTGCCAACCGTAATAAAAAATTGAAGGGATGCCAAAAAGTTGAGTTAGGGGAGAACATCTCCGCTGTTATTCAAAGGAAGATCCCCACCAAGTGCAAGGACCCAGGTATGTTCACCATCCCATGCACAATTGGCAACACACGCCTAGAAAAAGCCATGCTAGATTTAGGAGCATCGATAAATGTCATGCCATATTCTCTTTATGCTTCATTAAATCTAGGACCTTTAAGTGAAACTAGGGTGGTTGTCCAATTAGCGGATATGTCTAATGTATACCCCAAAGGAATTCTAGAGGATGTATTGGTGAAAGTAAATGATTTGGTCTTCCCCGCGGATTTTTATGTGCTTGATATGGCAAATAGTGACAATAGTTGCCCATATTATTGGGAAGACCATTTTTGAAGACTTCTAAGACTAAGATAGATGTTCATAGTTGCACACTCACTATGGAATTTGATGGTGAGGTCGTTAAATTTAATATACATGACGCCATGAAATATCCTTGTGACGATGATGATACTGTTTATTCTATCGATATTATTGATTACTTGTCCCAAGGTTTCTTTGAGCTTGCAGGTAAAGAGGAATTGGAGATAGCCCTAACAACACCACTCACCCATCATGAGGAAGAGTTGTCACTTGGTGACGAAGTAGAGAAAGCAGTCATCACCTTGGATACTACCCCTGATATACAAGGTAATGTTTCATTTATTTCATTACCCATTTCTAACACTAGGCCACTACCTTCTATCTCACAGGCACCCACTATTGAGTTGAAGCAGCTACCAGGCCACCTAAAGTATGTATTCATTGGAGAAGGAGATACACTACCCGTGATCATATCTAGCAAGTTGGGAGATGACCAAGAGGAGGAACTTATTCAAGTGCTCAAAGATCACAAAACCGCCATTGGATGGATAATTGCGGATATTAAAGGAATAAGCCCTTCTACATGCATGCATAGGATCCTACTTGAAGATGGAAGTAATCCCACACGCCAACCACAAAGAAAACTAAACCCACCGATGATGGAAGTTGTGAAGGAAGAGATCCTCAAACTCCTAGCCGTTGGAGTGATATACCCAATTTCTTACAGTCAATGGGTGAGCCCAATCCAAGTGGTACCAAAGAAGACTGGCATCACAGTGGTGACAAACAAGGATAATGAACTAGTCACCACCCGCATTCAAAATGGATGGAGAGTTTGCATCGACTATCGAAAGCTGAATGCCGTGACCCGCAAGGATCACTTCCCTTTACCCTTCATTGATCAAATGCTTGAAAGGTTAGCATGTCACTCTTACTATTGCTTTCTTGATGGATATTCTGGTTATTTTCAGATTGCTATTGCCCTTGAGGATCAAGAAAAGACAACATTTACATGCCCCTTTGGAACTTTCGCTTATAGACGCATGCCCTTTGGACTTTGCAACGCACCGGCCACTTTTCAACGGTGTATGATTAGTATATTTTCCGAGTACACTGAGCATATATTAGAGGTTTTTTATGGATGAATTTACTGTTTATGGTGACTCCTTCAATACCTATTTAACTAACCGTACACTTGTCCTTAAGCGTTGTATTGAAACTAACCTTGTGCTCAATTCTGAAAAATGTCATTTTATGGTGGAGCAAGGTATAATGTTGAGTCATGTTGTTTCTTCCAAAGGTATGGAGGTAGATAAAGCAAAAATTGACATAATTCAAACTTTACCCTACCCTATTTGTGTGCGGGATGTGCGGTCCTTTCTTGGCCATGCAGGTTTCTATAGGAGATATATCAAGGACTTCGCAAAGATTGCATCACCATTGTGCAAACTGTTGCAAAAGGAAGTTGTATTCGAATTTGATGAAGCATGCAAGACGGCCTTTGAACATTGAAAACATCTTTGACGTCTGCACCCATCATCCAACCACCTGACTGGACCAAGCTATTTGTGATAATGTGTGATGCTAGTGACTATGCTGTGGGAGCTATCTTGGGTCAAAGAATTGGAAAAGTTTCTCATGTTATCTACTACGCATCCAAGACCTTGAACGAAGCCCAACTCAACTACACCACTACAGAAAAGGAGTTTTTAGCTGTTGTTTTTGCTTTTGAAAAATTTAGATCATATTTGCTTGGTACTAAAGTTGTTGTTTTCTCTGATCATGCAACACTTAGGTATTTGATGAAGAAGAAAGAAGCAAAGCCACAGCTGATACGATGGATCTTACTATTGAGCGAGTTTTATTTGGAGATCCAAGACAAAAAGGGGACTGAAAACACCGTAGATGACCACTTGAGTCGTCTACCACACATCGATGATGAACTTTGCCTAAAAGAAGAATTTCCTCACGAGCATCTTCTCTCCATTCATGCAAAATTCCCATGGTACGTTGATATTGTTAATTATTTGGCCACTAATCAATTTCCTGCTGATAATCTAGGGCCAAGAAAGCGAAGATCAAAAGGTATGGGACGATCCATATCTTGGGAAGCAATCAAGTCATTAGACTATGCGTCTCTGACAATGAGGTAATTTCAATACTAAATTTTGCCATGCTTATGCATGTGGAGGACACTTTGGCGTCAAGAGGACTTCAAGAAAAGTACTTGAATGTGGTTTCTTCTGGCCATCCCTGTTTCGAGACACACATACCTTTTGCAAGTCATGCACTGAATGTCAAAAGACAGGTAACATTTCTCAATGCAAGGAGATGCCCCAACAACCCATACTCATTTGTGAAATTTTTGACGTATGGGGCATCGATTTCATGGGACCTTTTCCTATCTCTTATGGGAATATATATATTTTACTTGCAGTGGACTATGTTTCAAAATGGGTGGAAGCCATAGCCACCCGGACTAATGACTCTATCGCAGTTGCAGGATTCTTGAAACACAACATTTTCTCTAGGTTTGGAGTCCAAGGGCAATCATCAGTGACAGAGGCACTCATTTTTGCAATAGGACGGTGGTAAGTTTGTTGAAGAAATATCATATAACACATAAGGTTTCCACTGCCTACCATCCTCAAACAAATGGTCAAGCCGAAGTGTCCAATCGAGAGGTCAAATCCATCTTAGAAAAGACTGTAAACCCTACGAGGAAAGATTGGAGCTTACGTTTGGACGATGCGCTATGGGCATATCGCACAGCATATAAGACACCCACAGGTATGTCTCCTTTTCGATTTACTTTGGCAAACCATGCCATCTTCCTGTAGAATTGGAGCATAGGGCCTATTGGGCTATCAAGAACTTGAACATGAAGCTGGATGCAAGTGGTGAGCATAGGAAGTTGCGGCTGCAAGAATTGGAAGAGATCCGAAATGATGCGTATGCAAGTTCAAAATTTATAAAGAGAAGACAAAGGAATTTCATGATAAGATGATCTCGAGAAGGACATTCGAAGTTGGTCAAAAAGTCCTACTCTATCACTCACGCCTTCGACTATTTCCGGGTAAGTTACGTTCTAAATGGAATGGGCCTTATCTAGTTACCAATGTTTCTTCTTCTGGTGCAGTGGAAATTCAAAGCTTAAACACAACGAAGAAATTCACGATGAATGGCCATCGACTGAAACACTATTACGAGGGAATGCAAGACGAGGGAGCAATTAAATTGGCACTCAAAGACCCACCCATGGGTGACTGATCAAGAAGGACTGGAGTCGGGCCACCGACGTTAAACAGAGGCGCTGCTTGGGAGGCAACCCAAGGGGAGTTAGTTTCCCTTTCTTTTTATTTTTTTTATTGCTTTATTAGTTAGACTTTTCTCTTTTCTTGTATTTTTGCCTTACATTGGGGACAATGTAAGATTTAAGTATGTGGGAGGGATTAGTGGTGTGTTATTGCTTTCCTATTACAAAAATACAAAAAAATCGAAAATTTGAAAATTTTGAGCTCATAATTAGTAATGAACACATGCTTAGAATCACTAGCCCATGATGAAACCTAATTGATGGCATGCATGCTTTTGAGCATATGTGAATTGTTAACCTTGGAACACTTTGAACTCTAATACAAAGTGTGCTTTGACTTAGTAATTGAATATTTTGAGCACGAATCCGTCATGACTTGTGAAGTGTGTATAACTTAGTGAAGATTGTGTAAATTTTGTGATAGTCTTAAGAAGTCTCCAATACATGCTAGAACTTAACTACATGCTCTTTGAGGTGTATGTCTAGACTACTTGCGAACAAGAAAGTGATATAGGCAATCTTTGATGCGTTTGAGCCTTTCAAGCCTACCATGTAAAGAAAATCAATCCCTAGTACCTATTTTGAGCTTTAATGCAAAAGAATGGTTGTATGCTGAGCATACAAACAACCCTCACTCGACATTCTTTGACTAGCTTATCATCCGTCCCTAATAAGCCTAAATGTGATTTTAATACATACCTTTGAAGGGAGTATGATGTGTTTCATTCACATGCACTTATGTATTCATTAATTCATATGTTTTGAGCTACATTGTCAAAAGAATGAAATGCATGAAAGAAAAGGGATGCCTTGAAAAGAATTAATACAAATATGACTCCAAGGGGAACCAAGGCACAAAAGAGTAAAAAAATGATTAAAGTTTACATTGCAAAAAAATCATGCAAGAAGAGAAGCTAATTATTGTGCATATCATTATACTCTCTTGTTTGATACTCTTTTCCCTTTATTTCATAAGGCAATACCTAGGCCAAGCTACAAGCTAATAAAGACCTACTTGATTTGTGTTTGCAAGTGGCTAAGATAATGGAGAAGGGTGTGCAAGTTAGCTTATACTTGTATTGGTGTACAACTTGAACTATTGTAGGTTTACATTTGTTGGATCTATAATTTGCATATGACATTTGTTTATGACAACACACGCACGTTCACTGCTTTGTTAAGTATGAAATGTTTAGGGATTGCACTGTTAACTTTTCACCGCCTTTCATTACTATGCATCTTTTAACATTGTTGATGCATTAAAAGTGAGGAGGAGTTAATTTGTTATGATGCTATGAGCCAGCAAAAAGATTGTAGTTTTGTCTGATATTACTCTAGGTCGAGTAAAGTATAAGTATGAGGATATTTGATGTGACTAGAAATAGGCACATCTACTGTGCTTAATTGTCTACGATTTGGTATGTTTTGATGGATAATTTTATACATAAGCTACCTAATCGTATATTTGTGTAATTGTAGGGAAATCCAAGAAATCGAGCAAACAAAGGCGAATAAGGATCAAGCATTGCATTGGAGTTGACAAGGGATCAAAGTGGACCAAGAAAAATGCATGAAAATTAATTGAAGAGCTCGATCAATCGCTCAAGGAGAGCTCGATCGATCGAGCAAAGCAGAAAAATTAACCACCAAAATTTACGAGTGCTCGATCGATCGGCAAGATGAGTTCGATCGATCGGGAGTGGCAGAAATTTGGCGATCGATCGATCGACAGCCGAGTTTTGGAAATATTGGAGTCTTGATTTCTTTTCTTTTTGCTTGGACTCTAACCTACTAATCAGCCTCTTAACCTCTATAAAATCGAGAATATGAGCCTCTTAGACATATTTTCAGACTATTATTCATAGTGGAGACTTAGAATAAAAATTTACTTTGAAGTTTTGAAGACAGATTGAAGAATAGATACAAAGGCGGGATTGCAACCTCGACGAGTGGCGACTATTCTAGTTTGTCTTAGTTTTTGTTTATGATTTATGTCAGGATCGATTCTGGGGGTGGGTTGCCATTCCACACCCGAGTTCAACCAACTTGAGCTTCAATAGCTCGTGTTCTTGAATTAATGCACCGAGAGATTATATCGAGTTCAATTACAAAATCGAGCGGAAGACACTCGACATAACCCGCTCTAAAACGATTAAACATTTGAAAGGCATTTTAAAGATATGCAATTAAAGTAAATAAACAAGCATTTGTTTATGGAAGTTCGAAGGTGGTGTAATCCTTCTACGTCTCGGCTTCTTCCACCTCATGGAAGGAATCCACTAGAAGACTTTGATTTATACAATCCCGTTGTACAAACCCGATCCAGTTGGGAATTCCCCATCCAACTAGAACTCCTAGCAACTCAACTATGTATGTTCTTTAATGTCTCACATACAAAGACCTCTCATCGGTTGTGGTAAATCATCAACCGTTACAATGGTATTCACTCTTCTATTAAGCTCTCATATACAATGAATAGAGTGAATACAAAGGCACAAATGATTCCATAATGAATCTGATACAGCAAGGTAAGAGGTGCCAAAGGTTTGGGGAGTTCTCTTCATTTAGCAACTTTTGTCTTTGAAGTTCCCCAATTGAATCCCAAGTGGGTTTGCTTTGGAAGGCTTGGATAGATCTTCAATCAGCTGTTATTGAGCTTCCAACTCATGTATATATAGCCTCAAGTAATGATATATACGTTAGACACAAGAATATGCCCGTTGGAGAAGGTTCTGCACGATTCCCGAGCTTGCAAGGGTCATATTCTTGTTTCTGGGCTATTTGTATTTCAGACCGGATTGGGCGGATCAGCTTGGGCAGATCAGTTTGGCCGGATCAGCATGGTAGATCAGTCTGGCAGATCAGCACGGGCATATCAGTCTGTTCCGGATCAGCACGGGCAGATCAGTCTGGTCCGGATCAGTCTGGACAATCAGCTTGATACAAAAACAGATTGATAAACTTGCTCTTCAATCTGTTGCTTGTAACTCTTGATTCTTTGATATCTGGGCAAAGTGATCTACATTAAAGTTGTATTCCTTTCTCTTATCTTTCCACGGAATCAAGAATCGCTCGATTTCGAGTTTGTATGAGAGAGTTATGCTCAAAATACGAGGCAATGCTTCTGCTGTCTGTTTGCTGGATGCAGCAGCACATGACGTTACTTGCAGAAGCTTTTGGCCATCTTAACGTCCGATTCAGTCTTTCACTTCCAAAAAGGACTTGTAGATCTTTGTCTTAGCTTTCCAACACATACTGAATCGTTCCGTTCCGATAATCGATCTAAGCGTTATGGCCAACAGACTGACAGTTGCTTGCTAAAACAACTCGATCTTACAGGCGTCACATGGCGTGACTTGCAGAAGCCTTTTGGACATCGTAACGTCCGATTCAGTCTTTCACTTTCAATGATGACTTGTATATCATTGTCTTAGATTTCCAATCCATACTGAATCGTCTCGTTCCGATAAGCGAACTAAGAGTTATGCCCACCAGACTGACAGTTGCTTGCTGAAACAGCTTGCTGTTTCTTCGCGGTACAGCTCGATCTTGCAGGCGTCTTTTCTCCTTGATAACATTCGAACTAGCCAATATGATGTGATATATGACTTTTAGTATTTTGAGTTGGCTGTTCAATCTCTTTGGAAGCACGCCATTTCGATATTCGAGCTATGAGATATGATTGAAACAAACCGCTCTGCCAGAATTCCAGTCTTGGTCCAGCTTGATATTTTTAAGCTACTTCTTTGTAATTCATCAAGCTCTTAATTATGATCTATGAACTGCACACTTGATGAAATATGTTAGCAACACAATAACAAGTTTGTTAACATCAAAACCAAGATTATTCGGGTTTCCAAAACCCAACAATCTCCCCCTTTTTGATGATCACAAAACTTGAATAAAAATATGAACATTAAAACACAATGTTGCATAACAAGAAAAATCATATTTTTTAAACAACATATTTCTCCCCCTTTTTGTGTGAATAAAAAAGGAAGACAAATAAAATTTACTCCCCCCCAAGGATTGAGATTAAACTCTCCCCCTTAATTTTAAAATGTTTGAAAGTTTGAGCAAGAGAGGGGCAAATGGGGTAGGCTAAAACAAATTAAAAAAATGCAATGCACATTAAATTTTTGAACAAAAATAACCTCTTTTGATGATGCATGAAGCATACTTGGCAACAAATTTGAATTTCTTGACAAAACTCAACAATGTCCATTTCATCTTTCAGCGGTGGCAGCACATGAGTCAACTTTGCAGAATAAACTGCTGTTGCTCGTGAAGAATTAGGCTGCAAGACCTATACCGTTGCGATCCTCTATGAGTATAGTTTGCAACGCAAAAAACGGTTCGTCATTTGGACATCCGAGCAAGATGTTATGCCAATTCTCCCAATAACTATAGTTAAGGGTAATGACGCAACATCAATCTTTAAAACCATACACTGGCACAAGCGCCACGTGTTCGACCGATCACAAAGCAGAGGCAATTGTTGAACCTCAACAATCCCTCCCCCAATAATTGCACTCTCTGCAACTCATGGGAATCGAACACGCGACCTGGCTCTGATACCACTTGTCAGGATCGATTCCGGGGGTGGGTTGCCATTCCACACCCGAGTTCAACCAACTTGAGCTTCAATAGCTCGTGTTCTTGAATTAATGCACCGAGAGATTATATCGAGTTCGATTACAAATCGAGCGGAAGACACTCGACATAACCCGCTCTAAAACCGATTAAACATTTGAAAGGCATTTTAAAGATATGCAATTAAACTAAATAAACAAGCATTTGTTTATGGAAGTTCGAAGGTGGTGTAATCCTTCTACGTCTCGGCTTCTTCCACCTCATGGAAGGAATCCACTAGAAGACTTTGATTTATACAATCCCGTTGTACAAAACCGATCCAGTTGGGAATTCCCCATCCAACTAGAACTCCTAGCAACTCAACTATGTATGTTCTTTAATGTCTCACATACAAAGACCTCTCATCGGTTGTGATAAATCATCAACCGTTACAATGGTATTCACTCTTCTATTAAGCTCTCATATACAATGAATAGAGTGAATACAAAGGCACAAATGATTCCATAATGAATCTGATACAGCAAGGTAAGAGGTGCCAAAGGTTTGGGGAGTGCTCTTCATTTAACAACTTTTGTCTTTGAAGTTCCCCAATTGAATCCCAAGTGGGTTTGCTTTGGAAGACTTGGATTGATCTTCAATCAGCTGTTATTGAGCTTCCAAATCATGTATATATAGCCTCAAGTAATGATATATACGTTAGACACAAGAATATGCCCGTTGGAGAAGGTTCTGCACGATTCCCGAGCTTGCAACGGTCATATTCTGGTTTCTGGGCTATTTGTATTTCGGACCGGATTGGGCGGATCAGCTTGGGCAGATCAGTCTGGCCGGATCAGCATGGTAGATCAGTCTGGCAGATCAGCACGGGCATATCAGTCTGGTCCGGATCAGCACGGGCAGATCAGTCTGGTCCGGATCAGTCTGGACAATCAGCTTGATACAAAAACAGATTGATAAACTTGCTCTTTGATCTGTTGCTTGTAAATATTGATTCTTTGATTTCTTGGTAAATGATCTACATGCAAGTTGTAGCCCTTTCTCTTAGCTTTCCACGGAATCAAGAATCGCTCGATTTCGAGTTTGTATGAGAGAGTTATGCTCGAAATACAAGGCGATGCTCATGCTGTCTGTTTGCTGGATGTAGCAGCACATGGCGTTACTTGCAGAAGCTTTTTGGCCATCTTAACGTCCGATTAAGTCTTTCACTTCCAATGATGACTTGTAGATCTTTGTCTTAGCTTTCCAACCCATACTGAATCGTTCCGTTCCCATAAGCGAGCTAAGAGTTATGGCCAACAGACTGGCAGTTGCTTGCTGAAGCAGCTCGATCTTACAGGCGTCACATGGCGTGACTTGCAGAAGCCTTTTGGACATCGTAACGTCCGATTCAGTCTTTCACTTCCAAAGATGACTTGTAGATCTTTGTCTTAGATACAGTATACATCCTGGAGGAAAGAAAATATATCATGATTTACGTACCCAATTTTGGTGGAAACGTATGAAACAGGATGTGATGAGCTTTGTGAAACGGTGTTTGATCTGTCAACAAGTGAAAGCGGAAAGACAGAAACCAGGAGGTGAATTACACAGTTTGGAAATTCCTCAGTGGGAATGGGAACATATCACGATGGATTTTGTGACTCATTTGCCACGGACGTCTTCTGGTTGCGATGCTATTTGGGTGATCGTTGACCGACTCACCAAAGTATCTCATTTCGTGCCATATTGTATGACATTTACATATCTGAGAATGGCACAGTTGTACATTCAACATGTAGTGAGACTACATGGTATACCAGTTTCCATTGTATCGGATAGGGATCCGAGATTTACTTCTCATTTTTGGGAAGGGTTACAGACAGCGTTGGGAACTGAAGTGCGGTTGAGTACATCATATCATCCTCAGACAGATGGACAAACAGAGCGTACGATACAGACACTTGAGGATATGTTACGTGCCTGTGTATTAGAGTTTGATACCTCATGGCAAGAGTCATTGCCATTAGTGGAATTTTCATATAACAACAGTTATCAGTCTAGTATACAGATGGCACCATTTGAGGCTTTGTATGGGCGACGATGTAGATCGCCATTGTATTGGGATAATGTGGATCAGTCTTCCTTACATGGACCGGATATGATTCATGAAATGGAAGCGAAAGTGAAGTTAATTCGATTGAAACTTAAAGCTGCTCAGGATAGACAGACTGCTTATGCCAATAAGCGACGTAGACCACTTGAATTTCAAGTTGGTGACCGTGTGTTATTAAAAATCTCACCTTTTAAAGGTGTAGTACGGTTTGGTAAACGTGGAAAATTGTCTCCACGGTATGTTGGTCCGTATGAGGTATTGCAACGTATTGGTACGTTGGCACTACCGCCGTCCTTGAGTAGTATTCATGATGTTTTTCATGTTTCATTGTTGAGAAAGTATGAACCAGATCCGAGTCATGTATTACAGTTACCTGATGTACAGTTGGATACGGATGTGTCGTATGAGGAACGACCGGTTATGATCTTGGATCGAGCTGAACGCAGGTTGCGTAATAAAGTGATTCATATGGTTAAGGTACAGTGGGACAGACGGGGTGTCGAAGAGGCAACGTGGTAGACGGAGCAGCATATGATGCAACGGTATCTAGAGTTGTTTTCTGGTATGTTGATATGTTAATTATACATGTTTCTTATGTTCCATATATCATATATGTTATTATGTGAAGCATGTATTATGTTTATATGCAATTTTGAGGACGAAATTCAATAAGTGGGGGAGAATTGTAATGCCTCGATTTGTTTTATATACATATGATATGATTATGGTGTAATTATATCAAATGACGATATGATAATGGGGGTTCGGGTGGAACCTACATGTATGAAATGATATATGGCAAGGAATGAAACATGGTGTACAATGATTTGAATAGTAACATATCAAGCAACATGAACTAGTAGGCATTTGAATATGCATGTGAATTTAATTTGAATTTGAGTTGCATTTGAATTTGGATTTCATCTTCATGTACATGTTACTTAACATGTCATTAACTTCAAATGACATGATATCAAGTGATTTAGGGAACTAATGACCTTATATCAAGTGATTTAGGGAGAAGCATCACATAGTTTCTCATCTTTCACCTACAAAAACACTACACAAGCTCCTCTCCATCTCTTTCAAGTTCTTTTTGGTTTGAGCTTGGGCTTCACTTGTGAATTGAGCTAGGAAGTTGTGTGAAGTGATTTCTTCATATCTTGGTAAGGAATTCATGGTTTTATACTTGAATTATGTAATTGGTGTTGGTGTATGTGAAGTGGAACATCAAATGTTCATGTGAAGAATCATATCATGTTTATATGCTATGAATTGGATTCTAAGATGGTGGAAACATGTTGTTATGTTATTAGAGAGTGCATGAAACTTGTTTACATGTTGAATTTCGAGTTATAGGAGAAGAGCTAGGAAGATAAGCTCAAAATCGCCATGTTTTTCAAGAAAACAGAGTAGGCGATCGATCGCGACGTATGAGGCAATCGATCGCCTGTGGCTAAACATGAGTGTGGCGGTGCATTGAGGGATCGATCGCTTCATGTGGCAATCGATCGCCTTGAGGCAGTATGTTTTCGAAAGGGGAGGCGACCGATCGCGTGAAATTAAGAGATCGATCGCCTAGGACCAAAACTTTAGGCGATCGATCGCCTCAAATCATGAAATCGATCGCCAGGGCCAGAATGTTGAAAAATGTTATATTTTTCTAGAATTTGATTTTAATGCCTATGATAACATGATATATTGTTGGCATTGTTGTAGCATCATCTCAAGGGACAGGACAACGAGGCAATTAGCCAGTGACGCCTAAATTAAATCGTTTGTGTCGCAGTACAGGTACGTGTTGACGTACGGAGTATAGATATTATGATGATGATGTTATGATTTTGATATCATATGATTTATGTTAGCTTTGTGTCATATGATTGGTAGTATCATATGCATGTACATACATGGATTTATGATTGGGAGGATGCCTTGATAGATATGTGTATATACTTTGGTAAGATCATTGCCTTGATAGATATGCCAGGTTTGGTATATGCTTTGGCTGGGATCGTTGCCACGATAGATATACTACATATGCTTTGGCTTGAGAGATATACGCCTGGTTTGGGTATATACTTTGGCTATTATCACAGATGAGTACGGTACTATGATATGTGTTGCTAATATGAAGATGTGATGTGGTTCCACTGACATATTGAGCTGAATAGGCATATCATATTGGGCTCGTGATAATAGGGTGATTGATGAGACATGTCATGACATAGTTGCATTTGTTGATGCATGAGACAAAGCATTCACATTGGATATGATTATTATTGCTTTATCATTGCTATTGTGTTTTGATATTGCACTAAGATTGTTGTTATCTATACTCACGTTGTGTGAATGTTTCTGTAGGGACTCGTAGACGTGGGGAGACGGGATGTGAGTCATTTTCCGCTGCGAGCTGAACCACTGCCTAGGAGTTATCTTGTAGTAGGTTGTTGTTTGTACATATGATGTGTAGTTGATATGTTTTTATAAACCCTGTAACAACTTAACTAGTACGATACTCTTAATCAGTGCTTGTTATTACTTAATTCAGACTCACATATGTATGTTAACATGATACATAATGGATTAAGTAACAAGGACCCACATTAGTGGTATCTGAGCAGTGGTTCGAGAACGGGATGAACATGGGTAGATGAAGTGTAATAGGGAGTTACCTAAACACTTGAAAACATGTTGAGAATGGTCATATCATGTTAGGATTTGTAATGTAATGTTCTTCTAACATGTTTTATCATGTTGAATGTTCTTGTTAACCCTTGATATACAGTTATGACAGACAGAGGGTATCATGAGGATGTTGGGATGCCATAAGTGGCAATGCTAGTGTGAGGATGGCGCCTGTGCCACCACCACCAATTGAGCAACGGCCAGTGGAACTGGTATTGTTGCCGGGGGAATTGACGTTGACGCAATTTCTGAGTTATCAGCCACCCAGGTTTGAGGGGACTGAATCAGGGGAACTGGCGGAGGAATGGCTGGAACGTGTGGAACAGATATTTGTGTCAGCACCGTGTGCCAAGACTGCTTGGTTACGCTTAGCTGAATTCCAGTTAGCTAAGAAAGCTATGATGAGGTGGAAATCCACAGTGCTTGAGCTGAGGGCTCAAGGACAGACAGTGAACTAGGATGTGTTTAGAACGAAGTTTCTTGAGCATTATTTCTCTGTTGCTGCAAGACAGAGGAAAGAGGGTGAATTTACAAACTTGAGACATGGATCAATGACAGTATCGGATTATGCTGTACAATATTCTTCTTTGCTCCGGTATGTGCCACATATTGCGGTAAACACAAAGGCAAAGATCAGACAATTTGTGAAAGGTTTGAGGCCTGAATTGTTTGATAGGGTCATGTCCAATAACCCTACATCATATGAAGAAGCATTGACTAGAGCCGAGATGGCTGAGATTGCCGTAGGGGTATACAAAGATGTTGGACAAGCCCAACCACCTACATCTGAGAGTATGAGACCTAAAGGAGAATCATTTAAATCACCACGAGGTGGTGCATCTTCCTCTCGATTTAGTGGAAAACGGTTTACAATGCGAAAGGGTGGTGAACGAGGTTCAAAAGGACAGTATCAAGGGACTAGTAGTAGTAGTGGACGAGGATTACAATGTTTTAAATGTGGAGGGCCACATTTTCAAAGAAATTGTCCACAGTTTGATACCGTGGTTTGTTTCCATTGTGGGAAGCCAGGACATGTGATCCGTGATTGTCCTCAGTGGACAACAGAGAAGAGGACCCATGTCAGAGAATACAGTACAACAGAGACCACAGGGTGTACCACAGTCTGGTGGAGGACAGAGGGCAGGACCACCTCAGGCTCAGGTATATGCACTGAACAGGGAGGAAGCAGAGGCAGCTCCTGATGATGTGATAGCGGGTAAGTGTACTTTATTAACTTATCCAGCTTTACTGTTGATTGATACTGGTGCATCACATTCTTTTGTTGCACAAAATTTTATTGACCGGTATCATATATGCTCGTCTCCACTGTTGATGCCTCTTTATGTTTCGACACCCATGGGAACTACTGTGATGGCTTGTCAGAGTGTGTCTGATTGTGATATTCAGTTTGAGACTGAGTATGGTTTACAAGTTGATTTGATTGTGTTAGATATGACAAATTTTGATTGTATTCTTGGAATCGATGTGTTGAGTAAATATTAGTCTGTTGTGGATTGTTGTCAGAAGATAGGGAGATTTCAGTCTGATACTGGAAATCAATGGTTCTTCTATGGCCAAGGATCGAGGGCGAGGATTCCTTTGATATCAGCAATCCGAATGTCGCGTTTGTTAGAACGTGGACATGCGGGTTATTTGATTTATGCCCTTGATGTAACTGAACAGAAAATAGAAAGGAAAGTGGAGGAGATACCAGTGGTTGCAGAATATGCGGATGTGTTTCCAGACGAGATACCTAGATTCCCACCGAGTCGAGAAGTGGAATTTGGTATTGATTTGATACCTGGTACTTCTGCAATTTCACGAGCTCCTTATCGGATGACACCAATTGAATTGAAAGAATTGAAAACTCAATTGCAAGACTTATTGGACAAGGGGTATATACGTCCTAGTGTATCGTCTTGGGGTGCTCCGGTGTTATTTGTTAAGAAGAAGGATGGGACTGTGTATTGACTATCGACAATTGAACAAGGTAACAATAAAGAATAAATATCATCTTCCTCGTATTGATGATTTGTTTGATCAGTTGCAAGGATCAAGGATTTATTCAAAGATTGATTTGAGGTCAGGATATCATCAAATACGTGTGAGGGAAGGAGATATACAGAAGACAGCATTCAGAACTCGTTATGGACATTATGAGTTTCTGGTGATGCCATTTGGAGTGACAAATGCTCCCGCTGTCTTTATGAGTTTAATGAATCGTGTGTTCCAGGAATACCTTGATCGATTTGTCATCGTCTTTATCGATGATATATTGATCTATTCACAGAGTGATGCAGAACATGTTCAACATTTGCATATGGTATTGCAATTGTTGAGGACACATCAGTTATATGCCAAACTCAGTAAGTGTGAGTTTTGGTTGAATATTGTTGGCTTTTTGGGACATGTAATTTCAGAAGAAGGTATATCAGTTGATCCGAAGAAAATTGAAGCAGTGTTGAATTGGTCAGCACCTATTTCTGTGCCAGAGATTCGTAGTTTCTTGGGTTTGGCTGGCTATTATAGACGATTTGTTGAAGGATTTTCATCAATTGCCAAACCATTAACACAATTGACACAGAAAGGAGTACCGTTTCGATGGTCGGAGGCATGTGTGCGTAGTTTTCAGGAATTGAAACATCGATTAACTACAGCTCCAGTTTTGATTATTCCATCGGAGCATGACAGATTTGCTTTATATACTGATGCATCATTCTTAGGTTTGGGTTGTGTATTGATGCAGGATAAACATGTAGTGGCTTATGCATCACGACAATTGAAGCCACATGAAATGAGATATCCAGTACATGATCTGGAATTAGCTGCCATTGTCTTTGCCTTGAAGATATGGCGACATTATTTATATGGTACGTCGTTTACCATATATACAGATCATAAGAGTTTAAAGTTTTTATTCACTCAAGCAGAGTTGAATATGAGACAAAGAAGATGGATGGATCTGTTGAAAGATTATGATTGTGAGATTGAATATCATCCAGGAAAGGCTAATCTTACAGCAGATGCCTCGAGTCGAAAAGTACATCATACGGCTGATGAGATGATTCATTTATCAGCGTTGATGACTTCTTGTTGTACTTTGGGTTATGATTTTGATGTGGAAACAGTGCCAGTACGGGTATCAACATTGTTAGTTGAACCCGACATTTTTGAGAAAATAAGAACGGCACAAATGACTGATGATGAAGTACAACATTGGAAGGAAATGATAAGTCAAGGACAAACATCTCAATTTGTACTTGCAAGTGATGGAACTTTGAAGTACAAAAACTGTTGGGTAGTACCTGCTTCATTGGGACTACGTCAAGAACTACTACAACGTGCTCATTGTAGTAGATACAGTATACATCCTGGAGGATAGAAAATGTATCATGATTTACGTACCCAATTTTGGTGGAAACGTATGAAACATGATGTGTTGAGCTTTGTGAAACGGTGTTTGATCTGTCAACAAGTGAAAGTGAAAAGACAGAAACCAGGAGTGAATTACACAGTTTGGAAATTCCTCAGTGGAAATGGGAACATATCACGATGGATTTTGTGACTCATTTGCCACGGACGTCTTCTGGTTGCGATGCTATTTGGGTGATCGTTGACCGACACACCAAAGTATCTCATTTCGTGCCATATTGTATGACATTTACATATCTGAGAATGGCACAGTTGTACATTCAACATGTAGTGAGACTACATGGTATACCAGTTTCCATTGTATCGGATAGGGATCCGAGATTTACTTCTCATTTTTGGGAAGGGTTACAGACAGCGTTGGGAACTGAAGTGCGGTTGAGTACATCATATCATCCTCAGACAGATGGACAAACAGAGCGTACGATACAGACACTTGATGATATGTTACGTGCCTGTGTATTATAGTTTGATACCTCTTGGCAAGAGTCATTGCCATTAGTGTAATTTTCATATAACAACAGTTATCAGTCTAGTATACAGATGGCACCATTTGAGGCTTTGTATGGGCGACGATGTAGATCACCATTGTATTGGGATAATGTGGATCAGTCTTCCTTACATGGACCGGATATGATTCATGAAATGGAAGCGAAAGTGAAGTTAATTCGATTGAAACTTAAAGCTGCTCAGGATAGACAGACTGCTTATGCCAATAAGCGACGTAGACCACTTGAATTTCAAGTTGGTGACCGTGCATTCTTAAAAATCTCACCTTTTAAAGGTGTATTACGGTTTGGTAAACGTGGAAAATTGTCTCCACGGTATGTTGGTCCGTATGAGGTATTGCAACGTATTGGTACGTTGGCATATCGCTTGGCACTACCGCCGTACTTGAGTAGTATTCATGATGTTTTTCATGTTTCATTGTTGAGAAAGTATGAACCAGATCCGAGTCATGTATTACAGTTACCTGATGTACAGTTGGATACAGATGTGTCGTATGAGGAACGACCGGTTATGATCTTGGATCGAGCTGAACGCAGGTTGCGTAATAAAGTGATTCCTATGGTTAAGGTAGAGTGGGACAGACGGGGTGTCGAAGAGGCAACGTGGGAGACGGAGCAGCATATTATGCAATGGTATCCATAGTTTTTTTCTGGTATGTTGATATGTTAATTATACATGTTTCTTATGTTCCATATATCATATATGTTATTATGTGAAGCATGTATTATGTTTGTATATGCAATTTCGAGGACGAAATTCAATAAGTGGGGGAGAATTGTAATGCCTCGATTTGTTTTATATACATATGATATGATTATGGTGTAATTATATCAAATGACGATATGATAATGGGGGTTCGGGTGGAACCTACATGTATGAAATGATATATGGCAAGGAATGAATTATGGTGTACAATGATTTGAATAGTAACATATCAAGCAACATGAACTAGTAGGCATTTGAATATGCATGTGAATTTAATTTGAATTTGAGTTGCATTTGAATTTGGATTTCATCTTCATGGACATGTTACTTAACATGTCATTAACTCCAAATGACATGATATCAAGTGATTTAGGGAGCTAATGACCTTATATCAAGTGATTTAGGGAGAAGCATCACATAGTTTCTCATCTTTCACCTACAAAAACACTACACAAGCTCCTCTCCATCTCTTTCAAGTTCTTTTTGGTTTGAGCTTGGGCTTCACTTGTGAATTGAGCTAGGAAGTTGTGTGAAGTGATTTCTTCATATCTTGGTAAGGAATTCATGGTTTTATACTTGAATTATGTAATTGGTGTTGGTGTATGTGAAGTGGAATATCAAATGTTCATGTGAAGAATCATATCATGTTTATATGCTATGAATTGGATTCTAAGATGGTGGAAACATGTTGTTATGTTATTAGAGAGTGCATGAAACTTGTTTACATGTTGAATTTCGAGTTATAGGAGAAGAGCTAGGAAGATAAGCTCAAAATCGCCATGTTTTTCAAGAAAACAGAGTAGGCGATCGATCGCGACGTATGAGGCAATCGATCGCCTGTGGCTAAACATGAGTGTGGCGGTGCATTGAGGGATCGATCGCTTCATGTGGCAATCGATCGCCTTGAGGCAGTATGTTTTCGAAAGGGGAGGCGACCGATCGCGTGAAATTAAGAGATCGATCGCCTAGGACCAAAACTTTAGGCGATCGATCGCCTCAAATCATGAAATCGATCGCCACGGCCAGAATGTTGAAAAATGTTATATTTTTCTAGAATTTGATTTTAATGCCTATGATAACATGATATTGTTGGCATTGTTGTAGCATCATCTCAAGGGACAGGACAACGAGGCAATTAGCCAGTGACGCCTAAATTAAATCGTTTGTGTCGCAGTACAGGTACATGTTGACGTACGGAGTATAGATATTATGTGATGATGATGTTATGATTTTGATATCATATGATTTATGTTAGCTTTGTGTCATATGATTGGTAGTATCATATGCATGTACATACATGGATTTCATATGATTGGGATGGATGCCTTGATAGATATGTGTATATGCTTTGGTAAGATCATTGCCTTGATAGATATGCCAGGTTTGGTATATGCTTTGGCTGGGATCGTTACCACGATAGATATACTACATATGCTTTGGCTTGAGAGATATACGCCTGGTTTGGGTATATACTTTGGCTATTAACACAGATGAGTACGGTACTATGATATGTGCTGCTAATATGAAGATGTGATGTGGTTCCACTGACATATTGAGCTGAATAGGCATATCATATTGGGCTCGTGATAATAGGGTGATTGATGAGACATGTCATGACATAGTTGCATTTGTTGATGCATGAGACAAAGCATTCACATTGGATATGATTATTATTGCTTTATCATTGCTATTGTGTTTTGATATTGCACTAAGATTGTTGTTATCTATACTCACGTTGTGTGAATGTTTCTGTAGGGACTCATAGACGTGGGGAGACGGGATGTGAGTCATTTTCCGCTGCG
Organism: Haberlea rhodopensis; assembly: GCA_907163345.1. NCBI lineage: Eukaryota > Viridiplantae > Streptophyta > Magnoliopsida > Lamiales > Gesneriaceae > Haberlea > Haberlea rhodopensis. The sequence continues at coordinate 2,442,729 of CAJQUN010000072.1, forward strand.
AGCTGAACCACTGCCTAGGAGTTATCTTGTAGTAGGTTGTTGTTTGTACATATGATGTGTAGTGGATATGTTTTTATAAACCCTGTAACAACTTAACTAGTACGATACTCTTAATCAGTGCTTGTTATTACTTAATTCAGACTCACATATGTATGTTAACATGTTACATAATGGATTAAGTAACGAGGACCCCACACTAGAACTCCTAGCAACTCAAGTATGTTCTTTAATGTCTCACATACAAAGATCTCTCATCGGTTGTGATAAATCATCAACCGTTACAATGGTATTCACTCTTCTATTAAGCTCTCATTAACAATGACTAGAGTGAATACAAAGGCACAAATGATTCCATAATGAATCTGATACAACAAGGTAAGAGGTGCCAAATGTTTGGGGAGTGCTCTTCATTTAGCAACTTTTGTCTTTGAAGTTCCCCAATTGAATCACAAGTGGGTTTGCTTTGAAAGGCTTGAATTGATCTTCAATCAGCTGTTATTGAGCTTCCAAATCATGTATATATAGCCTCAAGTAATGATATATACGTTAGACACAAGAATATGCCCGTTGGAGAAGGTTCTGCACGATTCCCGAGCTTGCAACAGTCGTATTCTGGTTTCTGGGCTATTTGTATTTCGGACCGGATTGGGCGGATTAGCTTGGGCAGATCATTCTGGCCGGATCAGCATGGTAGACCAGTCTGGCAGATCAGTACGGGCATATCAGTCTGGTCCGGATCAGCACGGGCAGATCAGTCTGGTCCGGATCAGTCTGGACAATCAGCTTGATACAAAAAAAGATTGATAAACTTGCTCTTCGATCTGTTGCTTGTTGATCGCTTTTATTTTAAACAATTATTTCCAATCTAGCGATTTTAGACCGCAAGTGCACGGTGTCAAGTTTTAGTATAGATAGGAAGATACGGATTGTCGAACCCACAGGGACTAACAAGCAAGTACCAAATAAGATGTCTTTTAACTATATTTAACCTACGATAATCAATTTATAATTAACGGCTAATTATTTAATATAAACTACTGATCCAACCAAGTCAATAAAAGTAAACGAGAAAAATCCACAAGATAAGATTATCGAGACTTTGGCTCACCAATGTAATTCCCTACAATTCTCGATTGAATATTCAAATATTTCTAAGGTGACGAGTTCTCCCAATTTATCTAATATACTCTCTCGAGCTATATCAAACCTAATATCAAATTGCAGTAAGTCACTCTCGTGCACTCAATTAACAACTCAATATTGCATAAGATCCGTGAAAACTCCTAGCTTTCGATTACTAGATATCTATGGCTATCACACATGTATTTGACGTCATCTCTCGATCTCGGTCTTAAATCCATGGTATGAATTATTAATTCCGTATCATAAAATCATCTCTCGATCTCAATTACGATACTAACATCATTCAAAGGTGATCAATCCTCTAAAAGCATGAAGAACATAAAACATACGCAAAGAACTATAAGAATTCAATCATTAAATCATAAATCGAAGGTTCATAACAAAGGATTCGCCTAGCCTCGATAAATAAAATTACTTCAACATATTAAATCAAAACAAATCAAAACTAAGAATTAAAGACAAAGAAAAACTCCCAGCGTCGACTCCGGTTGTAGATCTTCGCTCCTTCTCTTGCTTCCTTCTCGATCGTCTCTTTTTATCGCCTTGTTGGGTTGTTCCAAATCATAGGGTGTAGGTTTGATGAAGGTTGAATGGTAGAAGGGTGGAGGTTGTGGTGGATGTGGTGTGAAGGAAGATGGACGTGAGGGGAGAAGAAGGTGAAGAAAGGTTGGACGTGTGTATGGTGTGGAAGAATGATGGAGGCTCCGGTGATTGGGTTCCTAGGTTAAAATCTGATTATCTTCTTGAGTAGGTCTCCTTCCTGCCTTTTAAAAATCCCATGCATCAAATAAGGAAAGCAGTCCAAAATTTCCAAAATTCATCAGGCATAATTACGCCTCCGAAGTGGCGTAGTTACGCCTGTCGATGTGTCAACAAATCTGGCTTCCCGCGTGATAGGCGTAATTACGCCTCCAAAGTGGCGTAATTACGCCACTTAAATTTTCAAAAGCCGTGGGCTAGGCGTAGTTACGCCTCAAAGTAGGCGTAATTACGCCTGTTGAATTAATTCAATGATGTTTCTTCGCCTTTTTTCAGCTTCTGGCGAGTTTCGTATTTTGGCCATAACTTTCTCATATGAACTCCAAATTTGATGAATCAGCTGTCCACGCGAATATAAGAGAAAGTTCTACAACTTTTATATGGACCACATTTCCAAAACATGGCTCGAACATATAGTAATTTGAGGAGAAAGGAGCAACATGTGTCTTGGATTCTGGTTTTTTCCTCTTTTCTTCAACTTTATTCATTCTTTCATCATTTTTGGTTCATTTCTTCTACTTTTATGCATTTCAACATTGATTCCTGAAATATAGAAATATATACCATAAACCGTAAAATAATCCAAGAATCAACACGAAAACATATACATATCATAGCCTAAAAACGCGTAATATTCAACCCTATCACTTGTAACTCTTGATTCTTTGATTTCTGGGCAAATTGATCTACATGAAAGTTGTAGCCCTTTCTCTTAGCTTTCCACGGAATCAAGAATCGCTTGATTTCAAGTTTGTATGAGAGAGTTATGCTCGAAATACAAGGCGATGCTCCAACTGTCTGTTTACTGGATGCAGCAGCACATGGCGTTATTTGCAGAAGCTTTTTGGCCATCTTAACGTCCGATTACGTCTTTCACTTCCAAAGATGACTTGTAGATCTTTGTCTTAGATTTCCAACCCATACTGAATCGTTCCGTTCCGATAAGCGAGCTAAGAGTTATGGCCAACAGACTGACAGTTGCTTGCTGAAACAGCTCGATCTTACAGGCGTCACATGGCTTGACTTGTAGAAGTCTTTTGGACATTGTAACGTCCGATTCAGTCTTTTACTTCCAAAGATGACTTGTAGATATTTGTCTTAGCTTTCCAAACCATACTGAATCGTCTCGTTCCGATAAAAGAGCTAAGAGTTATGCCCACCAGACTGACAGTTGCTTTCTGAAACAGCTTGCTGTTTCTTCGCGGTACAGATCGATCTTGCAGGCGTCTTTTCTCCTTGATAACATTCGAACTAGCCAATCTGTTGTGAAATATGACTTTTAGTATTTTGAGTTGTCTGTTCAATCAATTTGAAAGCACACCATTTCGATATTCGAGCTATGAGATATGATCGAAACAATCCGCTCTGCCAGAATTTCAGTCTTGGTCCAGCTTGATATTTTCAAGCTACTTCTTTGTAATTCATCAAGCTCTTAATTATGATCTATGAACTGCACACTTGATGAAATATGTTAGCAACACAATAACAAGTTTTGTTAACATCAAAACCAAGATTATTCGGGTTTCCAAAACCCAACAATCTCCCCCTTTTTGATGATCACAAAACTTGAATAAAAATATGAACATTAAAACACAATGTTGCATAACAAGAATATCATATTTTTTAAACAACATATTTCTCCCCCTTTTGTGTGAATCAAAAAAGAAGACAAATAAAATTTACTCCCCCTCAAGGATTGAGATTAAACTCTCCCCCTTAATTTTAAAATGTTTGAAAGTTTGAGCAAGAGAGGGGCAAATGGGGTAGGCTAAAACAAATTAAAAAAATGCAATGCACATTAAATTTTTGAACAAAATAACCTCTTTTGATGATGCATGAAGCATACTTGGCAACAAATTTGAATTTCTTGACAAAACTCAACAATGTCCATTTCATCTTTCAGCGGTGGCAGCACATGAGTCAACTTTGCAGAATAAACGGCTGTTCCTCGTGAAGAATTAGGCTGCAAGACCTATACCGTTGCGATCCTCTATGAGTCTAGTTTGCAACGCAAAAAACGGTTCGTCATTTGGACATCCGAGCTAGAAGTTATGCCAATTCTCCCAATAACTATAGTTAAGGGTAATGGCGCAACATCAATCTTTTCAACCATACACTGGCACAAGCGCCACGTGTTCGACCGATCACAAAGTAGAGGCAATTGTTGAACCTCAACAATCCCTCCCCCAATAATTGCACTCTCTGCAACTCATGGGAATCGAACACGCGACCTGGCTCTGATACCACTCGTCAGGATCGATTCCGGGGGTGGGTTGCCATTCCACACCCGAGTTCAACCAACTTGAGCTTCAATAGCTCGTGTTCTTGAATTAATGCACCGAGAGATTATATCGAGTTTGATTACAAAATCGAGCGAAAGACACTCGACATAACCCGCTCTAAAACCGATTAAACATTTGAAAAGCATTTTAAAGATATGCAATTAAAGTAAATAAACAAGCATTTGTTTATGGAAGTTCGAAGGTGGTGTAATCCTTCTACGTCTCCCCTTCTTCCACATCATGGAAGGAATCCACTAGAAGACTTTGATTTATACAATCCTGTTGTACAAACCCGATCCAGTTGGGAATTCCCCATCCAACTAGAACTCCTAGCAACTCAACTCTGTATGTTCTTTAATGTCTCACATACAAAGACCTCTCATCGGTTGTGATAAATCATCAACCGTTACAATGGTATTCACTCTTCTATTAAGCTCTCATATACAATGAATAGAGTGAATACAAAGGTACAAATGATTCCAAAATGAATCTGATACAGCAAGGTAAGAGGTGCCAAAGACGATGGATTGAACTGTTGAAAGATTATGATCTCACGATCAATTACCACCCGAGCAAGGCAAATAAGGTGGCGGATGCGTTAAGTAGAAAGGGTAAAGGGAAGATGATTTTGGCTTCAGTTTCAGCTCAGACTTGTCTACGAGTAACAATCAAATTAAAGCAGGATAGAGACCCAAGTTTGACAAGATTAAAAAAACAATTCAAAGAGGAAGAGATCTCTGATTTTCAGTCGGACAGTGACAGAGTCCTGTGGATGAAGGGACGACTATGTGTACCCGACAATGACAACCTTAGACAAATGGTAATGACTGAAGCACATAAGTTAAAATTCTCAGTCCATCCTAGAGGTACAAAAATGTACAATGACTTGAAAGGGAATTTCTGCTGGAATGGAATGAAGAAAGACGTGGCTGAATTTGTTGCTCGTTGTCTAGTATGTCAGCAGGTCAAAGCCGAACATGATATGGTTGATTATTACGCATATTTGGGCTTTGATTTATATATATATTTGTGTAGATTCCGTGAAGATGTTATACTTTTTGGTATTTATTTGATTGTTTCAGGAATCTAGGTGGAATGTGGAAGAATTGAGCTACAAGGAAGAAAACGGATCAAATCAAGCCAATAAATGAAGAATTTGAGTTCTGACATTCTCGATCAATCGGAACTGGAGGTCGATCGATCGACAAAGGCAGAAGTTTTGGCCAACATTAAAATTCAGAGCTCGATCGATCGGAATCACCAGCTCGATCGATCGAGAGAGGCAGAGAGTTGCCAAGAAATGTGAAGAAAGCTCGATCGATCGGAAGCTTCAACTCGATCGATCGAGCAAGGCAGAGAAACTCATACTCGGAAGCTGAAGGCGCTCGATCGATCGAGACATATCAACCGATCGATCGAGACGCAGAATTTTCTGAAAATAAAAGTCTTGATTTGGTTTGATTTTTGGAAACACTTCCATATCTCCCCTCCTCTATAAATAAGGAAAAGAGGCACGAAAATTGGATCCATAATTCGGAATAGAGTCAGACCTAAATAATATTTCTTGAGCAGCCTTTCATCTTCCCGGAACAAGAGAAGGTTGAAGAATCCTTTGAAGTGCAAGGAAGGAAGCGAGAGAATAAAGATCGGTCAACGCACGGAGTCGCTCCTACGTTTATCGTATTTCTAAACTCTAGATTAATTTGATTTTCATATTTATTTGATGTTTTTGAGGTCGAGAGACGATTAAGCATCTTATTAATTTGATTTGAATTTAATTGAGTTTATTCTATCAAGTTTAAGGAATTTTGTGTTTGAATCTTTGATTTGGTTGTGTTTGAGTGAATCAATATCTTTTGTTCATGAATTATATGCTTCATGCTATCAAAGCCAAGTTATCTTTGATTGAACTTGTGAATTATAATTGAGATCGAGAGATGATATTATAATACGCTAAAATAATTCATGTTGTATGTTTAAGATTTAGATCGAGAGATTAAATCACATACGTGGTCACTTTAAATTGAAAGATTTAAAGATCAACGGTTTTCATAGAGATTTATTCGGTATTAAATTGGTTTAAGTGAACGAGAGTTACTTGTGTCAATTTATTACTAGTTTCAATATAGCTCGAGAGAGTGTATTGATTATATTCGGAAATCCGTCACCTTAAGAATTGATTGATTAATAATTGTTATAACAAACAAATCATTGGCGATACACAATTGAACAAACATCTTGATAGATTTCTTGAGCGGAATTCCTTCGCATCTTCAAAGGAGTTGTTTTATTTCTGAGTTTTTGAGTATTTAGTTTAATTAATAAATCATCTTTTTCGTAGGCTAAATATAGTTTTGCTAATTTTATTTGGTACTTATAAGTTAGTCCCTGTGTGTTCGACATCCTTTCTTATATATCACTATACTAAAACTTGACACCGTGCACTTGCGGTAGAATCGCTATGCTGAGAAATAATTGTTTAAAATAAAAGCGATCAAGTTTTTGGCGCCGTTGCCAGGGACTAATTTGTATAATATCATACAAGATTAGTTAGTTGTAATTTAGCCATTAATTTTTATTTTTGTTTTATTTGTTTGTCACTTTTGACCGTTGGATTTACTACAGTCGTTTTTCTCCTTTTGGTTTATTTTTACAGGTAGTCATCTTATTGGTGCATGCTAAGGAGTAGCAACCCCACACTCGAGCCGTTTGACCCAGAAATCGAGCGTACGTGTCTAAGGAAAAGAAGGGAAGCTCGAGCAAAGGCTGACAACAATCGAGGATGGATTATGCTCAACCAGCTTTTCATGGATCATTGTCAAGTATTACGAGGCCAACCATTCAAGCCAACAACTTCGAGATAAAGCCAGCTATAATACAGATGATCCAGCATTCCGTCATGTTTGGAGGAGTAGCCACTGATGATCCAAACGCTCAAATCTCCAACTTCTTGGAGATTTGTGACACTTTCAAACATAATGGCGTTTCTGACGATGCCATAAGGTTAAGGTTATTTCATTTCTCATTAAAAGATAAAGCTAAATCTTGGTTGAACTCTTTACCTGCAGGATCGATAACGACTTGGTAGGGGATGACACAAGCATTCTTGTCCAAATACTTTCCCCCTTCCAAAACGGCAAAGATGAGGAACGATATCACCACTTTCGGGCAATTCGATCCTGAAACACTATATGAGGCATGTGATCGTTTCAAGGATTTGCTTAGGAGATGCCCACACCATGTTCTTCCTATATGGCTCCAGGTACAAACTTTTTACAACGGTTAATTTTCATCTAACCGTTCTATGATCGATGCAGCCTCAGGAGGATCCATTATGCGCAAAACACCGGAAGCAGCGTATGAACTCTTAGAAGAGATGGCTTCTAACAGCTATCAATGGCAATCGGAGAGGAATGTGCCAAAGAAACCGGCTGGAGTTCATCAAGTTGATGACATCACTGCTCTTTCGGCACAGTTGGACGCGCTAAACAAAAAGATAGATAGCATGAGCATGACAGCAATGCAAGCTCAGGTTATCACTTGCGAGCTATGTGGAAGCAATCATCCAAGCACTGAGTGCCAGACAGGTAATCCATTTAATCAATCTAATGAGTCCGTGAATTATGTAGGAAACAGGCAGCCAAACAACCCATACTCCAATACTTACAACCCGGGGTGGAGAAATCATCCGAACTTGCAATGGTCCAACCAAAACAATGTGCGGAACCCACAACAACCACCGGGGAATGTGCCTAAGCCGAGTATGGAGGAACTCTTGACCAAGTTAATTTCATCGACTGAAACAAGGATGCAAAATCAGGATGCATCTATAAAAAACTTGGAGGTTCAGGTGGGGCAACTAGTAGCTATAATTCATGGACGAGCTCAAGGGACACTACCTACTGATATGGTGAAAAACCCGAAGGAGCAAGCGAAAACGGACCACTGAGACGGAGGTGACAGTCCAGCTTGGGACTATAAATTATTGGGACTATAAATTAAGAACTTTCCTCTATCCCTTGTTTGTTTTTCATTTTTTTTAGTCTAATTGTTTTTATTTTTATTTTTGTTATTTTTAGAGCCTAACTCCGTGCGTTAATTTTCAAATGCAGGAAAATGGAATTAGTCCAATCGGTGGGGCGGATCGAATTTTGAAAAGTGAAAAATTTGAAAAAAATTGGTCTGGAAGGCTCGATCGATCGAGGTTAAAGTGATAGGGTTGATTATTACGCGTATTTGGGATTTGATTTATATATATTTTCGTGTAGATTCCGTGAAGATGTTATGTTTTTTGGTATTTATTTGAATGTTTCAGGAATCTAGGCGGAATATGGAAGAATTGAGCTACAAGGAAGAAAACGGATCAAATCAAGCCAATAAATGACGAATTTGAGTTCTGACATTGTCGATCAATCGGGACAAGAGCTCGATCGATCGACGAGGGCAGAAGTTTTGGCCAACAATTTATTTCAGAGCTCGATCGATCGGAATCACCAGCTCGATCGATCGAGAGAGGCAGAGAATTGGCAAGAAAAGATGAAGAAATCTCGATCGATCGGACACTTCAACTCGATCGATCGAGTGAGGCAGAGAAATTCAGAGACGGAAGCTGAAGGCGCTCGATCGATCTAGACGTAAAGACCGATCGATCGAGACGCAGAATTTTTTGAAAATAAAAGTCTTGATTTGGTCTGATTTTTGGAAACACTTCCATATCTCCCCTCATCTATAAATAAGGAAAAGAGGCACGAAAATTGCATCCATTATTCAGAGTATTATCAGACCTAATTCCATAATTCTCAGCCGCCTTTCATCTCCGGAAGAACAAGATTGAAGAATCCTTTGAAGTGCAAGGAAGGAAGCAAGAGAAGAAAGATCGTTCAACGCACGGAGTCGCTCCTACGTTTATCGTATTTCTAAACTTTAGATTAATTTGATTTTCATATTTTATTTGATGTTTTTGAGGTCGAGAGACGATTAAACATCTTGTGAATTTGATTTGAATTTTAATCTGGTTTATTCTATCAATTTTAAGGAATTTTGTGTTTAAATCTTTGATTGGATTGTGTTTGAGTGAATTAATTTCTTTTGTTCATGAATTATATGCTTCATGCTTTCGAAGAGTAGCTACCTTTGATTGAAATTTGTAAATTATAATTGAGATCGAGAGATAAAATTATAATACGCTAAAATAATTCATGTTGTATGTTTAAGATTTAGATCGAGGGATTAAATCACATACGTGGTCACTTTAAATTGAAAGATTTGAAGAACAACGGTTTTCATAGAGATTTATTCGGTATTAAATTGGTTTAAGTGAACGAGAGTTACTTGCATCAATTTATTGCTAGTTTCAATATAGCTCGAGAGAGTGTATTGATTATATTCGGAATCCGTCACCTTAAGAATTGATTGATAAGTAGTTGTTTTTACAAACCAATCATTGACGACGCACAATTGAACGAACATCTTGATAGATTTCTTGAGCGGAATTCCTTCGCATCTTCAAAGGAGTTGTGTTAGTTTTGAGTTTATAATTATTTAGCTTAATTAGTTATTTAATCACCTTTTCGTAGGCTAAATATAATTTCACTAATTTTATTCGGTACTTATACATTAGTCCATATGGGTTCGACATCCTTACTTATATTATCACTATACTAAAACTTGACACCGCGCACTTGCGGTAGAATCGCTAGACTGGAAAAATAATTGTTTAAAAAAATAAGCGATCAAGTTTTTGGCGCCGTTGCCGGGGACTAATCTGTATAATATCATATAGATTAGTTAATTGTAATTTAGCCATTAATTTTTGTTTTTGTTTTGTTTTGTCACTTTTGACCGTCAAATTTATTATAGTCGCATTTTCTCCTTTTGGATTAATTTTTACAGGTAGTTATTGTCTTGGTGCATGCTAAGGAGTAGCAACCCCACACTCGAGCCAATTGACCCAGAAATCGAGCCTACGTGTCTACGAAGAATTAGGGAAGCTCGAGCAATGGTTGAACATAATCAAGAAAGGGGCGCTAACAATGAAGCACTGAATCCCAGATCGATGATGGATTATGCTCAACCGGCTTTTCATGGATCATTATCCAGCATTACAAGGCCTACCATTCAAGCGAACAACTTTGAGATAAAGCCAGCTATCATACAGATGATCCAACACTTCGTGATGTTTGGGGGAGTAGCCACTGATGACCCTAACGCTCACATCTCCAACTTCTTGGAGATCTGTGACATATTCGAACATAATGGCGTTTCTGACGACGCCATCAGGTTAATGTTATTTCCTTTCTCATTAAAAGATAAAGCTAAAGTGTGGTTGAACTCTTTACCTGCAGGATCGATAACAACTTGGGAGGTGATGACGCAAGCGTTTCTGTCCAAATACTTTCCTCCTTCCAAAACGGCAAAGATGAGGAACGATATCACCACATTCGGGTAATACGACCCTGAAACACTATATGAGGCGTGGGATTGTTTCAAGGATTTGCTTAGGAGATTCCCATACCATGGTCTTCCTATTTGGCTCCAGGTACAGACTTTTTATAACGGTTTATTTTCATCTAACCGTTCTATGATAGATGCAGCCTCAGGAGGTTCCATAATGCGCAAAACACCGGAAGCAGCATATGAACTCTTAGAAGAGATGGCTTCTAACAGCTATCAATGGCAATCGGAGAGGAATGTGCCAAAGAAACCGGCTGGAGTTCATCAAGTTGATGACATCACTGCTCTTTCGGCACAGTTGGACGCGTTGAACATGAAGATAGATAGCATGAGCATGACAGCAATGCAAGCTCAAGTTATCACTTGCGAATTGTGTGGAAGCAATCATCCAAGCACTGAGTGCCAGGCAGGTAACACATTCATACAATCTAACGAGTCCGTGAATTATTTAGGAAACAGGCAGCCCAACAACCCCTACTCTAATACTTACAACCCGGGGTGGAGAAATCATCCGAATTTGCAATGGTCCAACCAAAATAATGTGTTGAACCCACAACAACCTCCGGGGAATGTGCCTAAGCCGAGTATGGAGGAGCTCTTGACCAAGTTAATTTCATCAACTGAAACAAGGATGCAAAATCAAGATGCATCTATAAAAAACTTGGAGGTTCAAGTGGGGCAACTAGCAGCTATAATTCATGGACGAGCTCAAGGGACACTACCTACTGATACGGTAAAGAACCCGAAGGAGCAAGCGAAAACGGACCACTGAGACGGAGGTGACAATCCAGCTTGGGACTATAAATTAAGAACTTTCCTCTATCCCTTGTTTGTTTTTCATTTTTTTTAGTTTAATTGTTTTTATTTTTATTTTGGTTATTTTTAGAGCCTAACTCCGTGCGTTAATTTTCAAATGCAGAACGAATGGAATGAGTCCAACTGATGGGGCGAATCGATCATTGAAAAAAAAAAATTGAAAAAAAATTTGGTCTGGAAGGGTCGATCGATCGGAGGCATAATCTCGATCGATCGACCAGGAGTTGAAAAAAAATAAATAGTTTTTCTTGAGTCGCCGATCGATCGAGTGACTTGTCTCGATCGATCGAGGAAAGTTTTTAAAAGGAGGAGAAAATGTTTTGTCTCGCTCGATCGATCGAGCAGCATCTCTCGATCGATCGAGCGACAGATAATTTGGTTTTTAAACTCGATTCCATCAGAAAACAGTCACAATTTTCCAAATTTACACAGAAAAATCACCTATTTTTAACCTAATTCCCAGATTTCTTCTTCTAATCTTCCCATACACTCACAAATCTTGCAAATTAAGCTTCCAAGCTTCATCTAATCAAGTTTTTGCTACAGATTTGAAGATTTACAACTGCAATTGGGAGATTGCATCAACAAGGAGGAATTCAAGCACATTCCAAACCATCACCTAGATTTACTTGGTATATGATTTCAACTCTTATCTATATCCAAGATTTACTGATTATTCTTGTTTGGATATATAAGGTTGACGTTTATGGTGATTTTGGAAATTAAGTAGTTGAATTTTGGGAAAGTGAAAGGTTGGTTGGTAAGATTTGTACATTCTTGTTGTGGTTTGAGATATTGGTGATTTTTGTTGTGGTTGGGAGTGACAAAGTAAGAATTGTTAATTGATCAAATGGCGCCGAAGAGGAAGCAAAAGCAAGTCGAAGCCACTACTTTGGCTGCCGACTATGATGAGAAGCGTTTTGTGAATTCCGTAGCAGCGGAATTGTACCCCAGCTATCACCGCAAACCCCTCAGTCGTGAAAGGGGAATGAGTTTGGATAAGCTTGAATGCCCGGTCATTCAAGAAGCTAGGCGACGGGGGTGGTTTGAATTCATCCAACACCCTATTGATGCGGTGGTCCCGGTAGTAAGGGAATTCTATGCTAATCTGAGGACGGTGCACCCAAATTCAAGAGAGGTTGTATTTGTCAGGGGTCAGGATATTGAATATGATCGATTCAAGTTGAATGCAATTTTTAGGATGCCATCTATAAAGAACAGTGATTACCAAGCGTTCAAAACAAGCCACATCAACTATGACGAGGTAATTTCTGTAATCGGTATAGAAGGGGTTGATTGGCAAAGAAATAGCAATGGAGAGCCTCAATTGGTCCTGAAGAAACATCTTAAGCCAGAGGCACAAGCTTGGTTCTCTTTTATAGCCGCCCGGGTCATGCCATCGACCCACACTTCGGAGGTTACTAAGGAGAGAGCTGCCCTGGTTTATGTCATTTTTATAGGGCAAACGGTGGATTTGGGGCATTTTATCAATGAACATATCTGTGAAATCGGTAGGAGTCCACCCACCTCTGCATTGCCTTTTCCATCGACTATCACAAAACTTTGCAAGAGAGGTGGAGTGAAGTGGGACACCGATGAGGAGCTCCTACCACCTAAAGGACCAATTGTGGTTGATGGGCCACCACCTCCTACAGGCCGACGAAGGGCCGAGCCACGACCCTCGAGCAGCAGACATGCTGGGGCATCCTCCTCTTCCGCTGCAGAGCATACATCGATTACCTTGGACTTCCTTCACAGGGATCTCCAAGACCTCCGCCTGGAGCAGCAGGGCATCCACAACTTGCAACGGGAACTACAGTGGGGCCAAGCACAGATAAGTGAGCACCTGCAATACCAATGTGCATGGAATAATGCCTTGGCTCAAGGCTTCCCATATATACAGTTCCCGTCTGAGCCACAATTTCGACCTTTCCCGCCATACCATCATCCACCGCCACCGGAATATCCGCCACACCCACCATACCAGCCTGAGGAGCCATCTTACCCAGTACCACCTCCGGAGCATGATGAGGACGATGATTACTGACGATCGTCGTCGAGGTATGTGCTTTGCCTTCGCATTTATTGTCTACCATACATTGAGGGCAATGCATGTACTAAGTTTGGGGGGGGGGGGGGGGGGGTGTTTACTAGTTTCTGTTGTTGTCTTGTGTTACTTCCTTGCATGACTAATCTAGCATGAGATTGCATGAGATTAGGTCGTTTTTGGGCATATATAAAAAAAAAAATTCTTGAAAATGAGTTCATCATTTAGAAATAATGAATTAGACTTGGAATGGTATTACATGATGATATTAATCCCCATCTCAACTTAAGTCTTGAAGATTTTGACTTGTTTGTGAATATCTTAGGTTAAGTTAATATTTCAAAAATTGAGGAATATTTTGAGCACTTTTGGCTCATGATTGAGTGAATTGTATATTGGAATAATTTTGTTAACAATGATTTATCTTGAGGATCTTAAAACACTTTAGAACCTAGTGAGAGCACTTTGAGGCGAAATTTTATAGTTAGTAACTAGACTTGGAAATGATTTAGGCGATCTTTGGACCGTTTGAGCCTTTCAAGCTTACCACGTTGATATCAATCTCTAGTTCCCCAATTTGAGCCAAAATGATAAAAGAATGGAGTATGTTTGACATACTATTAGCCCCCATTCAACATTTTTTTGGCAACCTCATTATACCCACCTACTTGAGCCTAAATGGAAGATTTTTATCTTGACCCTAAGGGAGTATAATGAATCTCATTAGATGCACTTGAATTGCTAAACTTTGATGGCTTATTGTTAAAATTTGATGAATGAGAAAAGAAAAAGATAGAAAGAGCCTTGAAAAAAATTGAATAAATAAGACCCAAAGTGGCCAAGGCTAGAAAAAAAGAAGAGAAGCTCAAAGTGTGCTAAAAATTTGAATCTTCTATGATTATACTCTCTTCTTTGTATTTCCCTATCTTTTCTTTGAAGCCAAACACCTAGGCCAAACATTACAAGCTTTAAAAGACCTATTAATCCAAGTCTAGGGAATAACTACATTAGTGGAGAAGTGTTTGAGTGATAAGTAATTGTTTTAACAAACCAATCATTGATGACGCACAATTGAACAAACATCTTGATAGATTTCTTGAGCGGAATTCCTTCGCATCTTCAAAGGAGTTGTGTTAGTTTGAGTTTTTAATTCTTTAGCATAATTAGTTATTTAATCACCTTTTTCGTAGGCTAAATATTATTTCACTAATTTTATTCGGTACTTATACATTAGTCCATGTGGGTTCGACATCCTTACTTATATTATCACTATACTAAAACTTGACACCGTGCACTTGCGGTAGAATCGCTAGACTGGAAAAATAATTGTTTAAAAAAATAAATGATCATAAAGCTCGATCGATCGACCATGGGCTGAAAAAAATAAAATTTTTTCTGGTGTCACCGATCGATCGAGATTTCACTCTCGATCGATCGCCGAAGGTCATAGAGATAAGAAATTTTTTCTGTCTCGCTCGATCGATCGAGCGGAAACTCTCGATCGATCGAGCAACAAAAAAATTCATTTTTAACATCAGATATCAGCAGTATCAAAACACAAAACCTCAATCCTTCCAAATTTTCCAAGAAAAAAATCGCCATTTTTATCTAATCCCCAAATTTCTTCCTATAATCTTCCCATACACTCACAAATCTTGCAATTTAAGCTTCCAAGCTTCATCTAATCACACTTTTTGCAACAGATTTGAAGATTTACAACTGAAATTGGGAGATTTCATCAACAAGGAGGAACTCAAGCAAGATTCCAAACCATCACCTAGATTTTCATGGTATATGGTTTCAACTCTTCTCTATATCCATAATTTAGTGAATATTGTTGTTTGGATATATGAGGTTGAAGTTTTTGGTGAATTTGGAAATTAAGTAGTTACATTTTGGGAAGTGAAAGGTTGGTTGGTAAGATTTGTACATTCTTGCTGTGGTTTGTGATATTGGTGATTTATTGTTGTGGTTGGGAGTGGCGAAGTAAGAATTGTTAATTGATCAATGGCGCCAAAGAGAAAGCAAAAGCAAGTCGAAGCCACCACTTCGGCTGCAGAGTATGATGAGAAGCGCTTTGTGAATTCCGTAGCGGCGGAATTGTACCCTAGCTATCACCGCAAACCCCTCAGTCGCGAAAGGGGAATGAGTTTGGATAAGCTTGAATGCCCGGTCATTCAAGAAGCTAGGCGACGGGGGTGGTTTGAATTCATCCAACAACCTATTGATGCGGTGGTCCCGGTAGTGAGGGAATTCTATGCTAATTTGAGGACGGTCCACCCAAATTCAAGAGAGGTTGTATTTGTCAGGGGTAAAGATATTGAATATGACCGATTCAAGGTGAATGCGATTTTTAGGATGCCATCTATCAAGAACAGTGATTACCAAGCGTTCAAAACAAGCCAAATCAACTATGACGAGGTCATTTCTGTAATCGGTGTCGAGGGGATTGATTGGCAAAGAAACCGCAATGGAGAGCCTCAATTGGTCCTCAAGAAATATCTGAAACCGGAGGCACGAGCTTGGTTCTCTTTCATAGCCGCCCGGGTCATGCCATCGACCCACACTTCTGAGGTTACTAAGGAGAGAGCTGCCCTGGTATATGCCATTCTTATAGGGCAAACGGTGGATTTGGGGCATATTATCAATGAACATATCTGTGACATCGGTCGGAGTCCACCCACCTCTGCATTGCCTTTTCCATCGACCATCACAGCCCTTTGCTAGAGAGGTGGAGTGAAGTGGGACACCGATGAGGAACTCCTACCACCTAAAGGACCAATTGTGGTTGATGGGCCACCACCTCCTACAGGCCGACGAAGGGCCGAACCACGGCCCTCGAGCAGCAGACATGCTGGGCCATCCTCCTCTTCAGCTGCAGAGCATTCATCGATTACCTTGGACTCCCTTCACAGGGATCTCCAAGACCTCCGCCTGGAGCAGCAGGGCATCCAAAATCTGCAACGAGAACTACAGTGGGGCCAAGCACAGATAAGTGAGCACCTGCAATACCAATGTGCATGGAATAATGCCTTGGCCCAAGGTTTCCCATATATACACTTCCCGCCTGAGCCGCAATTTCGACCATTCCCGCCATACCATCAACCACCACCACCGGAGTATCCGCCACACCCACCATACCAGCCTGAGGAGCCATATTACCCAGTACCACCTCCGGAGCATGATGAGGACGACGATCACTGACGATCGTCGTCGAGGTATGTGTATTGCTTTTGCACTTATTGTTTACCATACATTGAGGGCAATGCATGTACTAAGTTTGGGGGGTGTTTACTGGTTTCTGCTGTTGTCTTGTGTTACTTCCTTGCATGACTGATTTATCATGAGATTAGATCGTTTTTGGGCACATACAAAAAACATTTTTTTCTTGAAAATGAGTTCATCATTTAGAAATAATATTAGACCTGCAATGGTATTACATGATGATATTAATCCCCATCTCAACTTAAGTCTTGAAGATTTTGACTTGTTTGTGAATATCTTAGGTCAAGTTAATATTTCAAAAATTGAGGAATATTTTGAGCACTTTTGGCTCATGATTGAGTGAATTGTATATTGGAACAATTTTGTTAACTATGATTTATCTTGAGGATCTTAAAAATTTAGAACTTATTTGAGAGCACTTTGAGGCGAAATTTTATAGTTAGGAACTAGACTTGGAAATGATTTAGGCGATCTTTGAACCGTTTGAGCCTTTCAAGCTTACCATGTTTATATCAATCTCTAGTTCCCAAATTTGAGCATAAATGATAAAATAATGGAGTATGTTTGACATACTATTAGCCATCATTCAACAATTTTTTTTGGCAACCTCATTATACCCACCTACTTGAGCTTAAATGGAAGATTTTTATCTTGACCCTAAGGGTGTATAATGATTCTCATTAGATTTACTTGATTTGCTAAACTTTGATGAGCTTATTGTTGAAAAAATTGTTGAATGAGAAAAGAAAAAGATAGTCAAAAAGCCTTGAAAAAAAAATTGAATAAATAAGACCCAAAGTGGCCAAGACTAGAAAAAAAATAAGAGAAGCTCAAAGTGTGCTAAACATTTGAATTTTCTATGATTATACTCTCTTCTTTGTATTTCCCTATCTTTTCTTTGAAGCCAAATACCTAAGCCAAACATTACAAGCTTTAAAAGACCTATTAATCCAAGTCTAGGGAATAATTACATTAGTGGAGAAGTGCTTGAAAAGTAGGCCTATGGAGGGTTTTATAGTAATCTTGATTTTGAGTTTAATAGCACTATTTGATCCTAATAGTATATATGAAACTCATGATTGACATGAAAACACACGCACGTTCCGCTTTTGCGATATATTGCTTAGCTTAGGAGAAAACACTTCTTGTTAATTTTTGGATAGACTTATGATTGAAGTGTTAGTGGGATTTCTGAGCTTCTACGTTTGAGTTGCCAAGTTAATTCATTCAAAGTATTGATGATGAACTTTGCATTTTGATCTTAATGTTTGCTCGAGGACGATCAAATCTAAGTTTGGGGGAGTTGATAGGGTTGATTATTACGCGTATTTGGGCTTTGATTTATATATATTTTTGTGTAGATTCCGTGAAGATGTTATGCTTTTTGGTATTTATTTGATTGTTTCAGGAATCTAGGTGGAATGTGGAAGAATTGAGCTACAAGGAAGAAAACGGATCAAATCAAGCCAATAAATGAAGAATTTTGAGTTCTGACATTCTCGATCAATCGGAACAGGAGGTCGATCGATCGACAAAGGCAGAAGTTTTGGCCAACATTAAAATTCAGAGCTCGATCAATCGGAATCACCAGCTCGATCGATCGAGAGAGGCAGAGAGTTGGCAAGAAAATGTGAAGAAAGCTCGATCGATCGGAAGCTTCATCTCGATCGACCGAGCAAGGCAGAGAAATTCAGAGACGGAAGCTGAAGGCGCTCGATCGATCTAGATGTAAGGACCGATTGATCGAGACGCAGAATTTTCTGAAAATAAAAGTCTTGATTTGGTCTGATTTTTGGAAACACTTCCATATCTCCCCTCCTCTATAAATAAGGAAAAGATGCACGAAAATTGGATCCATAATTCTGAATAGAGTCGGACCTAAATAATATTTCTTGAGCCGCCTTTCATCTTCCCGGAACAAGAGAAGGTTGAAGAATCCTTTGAAGTGCAAGGAAGGAAGCGAGAGAAGAAAGATCGGTCAACGCACGGAGTCGCTCCTACGTTTATCATATTTATAAACTCTAGATTAATTTGATTTTCATATTTATTTGATGTTTTTGAGGACGAGAGACGATTAAGCATCTTATTAATTTGATTTGAATTTAATTGAGTTTATTCTATCAAGTTTAAGGAATTTTGTGTTTGAATCTTTGATTTGGTTGTGTTTGAGTGAATCAATATCTTTTGTTCATGAATTATATGCTTCATGCTATCAAAGCCTAGCTATCTTTGATTGAACTTGTGAATTATAATTGAGATCGAGAGATGATATTATAATACGCTAAAATAATTCATGTTGTATGTTTAAGATTTAGATCGAGAGATTAAATCACATACGTGGTCACTTTAAATTGAAAAATTTAAAGATCAACGGTTTTCATAGAGATTTATTCGGTATTAAATTGGTTTAAGTGAACGAGAGTTACTTGTGTCAATTTATTATTAGTTTCAATATAGCTCGAGAGAGTGTATTGATTATATTCGGAAATCCGTCACCTTAAGAATTGATTGATTAATAATTGTTATAACAAACAAATCATTGGCGATACACAATTGAACAAACATCTTGATAGATTTCTTGAGCGGAATTCCTTCGCATCTTCAAATGAGTTGTTTTATTTCTTAGTTTTTGAGTATTTAGTTTAATTAATAAATCATCTTTTTCGTAGGCTAAATATAGTTTTGCTAATTTTATTTGGTACTTATACGTTAGTCCCTGTGTGTTCGACATCCTTTGTTATATATCACTATACTAAAACTTGACACCGTGCACTTGTGGTAGAATCGCTACGCTGAGAAATAATTGTTTAAAATAAAAGCGATCAGAACACCAATGACCTGGGGGATTACTTCAACCATTGGAAATTTTAGAATGGAAAGGAACACATCTCCATGGATTTTGTGGTAGGCTTACCAAAGTCATGACAGAGTCACAACGAAATATGGGTAATCATGGATAGACTCACAAAATCCGCGCATTTCCTGCTAGTCTGAATGAACTATAACCTGGACAAGTTAGCAACCCTGTGCATGGACAACATTGTGTGACTACATGGAGTTCCAGTGAGCATCTTGTCGGACAGAGACCCCAGATTTGTATCATGTTTCTGGAAAAGTTTTCAATAGGCTATGGGAAGTAAAGTGACTCTTAGCACGACCTATCATCCACAAATCGATGGTCAGACAGAGAGAACCATCCAGACTCCCAAAGATATGCTCAGAGCATGTACCATTGGTTTCCGTGCAAATTGGAGCGAACTCTTACCTCTAATTGAGTTTGCTGATGACAACAGCTACCACATCAGTATTGGGATGCTGCCATATGAAGCCCTTTATGGGCTCAAATGCCGATCACCCTTATATTGGGATGAGATAGCAGAGAGAGCTATCGACGGACCTGAACTAGTACAAGTCACCACTGACAAAGTCTCTATAATACGAGAAAGACTCAATGTAGTGCAAGATTAACATAAAAGTTCGACATGAAAAGAAGATCGTTAGAGGTTGAGATTGACGAAAAAGTCTGTGTAAAGGTCTCATCAATGAAGGGAGTCATCTGATTTGACAAGGCATGAAAGCTAAGGCCAAGATGCGTTGGACCATTTGAAATCCTAGAGAAAGTGGGAACACTAGCTTGCGTAATAGGATTACCGTCAAGTCTGTCCAGAGTTCATAATGTATTTCACATATCACAATTAAGGAAGTACATTGCTGATCCAAATCATTTACTCGAAGAAGAATCCTTAGTAGTTCAAGGAAACTTGAACAAAACTCTGAAGTATGAAGAAATTCCGATCCGAATCATAGACTCAAAGGATCAAGTGCTGAGACGGATGACCATTCCATATATCAAAGTTCAATGGTCGAACCATTAATTGAGAGAACCCACTTGGGAACCAGAAGTGAAAATGAGAGAAAAATATCCTTATTTGTTCCAAGATCAAACCAATTCGAGTTTCGAGGACGAAACTTCCTATAACGATGGAGAGATGTAAAGACCAGCGCAATACCGCAACAAGACCAAAGCATGTGCAAAATTTCATACAAGGAAAAATATCAAAATCCTTCACCAAAGGAAAGTGTGCACCAATATTGGAAGGAGATCCAGTTAAGCTTGAAATTTGGAAAGTAAATATCACAAAAATCATACCTTAACCCAACCAAATCTCCTATTAAACAACACCCAAAACCCTATTCCTCATTGCCAATTTTCGAAAATTTCTGCACACACTTCACACTAATTTTCAAAAATTTGCAAGGAGGAGAGGAGGATTTTGCATCATCTCCGCAACCCGGAATTTATTCAAACGCGCTTAGGAGCAATAACGGTAAGTGGGCTTTTGTTTAAAAATCATTCTTTCATTTTTTAAATCATAAGTATGTGTTTTGAATTCCAATCGTTATGTGAACTATTTTCAAATTATGAAATTCCGATCTTTGAAATCTGAAGCACTTTAATATCGAAATCCAATTGATAAGGAATTCCGAGCTCTGTTTCTGACTCTGATGCGGTGGGATTATAGCCGTTACTCTGGCATGATACAGTGGTTAACCGTTGCTATGAATTTTCAGACCCTTTATTCGTGGGTGATCCGATGTTTGACCTCATCTCTAGGAGGGTCATGCCTAGAGAACTGATATCAGTACCAGGAAGAAACTAGATGATTTATTGTGCTTATTTTAGTATATGTTATCTGTCCTGATACAAGATTTTTGTTCTATTCTGGCTCCGAGGAGCAAATTCTGTTCAGTTTATGTTCTGTATTCATATCGGTTTTTGTTCTGGTTTTTTATACATGTTTCTGAAAATGTATTATATTTATATGTTGGGTCACATACGATTGTCCCCCACTTACTGAGTGTTTCCCAACACTCACCCCTTACTCTCCCATCCTCAGATAATGACGAAGAACAGGTTGAAAACGAGGAACAAAAACAGTTTTTGGGTTTGTGATCCGGTGACACTGTCAGGACTCAGGATATTAATTTAAAGTATTTATGCTTCCGCTATCCTTTAGAATATTGAAAAGTTTATAATATTTATATTTCAAGTTGTAAAGACATTTATTATTATTTTGGAATAAAGACTGGTTTTTTCGCTATAATCTGTATTACGATGCTTGTTGAATTTTGAATTATTTTGGAATCAACACCGATGTCACATGCTCGGTTTTGCGGCGTGACATTTAAGTGGTATCAGAGCGAACCAGGTTACATAAACCTACTGGGAAAAGATTTCCGGTTGATAAAAATACCAGAATATAAATCCCGGTTAAAATAGACCAAT
Source organism: Haberlea rhodopensis (assembly GCA_907163345.1). Lineage (NCBI taxonomy): Eukaryota > Viridiplantae > Streptophyta > Magnoliopsida > Lamiales > Gesneriaceae > Haberlea > Haberlea rhodopensis. The sequence continues at coordinate 2,464,741 of CAJQUN010000072.1, forward strand.
TGAAGGATAAGAAAATCAGCTGGGAAAATTCCTCTCGGTGTCATGAACGGCTACTGATTTTTAAAAATAAAAAATATTAATAAAAATAATATGAATACAATAATAAGATGTAAAATACCTTCAAACCCTAAACCTATAGGTGTAGCAGCTGCCACATCCTGCTGCAATTTGACGCCGCCGATTACTTTCATAGGATCGCCTTCGATCAAACCGGCCAAATTTCAGACCCAACGGTGTTCAATTGCCTCTCCAATTGTACAATTGAAATTCACAATACAATTCCGTCAAGGTTTTCCGATCTTGCCACTGCCGGACACCAATCGACGAATCTGTCACACCACTATGATCGTCATGACCCGATGATCCAAAGCCCTCTATCAATTTTAACCTAAGATCACCTTCAGATTCCCAATTCCCGATCGAAGCCACGCCCAAGAACACTAAATCTGGAGAAAAAAATCAGATCGCCAATTCTTGGTCCCCGTAACGTAAAATTTCGATCCAACAGAGTTATTGATCCCCACCTCACCCTCGTAAAAAGCCCTTTGGCAATTTTAAGCCGCCGAATGGTTACCAAATTTAGATCGAAAATCATGGCTTAGAGAACCCTAAAAAAACGCCTGAATCTTCAATCCCCGATTTTTCAACCTCTGAAACACATTTTTTGAATTAAATCCAGATTACTAATCCTCTTACCATGATCGACCAAATCCCTCTATCAAATTCGAATAACAACCAGCATACAAGTACTAATTTTCTAATTAATTTTTTCCTAATAAGAATCCTAGTTGCCGAATTTTAATATTTGAATTCCTCCGTCAGCGGCGCATTGAAAATTTAATTCCTTCCAGCCATACGCAATACATGTCATGGGTTATCTAATTTTTCAGTCAATTTTGAAAAACGATTTCTATATCCTCCCAATCGCGAGTACCACTTCTTTTCCTATAAAAAAAAATTTAAATATTCTGTTATATTGGAATATTTTCCACCATTATTGTTTCTTAAATTTTAAATATATTGTAAACCCCTTTGAATGATAATTTATTATAATTGAGATCGAAAGATAAAATTATAATATGACATAATAATTCAGGTCATGTGTTAAAGATTAGATCGAAAGATAAAATCACATACGAGTGATAGTTTTAGGTTATTTAATCTAAAGTTAGAGGTTTTCATAAAGGTTCATTCAATATCGAATCGTTAATTAAGTGAACGAGAGTTACTTGTTGCAATTTGATGTTAGATTTAATATAGCTCGAGAGAGTATATTGAATAAATTCGAAAAACTCGTCACCTTACAGATGTATGGAGAAAAGAATTGTAAGGGTTGTGTTAGGTGAATCATTGTCTTGATAATTCTCTCTTGTGGACTTTTCTCGTGATCATCGATTGTTTTGGTTGGATTAGAGTAGTTTAATTTAGTTATTAGTTAGATTATTAATTAATTATCGTAGGTTAAATATAGTTTAAAGAAATCTTATTCGATACTTGCTTGTTAGTTCAAGGTTCGACACTCGTACTTATGAATCACTATATTAAAACTTGACACCGTACGCTTGCGGTCGATTTGTTGTTGATTTATATCATGCACCGCTTTTTGCTAACGAAAAGCGCGATCAAGTTTTGGCGACGTTGCCGGGGATTAACTTGAGTAATATCATACGAGATTCTTTGACTGTAATTTAACCATATTTTTGTTATTATTTAATTCAGAAAATATATATATATATATATATATATATATATAATTGATTTATTTTTCTTGTGAGGTACTTGGAGACGCTACATCAACAAGTCTTCATAAGCTTTGCCCAACAACGTTCTGAGCCGTTCTATGCAGTTTGGGAGAGATTCAACAACTTAGCAAAAACATTCCGGTATCATGACTTTTCGAACTATACTATTTTGCAATGTTTCTACAATGGATTGGATTTGGAGATACAATGATGGATATTGAATGGAGCTTTGGCAACCGGTAGTCCCCTATTTGATAGAGATGAAGGCAGTGTATTGCACTTGTTCAATGATATGGCGGACTTTGATTACCACTGGCACTGTGATCTTTTGTTATATTCTGTATTACGAGACTTGTTGAATTTCTTTGGAATCAACGCTGATGTCACATGCTCGGTCTCGGGGCGTGACAAACTATCTCATTGAAGTTTATACATTCCTTCTGAGCATAACCTTTCAGCACCAATCTTGCATGATATCGCTCCTCTTGGTTATTGCCATCATGCTTGATCTTATAGACCCATCTGTTACTGATGGCTTTCTGTCCTCGTGACAGTGTAACAAGATCCAAAGTTTATTCATGTCCAAAGCTTCCAATTCTTCCTGCATTGCTTTCATTCACATGGATACATCCGAGCTTTGAGTATAGGGGTGTAAACGAACAGAATCAAGCCGAATATACATAAAATTTTAAGGTTTGAAAGCTCGAAATAGTTATATTTGAGCTCGAGTTCTATTCAAAGTTCGAATAGTTTTAAAAATTTGGCTCGAATCAAAGTTCGAGTTCGGCTCGAAAATATTCGAACATGTTCGCGAGCTATTCGAAATATTGCTCGAAAATAAATACCCGAAATGTTTGAAATATATTTATTTAATATATAATTATATTATATTCATAAAATATTAAAGTTCGCGAGATGCTCGTGAACTATCGAACAAAGTAATTTGGGCTCGAGTTCGGCTCGAAAAAAGTTCGAACATGTTCGAGTTCGGCTCGAATTCGAGAATTTTGAATACGAATCAAATACTTTTCGAGCCGGCTCGAAAAGTTCGTGAACATGTTCGATTCGTTTACAAACATATTTGAGCAGCCTCCTGGAAACTCAATGGCTCACCATCCTCACTTAATAAACAGTGGTCTCCTCTTGCGAGTAGACTATCGAACTTCGGAAACCTCTAACTCAGCTGGTTCTTATTCCTCGTGCAACGGTGACACCTCAGAAGAACTTTGATATTTGTTAGTCTTATTTTTTTCACATGAACTACTGTTGTATCTGAATTCAGTGTGTCTTTGTCACCCTTCACTTTATCTTCCTCGAAGATAACATTCTGATTATGCTAAGTTTCTTGATCGTTGTATAGAACGTACACCGGACTTCCAAATGTATTTTAATCAACAAGCTTTCCAGTCACACCTCCATCAGCGTCTTCAGATCAATTGTTACTGATGGAGAACGATTGATAATTTAACTGGAGGTCTTGACTGCTTCTGACCAAAATGACTTGGTTAGACCCGTAGTCCTCAGCATAGCTCTTGTTCTGTCCAACAAAGTTCCGTTCATCCGCTTTGTCACTCCATTCTATTGAGATGTGTAAGCTGTTGTGAGTCACCTTTTGATGCCCTATTGTTAACAATATGCATCAAATTCATCACTGATATATTCTCCTCCATTGTTAGTCATCAAATACTTGATCTTCTTTTCAGAGTCAAGCTCCACCTGCGCTTTGAACACCTTGAAAACTGGAAAAACATCTGATTTCTTCTTGATTGGATACAACCAATATCTTCTAGAGAAACTATCAATGAACGAGACAAAGTATCTCGCTCCTCCTAGAGATACAATCGGTGATTGCCAAACATCAGAATGAATCAGTTCCAATATACCGCTGTTCTTTCCAGTAGATATGCCAAACTTTAGTCTGTGTTGTTTACTGGTAACACAATGCTCACAAAAGGGTAGAGTCACTTTTGTAAGCCCGACAACAGCTTTGGTCCCGAGAGAATTTTCAACCCTGGTTCTGACACATGATCCCATTTTCGATACGGGTCTTGCACCGAGATCATCTAATTGTCCCAAAGATAATAAATTCTTTGCAAGACCCTTCACATGTCGTGTCTTCTATATTATGTGAATATACCATCAAACATTTTAATTTTAATGGTACCAACCCCAGCGATTTCAAAGGCATAATCATTTTCCATGAATACGGAACCTCCTGATATTGGTTCGTACTGATCGAACCATTCTATCTGAGAAGTCATGTGCCATGTCGCTCCTGAATTCATTATCCATATATCATAAAATATTTTGTCTGCCTTCCGCAATTGTTGCTGCTTCGCTGATGATATTTTACCACCGTCTGAGGTACTGTCAACATTTCCTTGATAATCTTTTTCAACACGTTTCTTACTCGTACACTCTTTATTGAAGTGTCATTTGCCGCCACATTTATAACAGTAAAAAATCTTCTTACTTCTGGATTAGGATCTACCATACTTGTGGCTCCTACTAGAGTAACGCTCCGTGGATCTTCCTCTCATCATCGGCAAAGCCCATGCCTGCTTCGAACTTGCCAACCTGTCTTTCTTGTTCTTGCGCCTTCTTTCTTCTTCAAGAACCACGATTGCAACATTGTTGAAGACTAACATATCTGTAATGACATTGTTGGTCAGATTGATGCTGAGTTGACCATATGAATCTGGTAGACTTTGAAGTAGAAGCTTCACATGTTCAACGGCCTTTATTTTATGCCCCAAAGTAGTGAGTTGGGCAAATAGAGTATTCGGTGTATTGATATGGTCGGTCACCGATGAGGTTCCAACATCCTAAGAGTATAAAACCTTCTCTTTAGAAAACTCTTGTTGTCTAATGACTTGGCCTCGTACATGTTTGTCAAAGTATCCCAAATATATTTTGCATTTTTCATTTCAGTGATACTTGACAATATCCCATCTGCTAGAGCCAAATGCAGATTGGCAATAGCATTTCGTTAATCTCATTCCACTTTTTAGTGGTATGCCCTCCTTCGACCTATTTCCAATAGCCGCCAAGCAGCGATCTTTTTGTAAAACTACTTGCATCTTCATCTCCACAGCATGGAATTACTTCCATTGAATTTTTCAATCTTGAATTGTGTCGTCATTCTGACAACAATAAAATTGCCTCAATAAAAAAATATCTCAAAAAAGTTTTCCGATCTGGAAGATCAGTCAAGGTTGCAACCACATAGCATCTTAGAATTTTTAGATTTTAAAACGAGGCTCTGATACCACTTGTTGGTCATAGGTGCGGCATCATGAGGTAGAAAATACCAAAAATGAAGAATAAAATGGACATCACAATTTACGTGGAAAACCCCTAAAAATTATTAGGATAAAAACCACGGGCAAGATGAAAATATTCCACTATAATATTTATGGGTTACTGTTGTATGTTTTTGTCCCTCAATGTGTATCTCAAGAATGTAGTAACAAACATAACAATAGCTTCAAAGTTTATTTCGATGCGAGATTTGTAGTCTCCGTCATAATATTGTCTCGCCTTGGTGCTAACGGTTTGCTATGGCAATTTGTCTCCCAAGATAAAACGACTATGACTTGTGATAAGAGCACTCCAAATCAGAAGTCCTCAAATCACAAAGGTTCAATGCATTCAACAAGAAGAAATTTGATGAACAAAAAAGATGCTCTCAATTTTCACTTATTATTTGATTAGATTTCGAAATCTGATGTAAAACAAGTCGGGGAATTGTTGTATTTATAGTAAACCAAGAGATACCTTCAAACAGACACCATTTGGAAGCATCACATTGCGAAAAATTACACCCAAACATGAATAGACACACCATTCCGAGCAACAGACACATGGCTCGATCGATTGGTGCTTGGTGCTCGATCGATCGAGCCCCTTATTATAGAATTTTTCTGTCGTTCTCTATCGATCGAGACATTGTGCTCGATCGATCGAGCGCCTAAATGTTTTTTCTTTATTTCTTTAATTTACTTCAAAATTTCACCAATCCCCCACATGAATTAAATTAATGCATGTAAGCAATTGAGTGCTTTGATGAACTATTATGGCATCTGGAGAGATAGCTTGCGGCTTTCAATCTTCCGTAGTAGTATTCAATTTGATTTACTTGACTTAATAGTGAACTTATAGTCTTGAACTATTTAGTCGTTGGTGTAAACCTAGACAATTGAACCCACACCATAACAATTCTGACATTCGTATTAGTTTCTTACGGTTGTGTCCGTTTCGGCCATGGACCACGCTTGGTGTCATAAGTGCTTTCCATTCTGTGAAGCGACCATACTTCGTACTTACGTAGATGATCTCCTAAAAGAGTATCCGCAATACTCCAACATATCCTAATATGTCTTAGGAATCATTAAAGGCATTTTTCCTTTCTCGTACCCTTTTTGCAGGTTACACCTCTTATCATAGGAATGGGTCGAAGATGTTTATACCATCTCGTAGTTTGGTTGTCCCTTTTGAACCTAGATCTTGGGATCTCCAGTCACATAGGTTGGGTATCCACAACAAGATTTTGATTATATGGTTTTAATCACATTCCCCTCGATAAACTATATACTTCATCTCTAGCCAAGTCTTTCGTGAGCGGATCCGCAATATTTTCCTTTGACTTCACATAGTCAATGGACCTAATGTCATTTGAGATCAACTGTTTAATAGTATTGTGTCTACGACTTATATGGCTAGACTTACCATTATACATGCTACTTTGTGCCCTTGCTATAACAGATTGGCTATCACAATGTATTTTAATTGCAGGCATAGGTTTTTCCCAACAAGGAATTTCTTCCAAGAAACTTCTAAGTCATTCGGCTTCTTCTCCCGCTTTATCCAAAGCTATGAATTCAGATTCCATAGTTGATCTAGCAATACAAGTTTGCTTGGTAGGTTTCCACGACACTGCAACCCCTCCAATGGCAGACACACAACCACTTGTCGACTTGGAGTCTTGCGTGTCTGATATCCAATTTGTATCACTTTATCCTTCCAATACAGTAGGATATCTTGTATAATGCAGTTCACAGTGCAGGGTGTATCTTAAATATTTAAGTACCCCCGTCAATGCCTTCCAATGGTCATTGTTTGGATTGCTCATGAATGTACTTGGTTTACCAACCGCATATGCAATATCAGGACGTGTACATTCATGAGATACATGAGACTGCCAATTATCATTGAGTATTCTAATTGCATGACATGATCTACTTTCTTTTTAACCAAGTGTAGATTCGGGTCATAGGGTGTCTTCACAGATGATGTGTAATTTGTGAGTTTCATAGCCATATATCTTTCCGGCTAAGTAATGGGAATTATTTCTCCTGTTACATGAATCCAATTTTCATTTCATCCGGGAAAAGCCATTTCTCGAGTATTTTCTCAACATAATGAGATTGCGACAACACTCGTCCTTCAGATATTTTGGAGATCTTAATTCCAAGTATCACATCAGCTTCACCCATATATTTCATTTCAAAATGTTTTATTAACATTTTCTTCGTCGCATTGATGATTTCTAAGTTGCTTCCTACTATGAGCATATCATCAACGTACAAGCATACTATTACATATGCTTTAGGCACGTTTTTCATATATACACATTTGTCACACTCGTTAATTTTGAAACCATTTGACAACATGTTTTTTCAAATTTTTCATGCCATTGTTTCGTCGCTTGCTTAAGCCCATATAATAACTTAACGAGTCTACACATCTTTTTATCTTTTCCGGGAACCACAAACCCCTCGGGTTGTTCCATAAAAATCTCTTCCTCAAGTTCCCCATTGAGGAATGCCGTTTTTACATCCATTTGATGTATCTCTAAATTGTTTAGAGCAGCAATTGCAATGATCACTCTAATTGATGTATTTCTCATGACTGGTGAATATGTGTCAAAGTAATCAAGGCCTTCCTTTTGTCTATATCCTTTTGCCACGAGTCTCGCCTTGTACTTATCAATTGAACCATCAGACTTATATTTTCTTTTAAGAATCCATTTGCATTCCAATGGTTTACTTCCGGTTGGAAGGTCTACCAATTCCCACGTGTGATTTTACATTATGAATTCTATCTCGCCATTAATAGCCTCTTTCCATATATGAGCATCAGGGCTAGATAATGTGTCAATAACCGATCTTGGATCATTGTCCAACATATATGTCATGAAGTCACGACCATAAGTGTGATGCCCGGGAATTAATGGTATTAATCCCGGTGTGGTAATGATCCTCAATGGATTTTAATTGTGGCAATTATGAATTAAGTGCGGTGTTGGAACACCCGAGGATGTTAAATCGGGTATTTGAGATCGTTGGATCCAAAGGTTGAGATCGTATTCTCATCGTGGTGAAAAACCTTGGAATTGGGTTTTTGGTGGTATCTGGGGTCCGAGGTACTTTGTATTGGGGCTGGTATTGGAAATTGAGATTGGAGAGATAATTATTGAAAACAGATGATTTTTAATGAGTCATGATGTATTTGTGGAGGAATTAGTATTTTGGAGCTTTGGTGCTATATATACCAAGTGGACTCAGTGTTTAAAAATTGTTGGATTTGTTTCTCTCTCTCTCTCGCCTAAACCCTTTCCCCCATTTCCCCTCTTTTCTCCCATGGAGGAGAAATCGCTGGTAGTTTGGCTCCGAAGCAGGATTTCTCGAAGAAAAGTTGGTAACCTTTTTCCCCTCGCCTTTACCTTCGTTTTGATTATGGTATTGTGGTTTATGGTTGAGTTTAGAGTTGGGTTTAGTTTTGGGGAAATTTGGGAGAATCTTGGATTCTTGTTATTCTTGTTTTAAAATGTGTTTTAACCCTTATTGGATGTCTAAGGGTGTTTTAATTGTTGTTGGTTTGAGTTGGAAGGAGTTGAGTATGGTTTGTGGAGGTTTTTAAGCTTTTAAAAATGGTGATTTTCGGGTTTGTGCAGCAACCGATCGATCGGTAGCTTCTTACCGATCGATCGGTGCAAGTGCATAGCGATGGGTTTAATTCATACGTTTTACCGATCGATCGGTGGCTCGTAGCGATCGATCGGTAGAGGCGAGCGATCGATTGGTGAGGCTACCGATCGATCGGTGCAATGCCGTAGCCAAATGTAATTCTTGGGTTTTACCGATCGATCGGTAGGTCGGGAATTTTGATAATTATTTCGTGTTGAGTTTTCGATGCATGCTTCGCTCGGAGTCTTATAAAATGGTTAAACGTCATGGATGACGATATAATTGGAGATTATGAACGTGCTTGGACACGTGGTTGCATGCTTGTGTTTAATTGTGAGTTATTTATGTGTTAGCACATAATTCATCTGGTCGCGGGGCTCAGTCAAGGTTTGGTTCGGACTAAGGGATCATAAGGTACGTATAATGTACGAGCATAGCCTTTTATATTATTGCAACTGTGAAATGCATGGTTATTGTATTGCAATAAATTGATTTATATATTGGGAATTATATGGTGCCGCTTTTGAGCGAACAATGATTGGGATGTTGTCGATGTTGAACGAACATCGGTTATGACCCCGCTGCTGTTGAGCGTGCGTGACGTTAAAATGTCGCTATTGTTGAGCGAGCGATGTAATAGAACTATGGAATCATTGGTTAGATATATGTGATATCTATGGTTATTTGTTTAATAGTTTAATCATATTTGATTATGAAACTGGCATGACAGGAATGGTTTTAGTTAATCAATGGGATGATTAACTGGCTTTTGGGAATTGATGGTTTCGGTTATTTTGAGAACAAGAACATCACAGGGGATTCAGGATGAGGATGATACTATCCAGGGAGTATCATTTAATATTCATGCATTTAATTCTGTAAATTATGAATTGTAATATTATGATTATTGGATTGGTGGTATTGATATGCTCACCCCGTGTGGGGGCTATCTCTGTTGGGGAAGGTGAATAGGTACATCGATGGCTTTGGAGCTGAGCTCGAGCTGTTGATTGGAGGTACTTCCAGGACTGAAGTGCCAGTGACAGTATTGTGTTGGGTACTTTATACATTAAATACACATTCACTCTTTTGATGCTCGCATGCGAGCACTGTTATATGTGTATATGGGTTGTATAAAGGGCGTGAGCCTTTCTCTTTTCATTTATTGGTCGCATGCAATTATTTATTGAATTGCTAAATGAACTGAGAACATGTTAGTATATTATAAGGGTGCATGATATATGTGTGGACACTGTTATATGTATTATAATATATATATATATTATAATATTATGATTATTATATATAGATTATTACTATATATATATATATATATATATTATTAATGTTATTATTTATATATTATTTATATAAATAATATACATATAACATGTGAGCACTGTTATCTGTATATAAATATTATTATTTATATAAATATTATTAATGTTATTATTGATATATTATTTATATAAATAATATACATATAACATGCTGTTATATGTACTATATATATATTATAATATTATGTTATTATATATAGATTATTACTATCTAATATATCGTAATTAATGTTTATTGATTTATATAAATATTATGAATTTATATATTATTTATATAAATAATTACCTATAACATGTGAGCACTGTTATATGTAATGATAATATATATATAGAGAGAGAGAGGAGAAGAGGAGGAGGAGGAGAGAGAGAGGAGGACGAGAGAGAGAGAGGAGGAAGGGGAGGAGGGAGAGAGAGACGAGGAGGAGGAGAGGGGAGGAGGAGGAGAGGAGGAGAGAGAGAGAGGAGAAAAGAGGAGGAGGAAGGGGAGGAGGGAGGGAGAGAGAGAGAGACAGAGAGGAGGAGGAGGCGGGGAGAAGAAAAAGACGGGGGAGGAGAGAGAGGAGAGAGGAGGAGGGGAGAGGAGGAGGAGAGGAGGAGGAGAGAGAGAGAGGAGGAGGAAGAGAGAGAAGAGAGGAGAAGAGAGAGAGGACGAGGAGGAGAGAGAGAGAGAGGAGGAGAGAGACAGAGAGGAGGAGGAGAGGAGGAGGGGAAGAGAGAGAGAGAGGAGGAAGAAGAGAGAGAAGGGAGAAGAGAGAGAGAGAAGAGGAAGAGAGAGAGAGAGAGAGAGAGAGGAGAAGCGAGAGAGAGAGAGGAGAAAGAGAGATCGAGAGAGAGAGAGGAAAAAGATATATAGGGATAATAGATATATATAGAGATTAGAATAGATATAGATATACTTAGGAGAGATTTAGATATATTGTGAGGGGATTATAGAGATATACATAGATTACTATTATTAGATATATATTATAGATTCTTATTATTATTATATGATTATTCTAATATATAGATATATAGTATAGGGATATTATAATATATAAATATTATTAGATAGACATATACATATATATAGATATATATTATTTTTGTTATATATATTATTTATTTTATTTACTTATTTTTAATTATTACTATTTTATAAATATGATTTTATTATTATTATGTATTATTAATAATATATAATAATAATATATAATAATAATATAAAATTATTATTATAATAACGTGGGCATTTTAGACATTATACCAAATAATAAACTTTATCAACCATTTTATCCTCAAACCAAGTACCATATAACTTATCACATATTATTTTTACAATCATTTCATAATTTTTAATCTTTACATTAATTATCTCATCCTTCAAATCAAACGGTACCTAATAGAGGGTTAAGGGTACGTGGTCCTTACATTAGTGGTATCAGAGCCAGGTTTGCTCTGTGGGGCTGTTGATGGCTTAGGAATATGTTGATAGAAATGGGAAGCATATACTTATGCATGATGGTAGTTAGTGTTGTGTGACACAACTATATTGTTTATGTGCGTTTATGATATGTGTTCATAATTGGAATATGTTGTTGCTAACCATGGTGGTTGCAGGGTGGTATGTGATATGGATTATGCATTGTGGTTGCATGTATATTGGAGTGATGATTTTAATGCTTTGCCACTGTCATTTGAAGCGATTATAGAATACTTGCCGCTGTCATATCGTAGCGAGGAAAGAATATTTGCCGCTAAATGTTGAAGAGATGGTAAATGTCGCATGTCACATTTGAAGCGAGGTTATTCAATGCCGCTGATATGTCGAAGCGAGGGGTATTAGTGCCGCGGTCATGACGAAGCGAGGTGCATTAAAATACACTCATAGCGATGTGTATTGGGATATGAAATACTTTGCCGCTGTCATACCTTAGCGATGAGAGAATATTTGCCGCTAATATGTCGAAGCGAAGAACACGCCGCTGTCATATTATAGCGAGGGATATTATTTACTGCTGGTATTGTCGAAACGAGGAGTATTGGTGTCGCTGTCATACCATCGCGATGAAGAATATTTGCCGCTTATAGCGAGGGATATTATACCGCTAATATGGCGAAGCGATGAACTTTCTGCTGTTATATGATAGCGATGAAGAATATTTACCGCTTAAGCGAGGGATATTATGCCGATGGTATGTTAAAGCGAGGTAGCGAAGAGGGATATTTGCCGCTTTATAGCGAGGGATATCATGACGCTATTCTATTGGCGATGGTTTATGCCGTCTGTATATATAGCGATGGTTCATTCCGTTATTCTATTGGCGATGGTTTATGCCCCCGGGTATTATATAGCGTTGGTCCATTCCGCTATTCTATTTGTGATGGTTCATGCCGCTGGGTATTATATAGCGATGGTTCATTCCGCTATTCTATTGGCGATGGTTCATGCCGCCGGGTATTATATAGCGATGGTTCATGCCGCCGGGTATTATATAGTGATGGTTCATTCTGCTATTCTATTGGCGATGGTTCATGCCGCTGGGTATTATATAGCGATGGTTCATTCCTCTATTCTATTGGCGACGGTTTATGCCGCCGGGTATATATATATATAGCGATGGTTCATTCCACACTTCAATGTTTCATTTTACGGACCACAAACCCCATCTTTTTTTACTTTTGCCTATGAAAATGAAAGTATGAAGTGTATTTTTCTATTGGTGATGGTTCATGCCGCCGGGTAAATATAGCGATGGTTCATTCCGCTACATCTATGGCGATGGTTCATACCGCTGGATATCCATAGCGATGATCTATTCCGCTGATGCTATAGCGAGGGCTCATACCACTGATTTTATAGCTCGGGATTGTGCCACCTTCGACCGATGGGTACTGATTTCGTACCGCTATTGGGAAGGGGGAGTTCATGTATACCGTTAACTTATTAACGATGAGTTATGGTAGAATACTATTCTGTTAGCGTTATTGTGGATGTCATGTGTTGACATATACCGTCACGGGTTGACGATGTTATTGTGGATGTTATGTATTGACATATACCGTCACAAGTTGATGATGTTATTGTGGATGTCATGTATTGACATGTACCTTCACTGGTTGGCGATGATATTGTGGATGTCATGTGTTGACATGTACCGTCACGGGATGACGATTACATAAAGGGTGTTCTATGTGGACGGATGACGTCGTTACGATGAAAAATATAGTTAGGTGTATGTATTTAGTCTTATGGTTTGAGTGCCAATAGTGGGCACAGAGTAGTGTCTGAGTCACTGGTTGACGAGACGATTATGCCGAGCAGGTTTGCTCGATGAATTATTCTATGCGCCGTACAGGAAGTGTACCGCTGTTTGAGGTAAATATTTTACGAGGTAGTGGTACCTTTGCGTATACTCGTTGGGATGGCTATGGCCAAGTGACTGGTGATATGAGTAGTTATTGAGGAAACTACTTGCTTATACCGATGTGACGTATGGTAGACATGGTCATACCCACACAGGAAGGTGTGAAATAAATCCTAATGGATCAGGATTATATTGTGGTTGAATGAGGACACCGGGATGTCCATTGTGCATTGATATTAGAGAAAAATTTGGGTGATGACCCACTACTCTATTGATGGTACGGTATGGTATACCGGGGTGGAACGTATGATGCGTTGGTAGATTTGGTATAAACCTAAGGAGGCAGCGATCTGCTAGCCAGGTATTGTTGTCTTGTTATAATGTGCTTGTTGTAGCCAGTATACTGCTCGTTGGAAGCGAGTTTGGTAAATCATATGATGTTAGTGGACTCTTGTAGTCGCTACGTGGCATAAGGATTGAGGCAGAGAATACCTCACGGGGACGTTTATACGTCAAATGTTTTGAGGGACTTGTACCGGGACAACTCAATTTTGTTGGGAATACCAACGTGAGTGTCGACAAGTCGTTGTTAGCTCTTGTTGAGCATCCTTACATAATGAACGCAGTGGGGAACACAATCTGAATTGTGGGATATAGTTAGTGGGGTGACACTACTATGTTGATTGTATCTTTTGGAGAGATTTGGATATACTGTCATGGAGGCAGCTAGTATCGGTCGTGGGTTGATTGTGAATCAGCCATGGTAAGCATTACTGGTGTTGTACTGAGTAATGGTTTTCTTATTTTCCGAGTGACGTACGAGGAGACGTCTCCGGGGAAATGCTCGAGATTGTGGAGTACTATGGTATTAGTACGGAGCATTGTTAGAATGAGTATACGTTGTATACGGATTTCAGATTTGTAATAGTAGCAAGGATGCACTATTCTGTATCGGTTGTGTCTTTTATTTGGTTCCGAGATATATTTTGGTGTAAATATATCCAGGTTTTCCGAACGGTGGTTCGAGGTTGGAGGGTCATGGTTCATGACACTTTCCTTACGAGGAAGGCGATATTGATATATCTATTGGGAATCTTTAAGAGATTCGATTAGTCGGTTTGTTTGGTGTTGATGTTGGAATCACACCATTGGTCGTTGGTTCGTCAACCATCATTCTCTGTTGGGCGAGAATAACTGAGGATTGACAGTAGTATTTTGGGGATGGTGGGTATGATTAGAGATACCCAAGCTGTTGGGTTTTGGAAACCCGAATAATCTTGGTTTTGATGTTAACAAAACTTGTTATTGTGTTGCTAACATATTTCATCAAGTGTGCAGTTCATAGATGATATTTTACAGCTTGATGATCTGCTAAGAAATGGCCTTGAGTTTGGTTGCTGAAATGAGAATTCAGCATCCAGTAGACCCCGAGCGCTGCTGACTAAATTGATCATATCTCATAGCTCGGATATTGAAACGACCTGATTCTAAAGGGGTTGGATAACCAACTCAATTATCTACAAGTCGTATTTCAGGACAGCAGACTAGATTCGAAGGTTTACATGACGAAAACATGTATGCAAGAGCTTGCTGGTACAAAGCTCAAACAGCAGCGGACAGATTGTAGCAGCTATGGTATATCGGACATAACTCTCAGCTCAGTTATCAAAACGAGATGATTCAGTATGGGTTGGAAAGCTAAGACAAAGATCTACAAGTCATATTTGAAAGTAAAAGACTGAACCGGACGTTAAGATGGCCAAAAGGCTTCTGCAATTCAAGCCATATGCTGCTGCATCCAGCAAACATACAGCAAGACCATAGCCTCGTATTTCGAGCATAACTCCCTCATACAAACTCGAAATCGAACGATTCTTGATTCCGTGGAAAGCTAAGAGAAAGGGCTACAACGTTCATGAAGATCACTTTGCCCAGAAATCAACGAATCAAGAGATATAACCAAGAGAACAAAACATCAGATGTTGGGCAGCAGGGTACCAGCAGACATTGGCCAGTTGATGCTGTACCAGCAGACCCCATGCCAGCGGATGCTGTACCAGCAGACCTTGGCCAGTTGATGTTGTACCAGCAGGGTACCAGCAGACCTTGGCCAGTTGATGCTGTACCAGCAGACCCCAGGCCAGCGGATGCTGTACCAGCAGACCCTGGCCAGCTGATGCTGTACCAGCAGACCTCAGGCCAGCTGATGCTGAACCAGCAGACCTCAGACCAGCTGACCATACCAGCTGACCATATCATTTGACCAGACCAGCTGAACCTACCAGCTGACCAGACCAGCAGACTTCCAAAAATAGCCCAGAAGCAGAATATGACCGTTGCAATGTTTGAAAGCTTACCAAAATTGTCCCAACGGTTATATTCTTGTATCTAACGTATATTTCATTACTTGGGGCTACATATACACGATTTGGAAGCTCAATAACAGCTGATTGAAGATCAATCCAAGCCTTCCAAAGCAAACCCACTTGGGATTAAATTGAGGAACTTCAGAGACAAAAGTTGCTAAATAAAGAGCACTCCTCAAACCTTTGACACCTCTTACCTTGCTGTATCAGATTCATTATGGAATCATTTGTGCCTTTGTATTCACTCTATTCATTGTATTTGTGAGCTAAAATAGAAGAGTGAATACCATTGTAACAGTTTGTGATTCATCACAACTGGATGAGAGGTCTTTGTATGTGAGACGTTAAAGAACATACATAGTTGAGTGGCTAGGAGTTCTAGTTGGATGGGGAATGCCCAACTGGATCGAGTTTGTACAAAGAGTTGTATAAATCAAAGTCTTCTAGTGTATCCTTCCATGAGATGGAAGAAGGGGAGACGTAGAAGCGTTGTGCTTCGAACTTCCAGAAACAAATGCTTGTGTTATTTACCTTACTGCTTTTACATACTTTCTTGCATATCTTTAAAATGCCTTTCAAATGAGTAATCGGTTTTAGAGCGGGTTATGTCGAGTGTCTTCCGCTCGGTTTTGTAACCGAACTCGATATAATCTCTCGATGCAATTATTTCAAGAACACGAGCTATTGAAGCTCAAGTTGGTTGAACTCGGGTGTTGAATGACAACTCACCCCCGAAATCGATCCTGACAAGTGGTATCAGAGCGGGTTGTTCTTGGAAAGTATTTTAACCGATATTAGACGGAAATCTTTTAAAGAAACTTTCTCATGAGCATGAAATTATTTTCATAGCATAATTTTATAAAACTTGGTGTATGAAAATTTTTAGCATAAAAATCAATTTCATTGCATTTATTTTGCCCGAAAATAATTTTATAATCTATTTCAAATGTTCTAATTCTCGTTCAATGTGTTCTAAACTCATTTTAAGTTTAAATTTTTTTATTTTGAATTTTTTTCTAACAATTTTCGAAGCATTCAGTTTTTCTGGCAGCTTGCAGCAACTTTGGGAAAACTGGCATAACTTCTTGCTCGGATGTCCAAATGACGAACCGTTTTTTGCGTTGTAAACTAGACTCATAGAGGATCACAACGGTATAGGTCTTGCAGCCTAATTCTTCACGAGTAGATACAGTTTATTCTGCAAAGTTGGACTAAGTGTGCTGCCACCGCAGAAAGATGAAATGGACACTGTTGAGTTTTGTCAAGAAATTCAAATTTGTTGCCAAGTATGCTTCATTCATCATCAAAAAAGGTTATTTTTGTTCAAAAGTTAATGTGCATTGTATTTTTTAATTTGTTTTGGCCTACCCCATTTGCCACTCATTTGCTCAAATTTTCAAACCTTTTAAAATTAAGGGGGAGAGTTTAATCTCAATCCTTGAGAGGGAGTAAATTTATTTGTCTTCCTTTTTTGATTCACACAAAAAGGGGGAGAAATATGTTGTTTAAAAAATATGGTTTTTCTTGTTATGCAACATTGTGCTCTACTGTCTCATATTTTTATTCAAGTTTTGTGATCATCAAAAAGGGGGAGATTGTTGGGTTTTGGAAACCCGAATAATCTTGGTTTTGATGTTAACAAAACTTGTTATTGTGTTGCTAACATATTTCATCAAGTGTGCAGTTCATAGATGATATTTTACAGCTTGATGCTCTGCTAAGAAATGGCCTTGAGTTTGGTTGCTGAAATGAGAATTCAGCATCCAGTAGACCCCGAGCGCTGCTGACTAAATTGATCATATCTCATAGCTCGGATATTGAAACGACCTGATTCTAAAGGGGTTGGATAACCAACTCAATTATCTACAAGTCGTATTTCAGGACAGCAGACTAGATTCGAAGGTTTACATGACGAAAACATGTATGCAAGAGCTTGCTGGTACAAAGCTCAAACAGCAGCGGACAGATTGTAGCAGCTGTGGTATATCGGCCATAACTCTCAGTTCACTTATCGAAACGAGATGATTCAGTATGGGTTGGAAAGTTAAGACAATGATCTACAAGTCATATTTGAAAGTAAAAGACTGAACCGGACGTTAAGATGGCCAAAAGGCTTCTGCAATTCACGCCATGTGCTGCTGCATCCAGCAAACATACAGCAGGACCATTGCCTCGTATTTCGAGCATAACTCTCTCATACAAACTCGAAATTGAGCGATTCTTGATTCCGTGGAAAGATAAGAGAAAGGGCTACAACGTTCATGAAGATAACTCTGCCCATAAATCAACGAATCAAGAGATATAACCAAGAGAACAGAACATCAGATGTTGGGCAGCAGGGTACCAGCAGACCTTGGCCAGTTGATGCTGTACCAGCAGACCCCATGCCAGCGGATGCTGTACCAGCAGACCTTGGCCAGTTGATGTTGTACCAGCAGGGTACCAGCAGACCTTGGCCAGTTGATGTTGTACCAGCAGACCCCAGGCCAGCAGATGCTGTACCAGCAGACCTTGGCCAGCTGATGCTGTACCAGCAGACCTCAGACCAGCTGATGCTGAACCAGCAGACCTCAGACCAGCTGACCATACCAGCTGACCATATCAGTTGACCAGACCAGCTGAACCTACCAGCTGACCAGACCAGCAGACTTCCAAAAATAGCCCAGAAGCAGAATATGACCGTTGCAATATTTGAAAGCTTACCAAAATTGTCCCAACGGTTATATTCTTGTATCTAACGTATATATCATTACTTGGGGCTATATATACATGATTTGGAAGCTCAATAACAGCTGATTGAAGATCAATCCAAGACTTCCAAAGCAAACTCACTTGGGATTAAATTGAGGAACTTCAAAGACAAAAGCTGCTAAATAAAGAGCACTCCTCAAACCTTTGACACCTCTTACCTTGATGTATCAGATTCATTATGGAATCATTTGTGCCTTTGTATTCACTCTATTCATTGTATTTGTGAGCTAAAATAGAAGAGTGAATACCATTGTAACAGTTTGTGATTCATCACAACTGGATGAGAGGTCTTTGTATGTGAGACGTTAAAGAACATACATAGTTGAGTAGCTAGGAGTTCTAGTTGGATGGGGAATGCCCAACTGGATCGAGTTTGTACAAAGAGTTGTATAAATCAAAGTCTTCTAGTGTATCCTTCCATGAGATGGAAGAAGGGGAGACGTAGAAGCGTTGTGCTTTGAACTTCCAGAAACAAATGCTTGTGTTATTTACCTTACTGCTTTTACATACTTTCTTGCATATCTTTAAAATGCCTTTCAAATGAGTAATCGGTTTTAGAACGGGTTATGTCGAGTGTCTTCCGCTCGGTTTTGTAACCGAACTCGATATAATCTCTCGGTGCAATTATTTCAAGAACACGAGCTATTGAAGCTCAAGTTGGTTGAACTCGGGTGTGGAATGACAACTCACCCCCGAAATCGATCCTGACAAGTGGTATCAGAGCGGGTTGTTCTTGGAAAGTATTTTAACCGATATTAGACGGAAATCTTTTAAAGAAACTTTCTCATGAGCATGAAATTATTTTCATAGCATAATTTTATAAAACTTGGTGTATGAAATTTTTTAGCATAAAAATCAATTTCATTGCATTTATTTTGCCCGAAAATAATTTTATAATCTCTCGGTGCAATTATTTCAAGAACACGAGCTATTGAAGCTCAAGTTGGTTGAACTCGGGTGTGGAATGGCAACTCACCCCCGAAATCGATCCTGACACAAGCCGAGTGCATTGAGTATGCTTCTGGTGTTGGTGCTTAGGCATGTATACCAGTGTGTGTATACGAATGCCAGCATTTTCGTACTTGTCGATCATTGGATTAGGATGGTTGGAATGAATCTCTGGTGAGAGATTGTGGCACCTTGAGACTGGTAATCTCGATGGCACGATGTATTCTGATGAATGATTGTGAGGCCTGGTTGACTCCCTCTGAGGAGGGATTGTCGTATTTTGGGATCATGGGAGATCATTACTGGGTAATCTGATAGCATCCCTGTGTAAGGATTGTTGAATCCTAGGGTTAACGATGGATGGCCAGGATTCATTATGTTGGGTGTCGTTGTCGACACGGGTGGTGAGAATGCAATAGATTGTCTTGCATGTCCTCTGTGGAACTTGAAAAATTGTGGAGTCTCGATAGTGTGTTTGGATCAAGATATGATTTCTTGGAACACACGGATGTAGACATCTTTGGAGATGTGTTTTGTGTTGATCGGTGGCCGTGAGTTGCCCGATCCGTCTCGCAAAGTAGTGCAACTACTCCTCTGATGGAGATGGATTTGGAAAATGGAAACCGGGTGTAGTTTAGATACACTGTTGTGTACTGGTGGTTTCTTTGGTAACAATGTATGTTTAATATCGTTGGCTAAGTAATAGAGATATCATTGGGGCGATATCTATATTGGAATCATGAATGATTCGTTTGGATATCAGTTATGGTTGACTGATTGCTTTTGGGTGGTTAGCGTCGGGGTATGCTGACGTTCTTTTGAAATGGTGATGATCTGGGAGATTTACTCCATTCCAGGTTTTGGTGCGAGGTATGTGTCCTCGCGGTTGGTGTGTCGTTCATGATATGTCCATGACTTGACGATGTAGGTCCGTTTGGATTGTGTGGTCTCGGTGATACGTGGAGTACGCCTGTGCAAATTTCGAGGATGAAATTTTATTAGTGGGGTAATGATCCTCAATGGATTTTAATTGTGGCAATTATGAATTAATTGCGGTGTTGGAACACCCGATGATGTTAAATCGGGTATTTGGGATCGTTGGATCCAAAGGTTGAGATCGTATTCTCATCGTGGTGAAAAACCTTGGAATTGGGTTTTTGGTGGTATCTGGGGTCCGGGGTACTTTGTATTGGGGCTGGTATTGGAAATTGAGATTGGAGAGATAATTATTGAAAACATATGACTTTTAATGAGTCATGATGTATTTGTGGAGGAATTGGTATTTTGGAGCTTTGGTGCTATATATACAAAATGGACTCGGTGTTCAAAAATTGTTGGATTTGTCTCTCTCTCTCTCTCTCTCTCTCTCTCTCTCTCTCTCTCTCTCTCTCTCTCTCTCTCTCTCTCTCCTAAACCATATCCCCCATTTCCCCTCTTTCTCCCATGGAGGAGAAATCGCTGATAGTTTGGCTCCGAAGCCGAATTTCTCGAAGAAAAGTTGGTAACCTTCTTCCCCTCGCTTTTACCTTCGTTTTGATTATGGTATTGTGGGCTATGGTTGAGTTTAGAGTTGGGTTTAGATTTGGGGAAATTTTGGAGAATCTTGGATTCTTGTTATTCTTGTTTTAAAATGTGTTTTAGCCCTTATTGGATGTCTAAGGGTGTTTTAATTGTTGTTGGTTTGAGTTGGAAGGAGTTGAGTATGGTTTGTGGAGGTTTTTAAGCTTTTAAAAATGATGATTCGGGTTTGTGCAGCGACCGATCGATCGGTAGCATCTTACCGATCTATCGGTGCAAGTGCGTAGCCATTGTTTTAATTCAGACGTTTTACCTATTGATCGGTGGCTCGTAGCAATCGATCGGTAGAGGCTACCGATCGATCGGTGCAATGCCGTAGCCAAAATGTAATTTTTGGGTTTTACCGATCGATTGTTGGCACCTAGCGATCGATCGGTAGGTTGGGAATTTTGATAATTATTTCGTGTTGAGTTTTCGATGCATGCTTTCCCCGGGGTCTTTTAAAATGGTTAATCGTCATGGATGACGATATAATTGGAGATTATGAACGTGCTTGGACACGTGGTTGCATGCTTGTGTTTAATTGTGAGTTATTTATGTGTTAGCACATAATTCATCGGGTCGCGGGACTCAGTCAAGGTTTGGTTCGGACTACGGGATCATAAGGTACGTATAACGTACGAGCATAGCCTTTTATATTATTGCAACTGTGAAATGCATGGTTTATTATATTTACAATAAATTGATATATATATATATATTGGGAATTATATGGTGCCGCTTTTGAGCGAGCAATGATTGGGGTGTTGTCGCTGTTGAGCGAACATCGGTTATGACGCCGCTGCTGTTGATCGTGCGTGAGGTTAAAATGCCGCTATTGTGGAGCGAGCGATGGAATAGAACTATGGAATCATTGGTTAGATATATGTGATATCTATGGTTATTTGTTTAATGGTTTAATCATATTTGATTATGCAACAGGCATGACAGGAATGGTTTTAGTTAATCAATCAGATGATTAACTGGCTTTTAGGAATTTGATGGTTTCGGTTATTTTGAGAACAGGAACAGCACAGGGACCATCCAGGGAGTATCATTTAAAATTCATGGCATTTACATTCTGTAAATTATGAATTGTAATATTATGATTATTGGATTGGTGGTATTGGTATGCTCACCCCGTGTTGGGGCTATCTCTGTTGGGGCAGGTGAATAGTACATCGATAGCTTTGGAGTTGAGCTCGAGCTGTTGATTGGAGGTACTTCTATGACTGAAGTGCCAATGACAGTATTGTGTTGGGTACTTTATACATTAAATACACATTTACTCTTTTGATGCTCGTATGTGAGCACTGTTATTTGGGTTGTATAAAGGGCGTGGGCCTTTCTCTTTTCATTTAGTGGTCGCATGCAATTATTTATTGAATTGCTAAATGAACTGAGAACATGTTAGTGTATTATAAGGGTGCATGATATGTGTGTGGACTTGGTTGGGGGAAAGTGGACATTATGTGGAATAATGTAAGAAATTTTATTATTGGTATGTTATGATATGGTAGCATGGTTTCTTTTCCCCTGATTACATGATTGTATGCACTAAATACATGGGTTAATACGCTAATAGAGGGTTAAGGGAATGGGGGGTCCTTACATTAAGTTTTAGCAAGTTTGGTCCTCTTGATACGTCGTGGTTCTTGAATTTCTTTTGAGTCATCGATAGCTTCTTCAAACGTCATTTTCTTAGGACATATTTCCTTGTTTGTTTTGTTGGGAAATATTTCTTCAAAAAATACCACATTTCTTGATTCCAAGATTGTACCTTCATGGACATCACTTATTTCAGATTTATTTACTAAAAATCGATATGCACTACTATTGTTAGCATAACAAATAAATATACAATCTATTGTTTTATGCCCAATTTTCACTTGCTTTGGTTTTGGTACTTCTACCTTAGCCAAGCACCCTCACACTTTCAAGTATTTGTAGGAAGGTTTGTGGCATTTCCATAACTCATAAGGCGTTTCATTCTTACTTTTGTGTGGTATTTTGTTTAGAATATAGTTGGCCGACAGGATTGCTTCCCCCCACAAGTTTTGTGGTAATCCAGAACTTATCAACATAGCATTCATCATTTCTTTTAGAGTACGATTTTTACGTTCGGCAATACTATTTGATTTGTGGTGAATAGGGGGCAGTGGTTTGGTGAATAATGCCATACTCAGTGCAAAATTCTTCAACGGTGTTCCATATTCTCCACCTCTATCGATTCGAACATTCTTTATCTTTTGGCTAAGTTGATTTTCAACTTCATTCTTGTATTTCTTGAATACTTCCAAGGCCTCGTCTTTGCTTCTTAGCAAATAGACGTAACAATATCTCGTACAATCATCAATGAAGGTAATGAAGTACTTTTTCCTACCTCTAGTTTCCAAAAACTTTAGATCACATAGATCTGTATGAATTAATTCAAGAGGTGTCGTAGTTCTTTCAATTGAATGGAACATCGGTTTCGTTAACTTGGCCTCGACACAAGTCTCACACTTATGGTTCAAGTTAACATTAATTTGAGGCAATAAGTTTAACTTCATTAATTTGTTAAGTGAACCATAATTCACATGACCCAAACGATCATATCATAAATTACAAGACTCAATCAAATAAGTAGAATCATTCACTTTATTGCTTTCAAATTGACGTATAACCGTCATTACATTAATTTTGAAAAGGTTTTCTCCATATAGCCCTTTCCAACAAAAAATCCATTTTTGGAGAGTACAATTTTTCCAGATGCTAAAACTAGTCTAAAACCGGTCTTGACTAGAGCCGATCCAAATATCAGGTTCTTTCGGAACATGTAGGAAATCTATCAAAGTCAATTCCTTTTTCCCGAAGTCATCTTTAGAACCACCTTCCACAGTCCAACTACCGGAGATGTAGTGGAGTTTCCCATGTAGAGCTGACGCCCACTTATTGGAGTGTATGTGGAGAACATGGCTTTGTCCGAGCACACATGTCGGGTTGCACTGTAATCGACGAACCATTCCATAGGATTGTCCACCAAGTTCCCTTCAAAGATCACAACGGTTAACATTAGATCATTCAAGTCATCCGAGATCCGATCATATTCGGTCACATTGACCTGATCTTTTGCTTTCCCACGAATGTCTTTGTTACGACAATCCTTTGCCATGTGATTGGGCTTTCCACACTTATAGCATTTTCCTTTGAACTTTTTCGCCTTACCATTGTTGGAGGCCGTACCGTCAAACTTACGTTTTGATCCGGTTCTTTGTTCAACAAGGTTAGCCCCTGGTTCCATGTGAAACCTACCCGCCTTCCTCTCGGAAACTTTGTTGTCCTCCTCAATTCGTAGTCGAACCACAAGAGCTCCAAGACTCATCTCCTTTCGTTTGTGTTTCAGATAGTTCTTGAAGTCCTTCCACATAGGAGGCAATTTTTCAATCATAGCGGTGACATGGAATGAATCACTTAGACTCATTCCCTCCACATGAATGTCATGCAAGATCACTTGTAGATCTTGCACTTGCGCCATCACAGGCTTGGTATCAACCATCTTGAAATCCAGGAACTGTCCAACTATGATCTTCATGCCTGCATCATCGGTTTTGTACTTCTTTTCCAGCGATGTCCATAGTTCCTTTGCTGTTTTCACAAGACAATAAATGTTATATAATTTATTGTCTAACCCATTTAGGATATAGTTCTTGCATAGGAAGTCGCTTTGATTCCATGCATCAAGTGCCGCCCTATTTTGGGTCAGTCTCTCCTTCTTCAATTGTAGGAGCCTCATCGGTTAAGAACCTTGCCAAACTCAGCGTTGTCAACTAAAAGAACATCTTTTGTTGGCACCGCTTGAAATCGTTCCCATTGAACTTTTCAGGCCTTTCACCATGATGAACATGAGTCGTTGTTGCACTCGAAGAAGCCATTTGTTGCCATTATTGTCCTAAGAATGTTGTATGCTTTTCTCTCTCAATGTGTATCTCAGGAATGTAGTAACAAACAGAACAATGGCTTCAAAGTTTATGTCGAGGTGAGATTTGTAATCTCCGTCCTTAAAACAATATTGACCCGCCTTGGTGCTAATGGTTTGCTATGACAATTTGTCTCCCAATATACAACGACTATGACTTGTCATATGAGCACTAAAAATCACAAGTCCTCAAACCCCAAATGTTCAATGCACTCAACAAGAAGAAATTTGATGAACAAACAAAATGCTATCAATTTTCACTTATTATTTGATTAGATTTCGAAATCTGATGTAAAACAAGTGAGGGAATTGTTGTATTTATAGTAAACCAAGAGATACATACCTTCAAAGAGACACCATTTGGAGGCATCACATCGCGAAAAATCACACCCGGACATGAATGGACACACCATTCCGTGCAACAGACACAAGGCTCGATCGATCGGCGCTTGGTGCTCGATCGAACGAGTCCCTTATTCCAACAGATGGAATTTCTTTGTCGTTCTCGATCGATCGAGACATTGTGCTCGACTAATCGAGCGCCTAAATTATTTTATTTCTTTAATTTACTTCAAAATTCCAACAGTTACAACCATCACCTGCCATTGAAAATTCCACACGCTTTCTGACAAATTATTGCCGATAATGATATCAATACCACGTAAACATACCAACGAAAAAGGATTTAAAATATTAAAAAAAAAGACCAACTTATTGAAGATCAATCTTTGACATCTTATATGACCAAAAGAAAAAATAAACCAATTTATGGAACGAATTTTGTAATTTTTATCTATTGAATTAAAGATCAATCTTTCTGTTGTTTTGGTTTGGACCCCTGATTGCTTCGATCATTGGGCATATATTGAAATTTCTCTGGAAAAATGGTGTGTTTGTGTGCATACACCTATAAACTCCACATTTTGTGGGTTAGAATTCAATTCAAGGTGTGAAATGAGCAGCAGGGGAAAGCGCTGCTAGAATTGGAAGAAGATGAAACAAGAAATCTGTTTCTGGGCAGCATGGAAAGGTACACGGACACTGTAATCCCCATTTTCTAATTTTTCACCAATTTCTTTCCATCCGTGAAAATGGGTCGAGTTCAAGAAAAAATAAAAAAAGACGAAGAAGGGTCCATATGGCCTGAAATATACTGAAGGAACGCAAAAGAAGAAGGCAAATGAATGAGAAATTCTCTGTTCTTCAATCAATGGTTCCCATGTATCTTTGTAAGGATCGATGTGGATCATGTTAGCATATATGCCCTGTAAGCCAAAAGTTGGCCTATTGGGCTTTATGCACCAAAGCCCATTAGTTCTTTAATGACATTATAAATATGTCATCCTAGTTGAGAGACTCAAACCATTCCATACATTTCCATTCAATACACATTCTCATAGAAAAGCCGTCATCACACTAGCACTGGTGCCGGGCTTGTAGATCTGGTCAGGTTGATCGGACTCGAGGATTACCGCCGCAGATTGATTTCGCTGTTCATCGGTAATTCTCTTTTCGTGCATTATATTATGATATTTGCATGCTAATACATGAATCAGGCGCGATCGTCCGTCCCCGGCCAGATCTGTCATTGTTTATTTTCCGCTGCGTTTGGATCTGGCGCCGGGGTACGGAAACCCAACAGTGGTATCAGAGCCAGGTTGCGTTTTGATTTATGTATTTGATAATTAATTTTTATTAGATTGTTTCCCAACAACTAATCGCTTTTGAGTTTCAGAAATTTTGGAATCCGGAAAAATATAGAATATAGATTAAAAAGGTTTTAACCATGTTGATCCAAACCAGCCATGCACGGTGCTGTTTTCCCGTTTTCGATTGTACCTTGTGGAGGGACGGCGGTGAGCGGCAAGCCTTGAGCGGCAGCACATGCGGTGGAGAATCGTTCTCCGCCACCGTGCGTAGCCTGCGAAGGCCTGCGCTACTCCGATTCATGGCTGTCTCCTGCGCGCGCTCGTCATCCCTGCGAAAATCGTTCGAACGATTTGAGAAACTCTCAGCGCGTGATTCCGAGCGACGGCGGCGCAATATTATCCAGAAACCCTAATTTAATTTTGGTAAATGTCGGACACTAGGCGGCGGCTGCAAACCCTAAGCCAAGAACCCTAATTTCATATGTTTGGGGAAGATGAACAGTGTTCCGATTTTTTTTTTTTTTAAAAATAAAAATTTATTTTTTGTAAATCCGAAATTAAGGTTAATTTTTGGGGTTGAAATTGCATTTTTTTATTTTTGGATCCAA
This sequence comes from Haberlea rhodopensis, assembly GCA_907163345.1. Lineage (NCBI taxonomy): Eukaryota > Viridiplantae > Streptophyta > Magnoliopsida > Lamiales > Gesneriaceae > Haberlea > Haberlea rhodopensis. Next base: position 2,491,975 of record CAJQUN010000072.1, read on the forward strand.
ATTGTTTGGAGTCCATAAATTTTTGGGTCATTTTAAATGTTTTATCCGGATATTATTTTTGAAATAATAAATCAAAATACTTAATTTATTAAGAATGTGATTTTTAATTTATTAAGTGTAAAATGGTGATTTTACAATTAGTTGAAAATTTATTTAATTGTAAATTAAATGAAAATGTTTCATTTAATTTGTTAATTTTATTTTTTGGCTAATATTATGATTTGAGGTAAAATAGTGATTTTACCAAGTAATTGAAATTTAATTAATTGGAAATTAAATGAAAATGTTTCATTTAATTTGTTAATTTAATTTTAGATTAATATGATGATTAAAGGTAAAATAGAGATTTTACCAATTAATTGAAATTGATTAATTAGAAATTAAATAAAATTGTTTTATTTAATTTATTAATTTTATTTTCAATTAATGATGCGATTAGTGGGAAACGATAGAATAAATTAATTATTGTGATCTAATTACATGTGATGTAATTAGTACAATTACATATTATGTAATTGGTTAGTTTAATGTTTAATTACATATGATGTGATTGCATGATGAATGATTATGGGCCTTGACCAATGTGTATAGGTGAATGTTTAGGTTTTTATTGTTTCATTATTATTGTGATTTTGGTTATCGGGCCTGCGAGTATGCTCTCTCTATTTTCTGATGTATCCCACCCCGGATTTGTATCCATATTCTCTTGTTTGCACGATTTAAATGTAAAAACTTTAGAATTAGTGGGAGATCGAGATTGAAGATGAAGCATCAAGAATCAAGACATGTATAATGGAAGCAAAAATGTAATAGGATTGCATTACATACCGGCATCACCTTAGACATACTTGTGATCTACGTATGGCTCACGTGGATCAATTAGGAAAATGCTGTAATCGTCCATATTTATTTTTATTATGCATATGATGTATGATAAATGTTTGTTTGTATGTTTTATTAGTACATATGACTGCATGAATAAAACATAGTTGCATGAATCCGGCAAACAAACAAACAAGTACTGGATGAGATTTGAAAATTATTAAATCCCTCTTTTGAATATGATTCAAAATTTTTAATATCAAACTGTAAAGGGAGCTCAAAGGAGTTTGTTGCTTCCTGTCTTCCATCAACAGTTAAGCCATGAGACGCTACTTGTGTCATATTGCCTTACTCACCCACGTGGGGGGCATCTGGCATGGGAAAGCTGTGCGTTTAACTGCCACTTAATTAAGGGTGTGGTTATGTTAACCTTCTAGATTACTCACCCACGTGGAGTCTTTTGGGCGTGACATTTATATCCGTGGGATGGGTTAGTTTGACGTGAGAAGGCATAATTGTCCTGCCCACGTAGGGTTATGTCAATCACGAGACAAATAGCTTGGGGGTTGCATATGATGCAATTGTGATCTACCTTTAGTATCATGAAGCCGGTGGGCTCACGTCCGGGGTTTTCATGAGCTAGTTGGACTCCAAGCCCACTAAGAAAATATGATTTTCCGTTCATTTGTCATGAGGGTGATGAATTCGAAAAATTTAGTGGGAGCATTCAATAACTAAAGTCCATAGTTTTTGAATTAATTAATAATCAAACGGTTTGCTTATATTTTTCTGTTTATTCTCAGTATTGTGATTGCCGTGAATCCGATTGCATCAATTCTTGATACAAACAAAGTAACCGCACCAAATTATTCTGATTGACTATTAATTTTAAAATAGTGCTTGCTTCTAAAAGGTGGCTATATACCCTTGGTGGGAGCCTCATGTTGAAGTGTCTCCCGGTTCGTCTCATGAAGAGATTGCCACACTTGAGAAGTGATGGGACGATAATCTCTCGGCTAGGTGCTATATGATAGCATCAATGTCCCCAATGAGTTTCAACACAGATATGAGAAACTCGTTCACATTACTGATATTTCCAACACCTACAAATGTTGTTTGGTGAACGGACACGATTACTGAGACTCGTGACTTCAAAAGAGCTATTTTCATTTCACATGCAAGATGGGGCTTCGATCTATGAGCATGGTGTAAGAAAAATATCTCTTCTTGATAATTGGAAAATCTGAATGTGACAATACCTCATTAACTGGCTGTAGATTTGATCTTATAGTAAAAATGTTGGAAACTCATGAGTCCTTGATTCAAAAGAAGAAACGTGTTCTTCTTGTCGAATCTTCTACCAATTTCAAGGATAAAGAAGAGGAAGGGAAATGGTTCCCAACCTCAAAAGACGAAAAAGGATATAGTAGCAACTATGAAAGGAGAGGCATCTATGTTTTCACTGCTGGTCACTGGCGCAAAATTGTAAGGAATACCTAGACTAGAAGCGTTCTAGAAAGGGTATGTTTTATATTAAAATTAAATGTTTCTATTGGTTCTACTTTTTTGGTATATGATGCCAGTTGTGCTCGCATTTTTGCAAAGAGTTGCATGTGATGTGAAGAAGTAGAGAGTCATAGGAAGGTGAAACCTACCTGAGACTAAGCATTGTAGCAAGAGTTGTTGCAAAGGCTATTTGAAATATTTATTTAATATAAAATCTTGAACTTGTTAGAAACTGGTTTGAGCAATTATTCATTTGGTCTAGACTTAATCATAAACATTGTTCCTATTTTGATAGATAATGATATTCTTTTAAATATGCGAATGTGATTTGCAGTATTTTTAAGAATGCATGTTTTATTGAATCTGGTGAACTTATGAATGATTAGTATGATTATATTCAAAGAATATAAAAAGAATGATAACTTAAATCCAACATATATTTAGCATATGTTGAATGTCCAATGATTTGATTCATATGGACGTATGTGGAGCACTAAATGTTAGTGCAAGATGATGTTGAGTTATCTTAAAGAGAATGTGATTCTCTCTGAGTAACTCTCTAAATGTACATATTTGTTGAATATAATTCATACCAATGCAGTGACCAAAACTTCATATACGATATGGACTGAAAAATAATCAAAATTTTTATTTTGAGATTGTTCTGCTTATGTGAAGTAGTTGATCCATCTTATGTTATTTTGTGGAAATTATATTATCAATTGCAGGCAAATAGTTTGTTTCGCAAGTGCAATCTTTCTAGAGAAAATGTTTCTATTAGAAATGATGACAAAATAATATAACTTGAAAGGGTTCAAGAACCACAAACCACTAGAAAAGTGAAAACGGTGAAATTAATTTAGTTAATCACAACCTTTGATTTATACACACCAAGGAGATTTGAAAATGTTTCAAGAGCTCATGATAGAATGAATCTACTCCTTGAAAGTAGTCAAGAAATAGACCATGGATATGATCCTTGGACTTTAAAGGAGGCGATGTCAGATATTGATTCGGGACATTGGCAAGATGCCATGAAATCTGAAATGGACTCCATGTACTCCAATAAGGTATGTGCCTTAGTAGATCATCTTTGGGAATTGTTCCCATTGGCTGCATGGATTTACAAGTGAAAGCTTGGAGTGGATGGGAAGGTAGTGACCTTCAAAGCTTGACTGGTGAGAAAAGGTTACTCTCATAGGCAAAGAGTTGTTTATGAGAAATTTTCATCGGTTATGATGGTATAGTCTATTTAGATTTTATTACTTATATCTTTATATTATGAATATGAGATATGAGTAATGGATGTGAATACAACATTTCTCAGTGGTGGCATTGAGGTAGAAATGTAGCACCCAAATGTGTTTACAACTTCTTGGAGTGAGAAAAATGTTTTCAAACTCCAGAGGTCCATTTATGGGCCTAAGAAGGCATCCCGAAGTTTGAACTTCCGTTTTGATAACATCATCAAAGTGTTTGGTTTTGTTAAAAATCCGAAAGTGACATGTGTATGCAAAAGGGTTAGTGGGAGCATGGTTACATTGTGATGCTTTAAGTCGATTATATCATGCTCATTGTGAATGGTATTGGATTAATCAATTAAAGCATGATTATCTACTAATTTCTCCATGTAAGATTGGGAGAAGCGTCATACGTGCTTAGCATAATGATCTATAGGGATAGATCTAAAGGATGCTTGAGATCTCTCAATCTACGTACATAAACACTGTGCTAAAAGGGTTTAGCATAGAATAGTCGAAAAATGAGTTACTTCATAATATGTCATAGTATTCATCTCTCGAGTCAATGAGTCTTAAGATTGATGAGGAGAGAGAAAAGATGACATTGATACCTTATATTTCTGCTTTTAATAGCATATTGTATGCTATGGTATGTACTTGGCCTGATGTATGTTCTTAGAGTAATGAGCAGACATCAGACGGATCCCGGTGAAGGTCACTGGAAAACTGTGAAAATAATCCTCAAGTTCTTATGAAGAACTTATGATATGTTCATGGTTTTTGGATCTGTAAGTGGGGAAATGAAAGTTGAAGGATAAGCTGATGCTGGTTTTTAAATTGGATGTAGATGATACCATATCGATGTTCGGATTTGTATTTAAGCTCAATGATGGTGATGTCTCTTGAAAACGTTCCAAGCAAGACACCACATTGGATTCCACCACTGAAGTTGAATACATTGCATCATACGATGCAGCAAAGAGGCAGTTTGGATATTAAATTTCATCCAAGAGTTGGGTGTAATTTCTAGCGGGTGACACAGTTCCTCTGTACTGTGACAACAATTGGGCTATTATGAATAGCCAAGATCTCATCAGTATCCAAACATATATTGAGAAAATACCATCTAATGAGAGAGATGGTAGACGCGATATTATTATCGAGAGAATCGCTTCAGCAGAAAAATATAGTGAATCCACTGACAAATCATTTACAATGATTGGTGTCTGATAGACATCTTGGGAAGATGGTCTTAAGACACATGAGTAGTTGGCTTTGGGAAAGTGAAAGATATTATTGTCATACATGATTAAGTAAATCAATAGTTGATTGATTGTACTTATAATCTTATTATGACAAATCTTTGTTTGAATATTAATATATATGGCACTTCGTCATCTGTTTACCCATGCATCTTGATGTATTGATGAAGTCCTTGAAGTTGCTATAGTCCATTGAATGTGGTTACGCATATGATGGTGACCATGAAATACATTCTCGACTGCGATTTCTAAATGTTCCTGGTCGATGAGCCTTCGAGAATGGGATGTCGATATATGCTCGTTAGAGACTGGTATTCATGATGTGTCTAGTGTAGTGCGTCGTGTTTCATCGGCGTTGGCTTGGAGAAGTCAGCACACATGAATAGGTGCTCATTAGGAATGAGTTCACTGAACGACCCTACTCGGAATTCTATAAGTGGTTACCATTTGTCGAGTATAGAATTTCTAGTCATAGTTGTGCACCATTACTCCTCATGACCTGAGGCGTCATTGAGGTCTTGATAGATAGTTGTGTACTTTGATTTAATGACTGATCACATGTGGGTCATAAAGTCATTATTTTGGGTATTCAGTGATGCTGTCAGAGGCCTATGATTGTTGTTGGGGATTCACCACTAGTCTTGATGAACCAGGATGTCCTATGTGTTTTTCTATATATGATTCGAGGAATCTCTGGCCAGAGTGGGTAGTGCTTGTGAAAAAAGAGTTTTTCATATACGCACACAAGGAATCATATAACGTGAAACAAATACATAGTTATTGAAATCAAAAGGGGCCTCGACCGACCAATGCCCTAGATTCAATCGGGGCATATTGAGTGAAAGGAATGTACTGCACGCTAACTATGGCTGACAGGTTCTCGTACGTTGCTAGTCATTTGTATCTAGGTCTTTGTGAAGCGCAGATGCTAGGCGCTACCCACGATCGGTAGGTTGTTGCTGGAATTATACTTCGGTAATTGTCTATTAAAGGAGTTTAATTGACAATGGGGCATTCAGGGTAAGCCCAAAGAAGTTATTTGACTTCTAAAATCACAAAGGTTGTGATCCTACTGCTATGATACACTTGAGCCTCGCTGGGTCACAATCAACCGGCCGCTGATCTATCGATGAGAATTGAGACTTAAATGTTAAGTACTCAAGATTGTGTGATTGATATTCAAGATATGAGTTTACTTTTTGAAAGCTCCACACTTTAGTGGAGTTTCTATGTTTGGAAAGGTTCCATCTATAGAAAGTTCTAAAATTAAATTAGTATGATATATTTATCTCATTATTATGTACGTCATTTGTACATCAAGTTATTCAATTGGATTGGCCTACTTGGATTATGAGTTTAGTGCTCATGTGTTGGCTTTTGGGCAAGTGAGAGATTGTTAGCATATATGCCCTGTAAGCCAAAAGTTGGCCTATTGGGCTTTATGCACCAAAGCCCATTAGTTCTTTAATGACGCTATAAATATGTCATCCTAGTTGAGAGACTCAATTCATTCCATACATTTCCATTCAATACACATTCTCATAGAAAAGCCGTCATCACACTAGCACTGGTGCCGGGCTTGTAGATCTGGTCAGGTTGATCGGACTCGAGGATTACCGCCGCAGATTGATTTCGCTGTTCATCGGTAATTCTCTTTTCGTGCATTATATTATGATATTTGCATGCTAATACATGAATCAGGTGCGATCGTCCGTCCCCGGTCAGATCTGTCATTGTTTATTTTCCGCTGCGTTTGGATCTGGCGCCGGGGTACGGAAACCCAACAGATCAATGGTCCAATTACTGAACACAAGTCCATGACACTAGATATGGTATATGATGTACGCTATATGGAAGGTTTATCCACTTACTCAATCTGACATCCAATCTTGAAATACTTTCCATGAAATTCACCTAGGGGTTGGTGGTGAGAAAATGAAAAAAATCCATTAAGCAAAATATGGTCTTTGGCATGCGCTTCATTCGAGTTCCTTGGTTTTTAGCACTTTATCTTTTGTCTAAAATTTCACCAAATTGAACTCTCCATTCTTGTTATCTATAATTTCACCAAATAGAACTCTCCATTCTTGTTCATTTTCTCCATGTTTTTAACCCAAAAAACAGGACCTCTGTTTCTTTAAGTATAATACCAGTAGCTTCTAGTAACAACAAAGCACAACAATTATTTCCATCTTCATAATTTAGGATCTAAGATGACCCAGCCGAATGTTGTGGTTTGTTTTAATGCTAATTTAGGGATCAACATGGCCCTCAGGGTGGCGGTCAGTGGAGGTTTCGGGCTCCACCCTTTACACTACGGTGGCGCAAAAGCCGCTGGTGGTGCCGCACAGTCATTTGTTGAGAGGCTTCTTTCTAATCACGGGCTTCAATTTAGGGTACGAGGATTTTATTGTAGATTATGACCAAACAATGGAGGCCTTAGAATATATAGAGGCTAGTGGATCATACAAAATCTTGAGTGCTGCTGATAACCACATGTACGCGTATGGGTATGCCCACTTGCCCGCTTCGACTGCTTCTCTTCTTCGATCAACATCCTCATAATTTTTGCACTCTCTGGTCTCTGGATATCTATTCGTGAAGAACAAAATCAATACCTCGACAATCAATGAAGTTATCATTACTGCTGTAATGGTTATACTAGCACTTGATTCAGATTCGAACATATATGGTAATGTTACCGACAGTGAGTATATAACAGGATTTATTTCGAATATACTGGAATCTTAAATCTCCAGCAATTCACGAAGCAAAGATAAGTCTACATTACATTATCGATATTACTCTTAATTATTAGGAAAATCATACGAGTAGCACTAATACCTCTTTTACTCTCGATGAAAAGAAATGTCACTCATGATGTTGGAAATAGCATCGCTCAAAAAATAAAAATTTTGAACGAAAATGTTGTTTTCTTCTCTATCCTTGAATTCTTAATTGTAGAAATCATTGCGGTCGAGATGATCCAGCCGTACCTTCTAGTACGGCTACCTTGTTACGATTTCACTCCGATCACTAGCCCTGCCTTCGGCATCCATCTTCTTGCGGTTAAGGTAACTGACCGCGATTTGTTTTAAACAATTATTTTCCAGAGTAACGCGATTAAATACCGCAAGTGCACAGAGTTTTAGCATAATGATTTACAAGTAAGGATGTCGTATCCACAGGGACTAACGTATAAGTACCAAATAAAATTAAAAAATTATATTTAGCCTACGAAATAAATGAATAGTTAAATAATCAAAATAAATACTTAAAAACTGAAAATTAAATCAACTACTTTGAAGATGCGAAGGAATTCCACTCGAGAAATTTATCAAAAAGTCAGGTCACTTGTGTTATTGTCAATGATTCGTTTGTGAAAACAATTACTATGCAATTAATTCTTAAGGTGATAAGTTCCCGTAAAATAATCAATACACTTTCTCAAGCTATATTGAAACTAATATCAAATTGAAACAAGTAACTTTCGTTCACTTAATCACCAATTTAATATTGCATAAATCTCTATGAAAACCTCTAACTTTAAATCTTTCAAGCCAAAGTTATCACATATGTGATTTAATCTCTCGATCTAAATCTTGAACATACAACATGATTTACTCAAGCGTATTATAATTTAATCTCTCAATCTAAATCATAATTCTCACAAATCAATCAAAGTTAGCAAGGCTTTGATAGCATTAAGATTATAAATCATGCACAAAAGAATCAATCCACTAAAGAAACTTTCAAATCATCAACTCAAACACAAGTTTACCTAATCTTGATAAAATAAACTTAGTTCATATTCAAATCAAAATAACAAGATGAATAAGTGTTTCTCAACCAAATAAACATCATGAATCCGAAAATAAAAACAAACAAAAGTTTAGAAGTACGATAAACGAAGGAGTCGATTCTGTGCGTTGCAACGTAGCTTCTTCTCTTGCTTCCTTCCTTGCACTTCAAAGGATTTTTGCTCTTAAACTTGGTGGATGTTGGAGGATGATAAGAGGCTGATATGTTGGGTAAAGTATGATGATGAACTCACACTTTTCGTGCCCTAGTGCAGATATATATAGGAGAGGAGGTGGATGGAAGTGTTCCCAATTTACCAAACTCAATATGGTATTTTTTTTCCCAGAAAACTCTGTCGCTCGATCGATCGAGAAAATCTCTCGATCGATCGAGCACTCAACATTCTCGACCATGAAATTCCCTGCCACGCTCGATCGATCGAGATCAACTGCCGATCGATCGAGAAAGCTCATCGACCGATCGAGCATATGTTCCGATCAATCGAGCAACACTTCTTCTCGCTGATAAAATTGCCTGCCTCGATCGATCGAGCATTTCTGCCGATCGATCGAGCATGCAAATGTCCAAATTCTTCACTTTTGGCCTCGATTTGGTCCGTTTTCATCATTCTAGCTTACTTCTTCCAATTCCGACCTAGATTCCTGAAACAAAACAAATATTTATCAAAAAGCGCAACATCATCCAGGAATCAACACGAAAATCAGTAAAAATCATTGCAAAATAAGCGTAAAATTCACCCTTATCAACTCCCTCAAACTTAGACTTGATCATCCTCGAGCAAGCAATAAGATCAAAATGCAGAGTTCATCCTCCATACTTTAAGAGAATTAACTTAGCAACTCAAATGTAAAAGCTCAGAAATTCCACTAACACATCAACCATAAGTGAATCCAAAAATCAACAAGAAGTGTTTTCTCCTAAGCCAAGCAATACATTGCAAAATCGGAACGTGTGTGTGCTATTGTCAATCTTGAGTTTCATACATATTTTCAGGATCAAATAATGCTAATAAACTCAAAGTCAAGATTACTATTAAGCACTTCATAAGCCTACTTTTCAAGCACTTCTCCACTAATGTAATTATTACCTAGACTTGGATCAAAAGGTCTTTTTAAGCTTATAATGTCAGGCCTTGGGTGTCGGTTTCAAAGAAAAGGTAAGATAAGCACAAAGAAGAGAGTATAATCATATATAGTTCAAATTTTCGCACATTTCAAGCTCCTCTTCTTTTTCTTGTCTAGCCTTGGCAACTTTGGGTCTTATATACATGCTTTTTTTCAAGGCTTTTTCTTCTCTTTTCATTTTGCTCTTTTTCTCATTCATCAATCTTTTTCAATAAGCTCATTAAGATATAACAATTCACATGTATCGAACGAGATTCATTATACTCCCTTAGGGTAAGAAATTTCTTTTTTTTTTAGGCTCATATAAGGGTAGGTATAATGAGTTTGTCAAGAATGTCGAATGTGGTCTTAATTATATGCAATGCATAAACCATTCTTTTTTCAATAAAGCTCAATATGGGACACTAGGGATTGATATAAACTAGGTAAGCTTGAAAGGCTCAAACGTTCCAAAGATCGCCTAAATCATGTCCAAGTCCAGTTCATAATTATAAAATTTCGCCTCGATCTGCCTTCAAATAGGTTCTAGAGTGCTCTAAGATACTCAAGACAAATTATGGTTAATTTTCACTTTTCAATATATACTTCACTCAATCATGACTCAAAAGTGCCCAAAATGTTCCTTAATTTTGACGCATCAACTCAACAAAGGATATTCACAAACCAGTCAACAATTTTCACGACTCTAATTGAGATGGGGATTAATTTCATCATGCAATACCGTTGCAAGTCTAGTTCATTATTTCTTAACGACAAACTCATTTTTCACAAAAAAATTGTTTATGTGCTCAAGAACAATTTAGTCTCATGATAGAATAAGCATGCAAGACAAGCAAGAGAAACAATAGTAATCAGTAAACACCCCCCAAACTTAGTACGTGCATTGCCCTCAATGTACAGTAAACAATAAGCGCAAAAGCAAAACACATACCTCGATGACGATCGTCAGTGATTGTCATCCTCATCATGCTCCGACGGGGGTACTGTGTAGTTTGTCTCCTCCGACTGATACGACTGATATGGTGGATATGGTGGAAACTCAGGCGGTGGTGGTTGATATGGCTGGTATGGCTGAAAGTGTGACTCTGGTGGGAACTGGATAGCCGGGAAACCTTGGGCCAAGGCAGTGTTCCATGCACATTGATATTGCATGAACTCCATATGGCGCTGACTCATATGCTCTTGGTCCAAACGAATTTCCCTTTGCACATTTCGGATGTCCCGCTACTCCAGGCATATGTCTTGGAGATCCCTGTGGAGGGAGTCCAAGGTGATAGATGTATGTGCTGCAGCGGAAGATGATGACGGGCCAGTATGTCTGCTGCTCGAAGGTCGTGGCTCTGCCCTACGTCGGCCTGTAGGAGGTGATGGTCCATCAACCACTATTGGGCCTTTGGGTGGTAGGAGTTCTTCATCGGCACCCCATTTCACTCCACATTTCTTGCATAGAGCAGTGATGGTAGAAGGAAATGGTAATGCGGAGGTGGGCGGACTCGTTCCGATGTTGCTGATATGATCATTTATAATATACCACAGGTCCACCGTTTGCCCAGTGAGTATGGTATATACCAGGGCAGCTCTCTCCTTGGTAACTTCAGAAGTGTGGGTCGATGGCATGACCCGTGAGGCTATGAATGAGAACCATGCATGTGCCTCCGGTTTCAAATATTTCTTAAGGACCAACTGGGGCTCTCCATGGTTGGTCCTTTGCCAATCTGTCCCCTCAACACTGATAACAGAGAGTATCTAATCATAGTTGATTTGACTTTTCCTGAAGGCTTTTTACTCACTATCCTTTATTGAAGGCATCCGATAAATTTCATTGATTTTGAATTGGTTGAACTCCACATCTTTCCGCCGTACAAACACAACATCGCTTGAATCTCGACGGATAGTCCTTAAATTGGTATAGAATTCCCGCGGGACAGGGACCACTGCATCAATAGGCTGCTGAATAAATTCAAACCATCCTATTCGCCGTGCTTCTTGAATCACGGGGCATTCAATTCTATCAATGTTCATTCCCCTTTCGTGACTGAGGGGTTTTCGATGGTAGCTGGGGTATAATTCCGCTGCTACGGAGTTCACAAATCTCAGTCCATCATAATCTTGAGAAGAAGTGGCGGCTTCGACTTGTGTTAGTTCCGGATTTTAACGATGACAAAACATATCAGACCGGATCGAGTGAAATCAGACTGACCAGATCGATCGCCCAAATCAGATCAAGCTGATATGGTATATCGCAAATCAGATCGGATCGACGGAAATCAGCCTAACCAGATCAAAGCTTCAGATCGATCTCTACTATTATCAGATCAGAGCAGTCAAGGCTGAATAAGATTTGATCTTCAGTCCGAATCATTAACGGCTATTTATTGAAGCATTTAATGTTGCAATTAATGCTGAAAAAGACCAAAGACTGAAGATTACCATAAAATGTAAGAAGACAAAGAAGAGCTTACCTGACAGTCGCCGAAAGCATGAACCAGAATAGCAAGTACCATAAAGAAAAAGACTGTAGCTTACTCAGAGGTTAAGCAGAGTCAAGAGTTGCACATTAAGGGAAATAATGTCGTTGGTACATGCAACTATAAAAGGATGCAACAGAAGAGCTCAAGATAGAGTCTGAAAAAATCGAAAAACGCAAAAGAAAGCAAAACAGCACAAGCTTACAAGCTCAGACTCTCTCGAGCTGAAAATCTTCATAAGCACAAGTATATTGTAATATTTGATCAATTAGGATCATTGTGTGCATAGACTAAAGTCTATCTTTTGTATTCTGTACTAAGATAGAGAGGTGAGAATCAATTGTAACTGTCAGACAGAGTGTGTTTGAACAGATCGAGAGACTAGGAGTTTCAGTCTGGTAGTGAGATAAATCCAGCTGAATCGGGTTTGTACAACAGGATTGTATAAATCAAAGTCTTCTAGTGGAATCCTTCCTTAATTGGAAGAATGGGAGACGTAGAAGGATTACACCACCTTCGAACTTCCAGAAACATATTCTGTGTTTTTATCATTCCGCACTCATTATACTATTCAAGCCATCGAGCCGTTCTTACTAATCTAAGAACAGACCGTTCCGCACTAAAAGATTCAGTGGTCTGTTCTGCAGAAAGATTGATTAAGAAACAGATTTCTTTCACTAATCCGAAAGAAATCATAAGGGATTATTTTTATTTGGAGTGTTCATTCACCCCCTCTAAACACTCCGGACCGATTCTAACAAGTGGTATCAGAGCAGGTCGTCTTAATCATCACAAAGACACTCGAGCTGATGGCATCATTCAACAAAATTCCTATGTTATCAAAAGAAGACTATGATGATTGGAGAATCAGAATGCAAGCTCATCTGGCAGCACAGGATGACGATATGTGGTTCATCATCACTGATGGACCAATGAAGATTCTGAAAGTCAATACAACAGCCTCCATTACTGGTGGTGAACCCCAAATGGTCGAAAAGGACAGTTCCCTCTGGACGAATGAAGAAAGAAAGAAAGCAAATCTAGACAACGTTGCTAAAGACATCTTGTTCAAGACGTTGGACAAGAATATGCTCAGTAAAATCAAAATGTGCTCTACTGCCAAAGAAATTTGGGAGAAGATAGCACAGTTATGTAAAGGGAACGACCAGACCAAGGAAAACAAGCTGACTGTTGCTCTTCAAAGATTTGAGAACATAAAAATGAAGATTGGAGAAACTCTAAATGAGTTTGATGAAAGAGTTACTGGTATCATCAATGAACTGAATGGTCTGGGCAAGGAATACTCAAACAGAGAGATCGCTATGAAAGTAATGAGAGCCCTGCCAAAATAATGGGATGTAAAGACCATCGCAATGAGGGAATCTAAAGATCTGAACAAAGTTGAACTTCATGATCTATTCGCAGATCTTAAGGCTTATGAGTTCGAACTGATCACCAGAGGTGAAGCAGAGCCATTCATCTCTCAACCAAACAAAGCCCTGGCAGCCATTCCAGACCAGACCACCCCCTCAACAGATCGATCTATCAAACAGATAAGTAATGATGCTATGTCATTATTTATCAAGAAATTTGGTAAATTTATGTCTAAGAATAAAAGGAACTTTAAACCTTCTCATCATTATAAATCTAGAAAGGACGATGCTATTAATGATCAGGCTTGCTACAATTGTGGTAAGACCGGACATTTCATTGCAGAGTGCACCAGACCGAAGAAAGAAGAACGAAAAGAGAAGCATCGTGATGACAAGAAAAAGAAGCACTACAAAGACCGCAAAAATCATGGGAAGTTGATGCGTGTCAGACGTACCGCAAGTGTACGGTGTCAAGTTTTAGTATAGAGTTTTAAAATACGGATGTCGAACCCACAGGGATTGAAAATTAAGTTATACCAAGTACTGTAATTAGAATAGTCTCGACTTTATTTAGATAACCGATAGCATAATTATTAAATTAATCTACTAAAATAAATAAATTAGCAAGGTGAAGAATTTAAGTGGAGAAAATCAATGAGAACGTATTCTAGAGGTTCGACTTCACTCAACTATCCACTATGTCGTGTTCTTCTAATTTATTAACCACGAATCATATGTTATCTATTACCTCTCCCGAGTGTTAAATAGAAATAATCATTCAACAATCATCTTGATGTGCCCACCTAAGATAAATTATTAAACAATTTCAATAGCGCTAGATTCGTTCTATGGCTTCGTTGGAGTTATATGTCTCCCGACTATATAAACTTCCAACGATGTAAATTCCTACGGTCCTATTCAAAACCCCCTCTCCCGAGTGATAGATTCTAAATAAATATGACGAATCAACTAGTGATCAATTAATTGAAACGCATTCAAATCAGGAATCACAAATAAACCAAACGAAAAACCAAATAATATTCAATCAATAATCAACGACATAGTTTCAAGTCAAGATCCGTCTAACTCTAGAATAATAAATTAGTTCATGAATACATTAAATAAACACATAGACATGTCTTTAATCATCATAAACATAAGGGAAGAGATAATCAAACGAATTGGATGATGGCCCTCCGTCCCCGGTAGTCGCCGTCGTCTTCTCCGTCATCAAAATCTCTACCCTTCAGTATAAGCGCACCGCCTCGATTGATCTCCTCCTCTTTTCTGAATTTCCCTCGGTTGTGTCCTTGTTTCGCACCTCTCTACGTGCGTGTGTCTCCTTCACGTCAATGTATTCTCCTTTTGTTCCTGTACGCGCGTCTCTTTTTTTATCGCCTCTCGTGCGAATTGTTTTCTTCCGTCTAAATCTTCTCCAATTCTCGTTTTTTTCCCTCTTTACGTTAACCTCCTCAGCCAAATATACGTGAATATCTTTTTGTCCAATGAAAATCCTCCTTTCTCTTTTTCTTATTTGTCAAAACCAATATCCTCCTTCCCTCCTTCTTTCTTTGTACGTGTATCCCATCTTCCCTTTTATAATTTATTCCCAAATCTCATGTATATATATTATATTATATTATATTATAATATAATATAATATAATATAATATAATCTTGCCATTTGACATGTCCCGGTACATGATTATTTCACCGTTGAGTCCCAATTTGAATTATTGTCACATTTATGCATTTCTCATCATCTTTTAATAATAAAATGCTTAATTCCTTGGATTCCTATAAAATAACAAAAACAACAACAAAAGACATAATTCTGCTCGAATATCAAAATAAAAGTATAAGAAAAGAGAATAAAATATAAGTGCAATTATGCACTTATCAAATCCCCCCAAACATAAACTTTGCTAGTCCCGAGCAAAATAGAAATGGAAAAAGACTAAGAAATAAAAGAGATAAAGAAAAGCCACTACTAACGCAAGTCATGAAATTTTATAATTGCAAATTGGCCTCGAAGATCAATTGTCTAAAAATGTTAAGTCAATTATGCATATCAGTCTACTCAAGAATTCTCAAGTGTGTGTGTGCTACCACTTCCATTTAACCATTAAAGCAATCTTTACTCACACAAATCAATAGGACTTTGCAAGGTATTGGTTCATTTGCATTGTTCATAACAAGGAGTATAACTTTGACAGACAATGAACAATGCATAAAATCAAAGTAATGAGACGTGTGTGTGGATGTCAATTGCATATTCATTACAAGTGTTTCTCGAGAGTCCATAGGCTTACAATTCGTAACCTTCTCCACTAGTATATTAGACGAATGTGGCTTGGTCAATAGGTCTTAATAGGCTTGTAACGTTAGGCTTTGGCTCATGGCTTCAATAAAAAGATCGGAATTTCAAAACAAGAGAGTAAGTTAAATATGACATTGTTGTGCACTCTCATCTCAATTTTCAACTTCTCTTAATGACGATTCATCATTTGTTTTTCATATTTTGGATTCACCCTCCTTTCTCATCCGCCTCACCGTTCACCTCATTGTTTTTCTCATTCTTTCAATCACTTATTTCTTCACATCTTCAACATTTTTTCTATGCATCCATGCCCTTTTTTCATTATTATCCCCCTTCTATTTTTCAATTAGGAACATGGGGGATATTTGAAATTTTAAAGTGCAATATGGGTCTTACTCACTTGAGGGTAGGAAATAGTGTATAAGCTTTCAACAAGGTGGTCGATGTGGGATTTTGAAATGATGTCGAATGGGGGTTATTATGTGCCTAAGCACATGCCATTTGATTTTCAATAAGCTCAAAAAGGGTAGCTAGAGATAAAATGATGTATTTCGGTGGCTTCAAAGGCTCAAACGAATCAAAAATTGCCTAAATCCTTCCTAAGCCACATAACATCCGTATTTCGTCTCAAAGGGTACTAAAGCTAATTCTAGACTACTCTCGATTCACAAATAACTTATATGATTTGACCAATGTGCTCAATTGTGTCTCAAAAACCAAAGTAATATAAGAAAGAAATTTGAATGAGATTCTAAAACATATTGCAATAATTCAATCATCATTCTTTTACATTTAAGCTCAAAGGGGCTACTATGGCAAATTTATATCAATGAATAAAAGCCCAAAATATTATCAAGAATCGCCTATATCATATTTGTGTTCATTCAAATCAACATTGATTAATCAAATGGTCATGGTCTCTAGTGCATGAATGTGAGAAACTCAAGAGCAAAGCGAACAAAATTTTTAAAATTTTCACAAATAAGCTCAATTCTTCATCATCGGCCTTCACAATTACTTCAAATCACGACTTATGACACAAAAATAAAAAAGAAAAAGACTAAAAAAAACACAAAACACAACACACATAGGAATCCAGGAAACAAAACATCTTCAATGTTTAAACACCCCCGAACTTAAAATCGTGCATTGTCCTCAATGTACCATACAACGTATAAAATAAGGGGCAACACACTTACCTGCGACGACGATCGTCAGTAATCGTCGCCCATCTCATGCTCATGGGTATGGTGAGAAGATGATGATAGGGACCTCCGCATCAGTATAGACCCTGCAATGGGAAAAATAATGATCAATCGGCTATGAATAAGACATGCTACTAAAATGCAATATTAAAATTAAAAACTGAAATAAAATAAAAAGGATACAAGGCTTGGGTTGCCTCCCAAGAAGCGCTTTGTTTAAGTCGTCAGCCAGACTATGCGAAGTAACCATCAAATAGCGGCTTCCGCCCATAGTAAGTATCATATGACACTACACGTGGGTCTTGGTTGTGTATGCCCTCAAGCTTGGCAAGATAGTGGCAGTTAACGCTCGTCGCTCCAACAACGTCCTTCGAAAATTGATAAGCATGGGAGAAAGATTCTAAACTTGGCTTCATCTCGTGGAGATCATAATATGGTGAAGTTGGCATCGATGGGAAGAACGGATCCACATATGGCATATAGGACATCACCATCGATGAGTGCTCCTCACTATTTTCAAAAATATGATCATCTTCCAACGTCACGCTAGGCTCATCTTGACACGGGAATTCATCAGATAACTCTTCCACAGTAGGTTCAACCACTTGAATATGCTCATATTCCCTTGAATCTTCCGCATGAGTAGGATCACTCTCCCAAACTTGGTTGGTTGAATGATCATCATCATGTGACCACACCTGGTTTGTCACCCCTTGATTATATCTCATCTCAACCTCTTTGCATCTCGCTACAAATGTCTCTATCTGCTGCTCAAAGCTACTTCTGGTGTGATTTTCGATCTTTGGTTCAAATGATGGCCAGAATTTGCGCAAAATATCCTCCAACTTAGAGACTTTATCAGAACTATACTCATCCTCTGATTGATGCTTGAATGATTGGTGTGTAAAATGAGGGTAATGATGCTTTGGTGGATATTGGTGACTTGAACCCTGCATTGAAGGATCAAAGTGCCACTGATAGTCGAAATTCGCCATATGGTTAAACAGGTGCACCCTGTCGTCATCTCTACAATATATGGGACTACCAGCTGCCAAAGCTCCAATAAATACCCATTCTTGTGTGTCTACATCCAATCCACTGTAGAAAGATTGAAGAGGAGCGTAGTTTGAAAAGTCGTGGTTGAATCTGTCCCAAGCTGCATAGAATGGTTCATACGATTGTTGGGCAAAGCTTGTGGAAACTTGCTGATGAAACATCTCCAAGTGCCTCACAAGAAAAACATCAAAAAAAAAAAATTTAAAACAAAAAAATAAAATTCTAAATTAAAATCAAGACTACTTGGTAACAGTATCAGTAAACAAAATTATATCAATCCCCGGCAACGGCGCCAAAAACTTGATGCGTGTCAGACGTACCGCAAGTGTACGGTGTCAAGTTTTAGTATAGAATTTTAAAATACGGATGTCGAACCCACAAGGATTGAAAATTAAGTTACACCAAGTACTGTAATTAGAATAGTCTCGACTTTATTTAGATAACCGTTAGCATAATTATTAAATTAATCTACTAAAATAAATAAATTAGCAAGATGAAGAATTTAAGTGGAGAAAATCAATGAGAACGGATTCTAGAGGTTCGACTTCACTCAACTATCCACTATGTCGTGTTCTTCTAATTTATTAACCACGAATCCTATGTTATCTATTACCTCTCCCGGGTGTTAAATAGAAATAATCATTCAACAATCATCTTGATGTGCCCACCTAAGATAAATTATTAAACAATTTCAATAGCGCTAGATTCGTTCTATGGCTTCGTGGGAGTTATATGTCTCCCGACTATATAAACTTCCAACGATGTAAATTCCTACGGTCCTATTCAAAACCCCCTCTCCCGAGTGATAGATTCTAAATAAATATGACGAATCAACTAGTGATCAATTAATTGAAACGCATTCAAATCAGGAATCACAAATAAACCAAACGAAAAACCAAATAATATTCAATCAATAATCAACGACATAGTTTCAAGTCAAGATCCGTCTAACGCTGGAATAATAAATTAGTTCATGAATACATTAAATAAACACATAGACATGTCTTTAATCATCATAAACATAAGGGAAGAGATAATCAAACGAATTGGATGATGGCCCTCCGTCCCCGGTAGTCGCCGTCGTCTTCTCCGTCATCAAAATCTCTACCCTTCAGTATAAGCGCACCGCCTCGATTGATCTCCTCCTCTTTTCTGAATTTCCCTCGGTTGTGTCCTTGTTTCGCACCTCTCTACGTGCGTGTGTCTCCTTCACGTCAATGTATTCTCCTTTTGTTCCTGTAGGCGCGTCTCTTTTTTTATCGCCTCTCGTGCGAATTGTTTTCTTCCGTCTAAATCTTCTCCAATTCTCGTTTTTTTCCCTCTTTACGTTAACCTCCTCAGCCAAATATACGTGAATATCTTTTTGTCCAATGAAAATCCTCCTTTCTCTTTTTCTTATTTGTCAAAACCAATATCCTCCTTCCCTCCTTCTTTCTTTGTACGTGTATCCCATCTTCCCTTTTATAATTTATTCCCAAATCTCATGTATATATATTATATTATATTATATTATATTATATTATAATATAATATAATATAATATAATATAATCTTGCCATTTGACATGTCCCGGTACATGATTATTTCACCGTTGAGTCCCAATTTGAATTATTGTCACATTTATGCATTTCTCATCATCTTTTAATAATAAAATACTTAATTCCTTGGATTCCTATAAAATAACAAAAACAACAACAAAAGACATAATTCTGCTCGAATATCAAAATAAAAGTATAAGAAAAGAGAATAAAATATAAGTGCAATTATGCACTTATCCGAAGTCCCAAAAGGTTCTAGTAGCAGAGGAAGGAAACAGCAAGTGGGCTCAGACTGATTCAGATTCAGAAAGCTCCGAATATTCTTCCAGCGAAAGTGAAGAAGATATTCAATGTCTAATGGCAGACGAAGAAATGAGTCAAACATACGAGGTATTCGATCTTGACTCAAATGAATTTACACGTGAAGAGCTTATGTCCGCACTGCAAGACATGGCTAATGATTATAGAATCCTAGCTGAATCATTTGAGAAAAATAAAGCTAAAGCCAATGATCAATTGGATGAGCACAACAAACCAAGCTGCTCTGAGCAAGGTGAGTGCAATAATCTACAGATCGAGCTGAACAAGCTGAAAATCTCCTATGATCAGCTCCATGAAGAAAACAAGAGAATTAGCACACAAAATGCTAAGCTTTCTCATATTTTCAAAACATGGACAAAATCAAGAGCATCATTGGAAGAATTGCAAGAGGTACAAAGAAATGTCGGTGATGTCACCGGCATAGGCTTTGATATCAAAGAATGCACCAAATATGAATCTGAACTGTTGCTGGTAAAGAACAAAATCAAACAAATGACATTTGTTAAATCCAGCACAGTATATGAGACTGAAGCACCTACAATTCAAACGGGAGTCTCCTTCGTGAATCAAGGTTTGAGAAAAGGGATTGAATATGTTAACCAAACCAAAGAAAAGGCACCAGCAAGCTTTGTGTCTTTCAGACCAAATCTAAAGGTGCAAGATCTAAGGCAAGGAAGACAATACAATTACTATAGCTCAAAACCAGTTCAACGAAGATATAGACTACCTCATAAGAATCAAAGGTTTCCATATCGCACACACTATCACACACAACATCGAAACAGATCAGCTCACAGCACACCAGACACACACAAGCCATTAAAGCTGATACAGGTGTGGGTTCCCAAAGGGCTAATCCGTTTTGGACCCAAGTAGGATTGGGTACCAACAATAATTATGTTTGGTGATAGGTACCAAAGAATCTTTTATCAGACTGGTACTTAGACAGTGGGTGTTCTCGTCACATGACTGGAAACGTCGAGCTGCTGTCTGAAGTCACAGAATGTAGTGGACCCAAGATCATCTTCGGGGATAACTTAAAGGGTAAGACCGTGGGCAAGGGTAAGATTGTCCATGATAACATTATTATCAATGATGTGCTGTTAGTTGAAAATCTATGCTATAATTTGATCAGTATAAGTCAACTATGTGATAATGGTTATGCTGTAGAATTTCACAAACACACATGCACTGTTAAATCATCAGATGGTATGATCATGCTTGTAGGAATCATAAATGGAAATACGTATAAGATTAACTGGAATTTTGCTCAACCTGATAATCCTACTTGCTTCATCGTGAATAATGACAATAAACACTGGCTATGGCATAAACGCTTGAATCATCTCAACTTTAAGACCATCTCTAGCCTGTGTAAACATTATTTAGTTGTCGGTCTGCCCAAGATCGATTTTGTTAAGGATAAGATCTGTGAAGCTTGCCAAATGGGCAAACAGATCAGATCATCCTTCAAAAACAAGAATA
Organism: Haberlea rhodopensis; assembly: GCA_907163345.1. Classification (NCBI taxonomy): domain Eukaryota; kingdom Viridiplantae; phylum Streptophyta; class Magnoliopsida; order Lamiales; family Gesneriaceae; genus Haberlea; species Haberlea rhodopensis. The sequence continues at coordinate 2,513,518 of CAJQUN010000072.1, forward strand.
CCAAATCCTCCTCACGTTGCTTAGAACTATTACATATGGACTTGTTTGGTCCTATACCAATAACAAGTTTCGGGGGAATGCGGTATACTCTTGTTGTTATTGATGATTACTCACGTTTTACATGAACTATATTTCTAAGCAGTAAAGATCAGACCGGTCCGAAATTGATCAAGCTGCTGAAACGCACTCAGAATGAGAAATCATCAAGCATAGACAGGATTCGAAGTGACAAAGGCACTGAATTTTCAAATCAGAATCTTGAATCCTTTCTAGAAGATCAAGGAATTAAGCATGAATTTTCAGCCGCTCGAACTCCTCAACAAAATGGAGTTGCAGAATGAAGAAACAGAACGCTTAAAGAGGCAGCAAGGACAATTCTTGCTGATTCTGGAATTTCGCAAAAGTTCTGGGCAGAAGCTGTAAATACTGCATGCTACACCCAAACTCGGTCTATGATTAACAAGAAGTTGAATCTTACTCCATATGAAATATGGACTGGTAACAGACCGTCTATCTCTCACCTTCATGTATTTGGCTGCAAATGCTTCGTTCACAATAATGGTAAGAATCATCTTACAGCATTTGAAGCTAAATCAGATAATTGTATATTCTTAGGATATTCATCTAATAGCAAAGCTTTTCGTGTTTTCAATAATCGCACTTTAACTGTAGAAGAATCAGTTCATGTAGTTTTCGATGAATCTTTATGTATTGAGGGTAACAATGAATCAATTCAAAATCAGATGGAAAATATCCATCTCGAAGCTAACAGTGATGATGAGATTGTAGCTAACAGGTCAAGAGACAATCCACCGGAACCTGAAGTACCAGATAGACCGGATCAAGGCAATGAAGCTCCTTCAGATCGAGCCGATCCAGATGTTCTTAACTCTAATGTTAAAGCAGATGCTGATAATGCTGCTACTACTCATCCGTCTGGACCAGATAATCCGGAATCAAGCTATCGATGGACAAAGAGGCATCCACCCGATCTAGTGATTGAAAGTCCGTCTGCACCGATAAGAACCAGAGGACAGATGATAGATGAATTCACTCATGCCGCTTTCATATCAAAACTGGAACCTAAGAAGATTGATGAAACTTTGACTGATTACAACTGGATTAAAGCCACGCAAGAAGAGCTTAATCAATTTGAACAAAATCAAGTCTGGAGTCTAACCCCCAGGCCAAGTGATCTGCCTGTTATTGGAACCAGATGGGTCTTCAGAAACAAGCTAGACGCAGATGGAGTTGTGGTTAGAAACAAGGCCAGACTGGTGGCGCAAGGATTCCGACAAGAAGAAGGAATTGATTTCGATGAATCTTTTGCACCAGTCGCCAGACTTGAAGCAATCCGAATATTTCTTGCTTATGCTGCTTTTAAAGACTTCAAGGTATATCAAATGGACGTTAAGAGTGCCTTTCTTAACGGTAAGCTTCAGGAGGAAGTCTACATTGAGCAACCTCCTACATTTCAGAACCACTCATTTCCAGATCATGTATATCTACTGAATAAAGCAGTATATGGACTGAAACAAGCTCCAAGAGCCTGGTATGACACTCTGTCTCAATTTCTGCTGGACCACGATTTTCAGATCGGCTCAGTAGATAAAACTCTGTTTAAATTTATTAAGGGGGAACATACTTTATTAATTCAAATTTATGTTGACGATATCATTTTTGGGTCAACTAACCCCAAATTATGCGAGAAATTCTCTAAGTTAATGCAGGGATAGTTTGAGATGAGTATGATGGGAGAACTTTCATTCTTTCTGGGTCTCCAAGTCAAACAGCTCGGCAATGGCATTTTCATAAATCAAACCAAATATACCAAAGAGCTTCTCAAGAGATTCGGAATGGAAACATGTTCAACTGCATCAACTCCAATGAGTCCTTCAATCAAGTTAGATAAAGACGAAGGGGGAATAGCAGTTGAAGTATCTATGTATCGAGTACTGATCGGATCGCTCTTATATCTTACAGCGAACCGGCCTGATATAATGTTCTCCGTCTGTATGTGCGCTAGATTTCAGTCAGAACCAAAGCAATCACACTTTATTGCTGCTAAGCGTATTCTGAAATACCTAAAAGGATCTCAGAACGTTGGACTTTGGTATTCCAAAGATTCAAATTTCAGCTTAATCGGATATTCAGACGCTGACTATGTTGGCTGCAAGATTGATCGCAAAAGCACCAGTGGAACATGTCAATTCTTAGGTGAAAGATTGATCTCTTGGTTTAGCAAGAAGCAAACATCTATTGCCACATCTACAGCTGAAGCAGAATATCTTGCCGCTGGAAGCTGTTGCACTCAAATGCTCTAGATTCAACATCAACTCAAAGATTATGGCATTCAAGCTGTTGAATCTCCGATATTTTGTGACAACACCAGTGCAATTGCTATAACGTATAATCCAGTTCTGCACTCTCGAACAAAGCATATTGAAATAAGACATCATTTTATTCGAGATCATGTTGGCAAAAAGGAAATTCGGATCGAGCATATTTCAACAGACCAGCAAGCAGCAGATATCTTCACCAAACCACTTCCTGAGGCTAAGTTTAATTATTTTTGTCAAATTCTTGGTTTAATAGACTTATCTTGATGTTTTAGAGGTATTTTTATTTTTCGCTTTTAAAGATTATATGCTGGCACAGATCGATAATACAATGATCAGAAAGACACAGATCGGTCTTAACTTTCAGACCGATCTTTGTCAAATCTGATGTTATCCTATGATCTGTCTGGTCAACAAATCTTTACATAAAGTAATTATTTAAAACAGCCCGGACTGATCGCAATTTTAACCGCCTTATCCTCTTTCATCCTGTCCGTTTATTTTGAATTATTTATTTATCAGTCTTAGAGATAAAGACACGCGTCTTCTCTCTCTTATTTAGCGGGCTGAACATTTCATTTTCATTCACTTTTTACGAATTACCGCTGTCTGCTCTCTAACTCTCTAAAATTTTTAAACTCTCCGTATTCTTCATTACACTCAAATGGCTACTATCACTCACAATTCTCTTTCTGTTGAGTTTAATTATATCTACAAGGCTGAAGATCCAGAAATGGTATCCATATTCAAGTCCTTGGAATCTTCTGGGTTAAGGAATTTTCTGGAATGTGGCACGGTGGTTTACGAGTCGGAGATTCGAGAACTGTTCGCCAATGCTGTATCTCAGAAGACGTTCATCTCCACCACCGTAAAGGGCAAATCATTTGAAATTTCTCAGTCGACGCTGGCAAAGACCTTTGGTGTTCCCAACTTCGGACTGACTGAGTTTGGCCAGATTCCTCAAGCTTCTATCACCGATCTTCAGGGGAAGGTATCCATTTTTGGTCACCGCCTGCAGCCTTCATTCAAGAAGAAGGAAATGTTCTTTAATTTCCAAGTGTTATGCGATATTGTTGGCAAGCCGTTGCTAGGAAAGGCCGTAAGCTATGACGCCATAACTGCCGAGAAATTCCGGGCCATGGCTGCTATCTACTCTGGACAGAAAATGAATTGGTCTGTAATTTTGTTTGGAGTTCTGCTGGAAACAGTGATTGCCTCCAAACAGACTGTCTGCTTTGCTGTCCCTCTAAGAAAGCTACTGGAGACGCTGGACATCGAGCTGGGGAAGCCGTCTGCTCTAAGCCCCTTTAAGATTCTCAACTCCAAGGGTTTGGCACTACTGAAGTCCAAAAGTCCTCCACCCACTCCTACCGATCTGGTGGTTGTCAAGATTGAGAAAGGAGCAGAACAGACTGCCGCTGGTAAAACTCGAGTCAAGCGCAAATTGACTATTCAGACTGACTCCGAGGAAACTCAGTCTGCTCCTTCATCTCCAGCCAAGCCCCCTCCTAAAAAGCCAAGAACCCAGATCACCAAGCCAATCAAAGCCTTACCTCCTAAAACTTTACCCACATTGCCTTCCACAAAAGCCACCCCTGCATCCCAAACTACAACCCAACCTTCAACAGCTCCAACCACTATACCCAAAGTAACCATCAGAGTCCCCTCTGCCATTCCTATGGTCAAAGGAATTGTTATAACTGAATTGGGAGACTACACCCAAACAGGGATCAAGTCCCCGTCTCCCACCGGCAAGGGCAAGGGCATTCTCACTGAACCACTCTCCTCAAAACCCAAATCTGCTGCTCAAACAGCCATCGACATCGCAATGGAAGATGTTGAAGAAAAGGTTAAGGCGCTCAATGTGGTATTTGATGAATATGTCGAGTACAGAACGATCAACCACATTGATATGTTCTTCGGCAAGCTGAGAAGACTACAGAAGATGGAGCAAGAAGTCCTTAAGGGGACAAAGACTGACGACGTAAGAGTTGCTATGCTTCGCAAAGATCTGTTTAAGGCCAACCAAAGATTCAGACTGGCCAATTTGCTCATGGCCGCTAAGAAAGCAAATTTCGATCCGCACTCTCCAACTGCCAAAGATGATGGTGCTGTCATTGCCCAGCTGGAATGGATATTCATGCTCTTCACTTGGCTGTCCGATTTCAACGATAGAAGCTCAGCATATCCACTCCAGTTCCCAGCCCGGATCATCCGTCTGTGAGCAAGACTCTGGCAGAACCCTTCATAGAGCCAATTCCCTCTGGAGTAGCGGATCAGACAGCGGAACAGACAGCGGAGCAGCCACTGACTAATGCTCCGTCTGAAGCCGAAACTAAAGCAATGGATGTATTGTTGGACTCTCCAACAACTTCCATCCCCATTGCACCTTCAGTCTCCCAAATTCAGCACAGTCCAACCGCAGCACATACAACTGTCATCTCACCAGAGTTCGTCGATCCGGATCTGGTGGTCTCAACCGTTGTCGCAGCTTTACAAGTTGAGGAGCCTTCGCGACCCAGCACTCCTCCAGTCCAATCTGCTGAAGATATGGTGTTCTTAGAAGATTTTTCTTCGGACTTGGTCACCTTGATCCGGTCCGAAACACGCCAAGCTACTATATCTTCACTTATACCAATTGACGAGGAAGTTGATCAAAGAGAAGATGACAGCAAGTATCAGCAGCATTCAGCGCGGACTGAATGATCTGTTCTCTCAACAAGCTACTTATAAAAATAGTCTGAGAAAAGAGCAGATCGATCTGCCCACTGAAGTTAGAGTATCCGTCGCCAATTCCCTTCGTGCTCAAAACACTCGTCTTGAGGCTATCAGCGCTCAGCTCACCCAGATTGTCGACTTTCTTCAAGAGGTTGCTGCTGACAAAAAGGGGGAAAAGAGAAAAGACTTCAAGCCGCATCAGTCTCAGTCTTCAAGAAAGTAGCAGTCTTTCTTTTGAAATGTCAGACCTGTCTGTATTTGCATATAAGATTTTTTTATCAATAAAAATCTAAGTTCTTAGTTAAGTCCTTGTTCATTTATTTTGAACTAAATGGCTTAATCAATCCGAACTTTAACTTAACTGTGTTCATTTATTTTGAACAAGAAGAAGTAATTGATCCGCAAGTATACGCTTCAGAGTTCTTAAAAGACTGGATAAAAAGATATAGAAGCTAGGTTTTGTCATCATCAAAAAGGGGGAATTTGTTAGTTCCGGATTTTAACGATGACAAAACATATCAGACCGGATCGAGTGAAATCATACTGACCAGATCGATCGCCCAAATCAGATCAAGCTGATATGGTATATCGCAAATCAGATCGGATCGACGGAAATCAGCCTAACCAGATCAAAGCTTCAGATCGATCTCTACTATTATCAGATCAGAGCAGTCAAGGCTGAATAAGATTTTATCTTCAGTCCGAATCATTAACGGCTATTTATTGAAGCATTTAATGTTGCAATTAATGTTGAAAAAGACCAAAAACTGAAGATTACCATAAAAGGTAAGAAGACAAAGAAGAGCTTACCTGACAGTCGCCGAAAGCATGAACCAGAATGGCAAGTACCCTAAAGAAAAAGACTGTAGCTTACTCAGAGGTTAAGCAGAGTCAAGAGTTGCACATTAAGGGAAATAATGTCGTTGGTACATGCAACTATAAAAGGATGCAACAGAAGAGCTCAAGATAGAGTCTGAAAAAATCGAAAAACGCAAAAGAAAGCAAAACAGCACAAGCTTACAAGCTCAGACTTTCTCGAGCTGAAAATCTTCATAAGCACAAGTATATTGTAATATTTGATCAATTAGGATCATTGTGTGCATAGACTAAAGTCTATCTTTTGTATTCTGTACTAAGATAGAGAAGTGAGAATCAAACGTAACTGTCAGACAGAGTGTGTTTGAACAGATCGAGAGACTAGGAGTTTCAGTATGGTAGTGAGATAAATCCAGCTGAATCGGGTTTGTACAACAGGATTGTATAAATCAAAGTCTTCTAGTGGAATCCTTCATTAATTGGAAGAAGGTGAGACATAGAAGGATTACACCACCTTCGAACTTCCAGAAACATATTCCGCACTCATTATACTATTCAAGCCATCGAGCCGTTCTTACTAATCTAAGAACAGATCATTCCGCACTAAAAGATTCAGTGGTCTGTTCTGCAGAAAGATTGATTAAGAAACAGATTTCTTTCACTAATCCGAAAGAAATCACAAGGGATTATTTTATTTGGAGTGTTCATTCACCCCCCCCCCCCCCCTCTAAACACTCCGGACCGATCCTAACAACTTGCTTCTGCTTTTTCTTGGGAGCCATTATTATTATTTTTTTTTTCAAGTTCACAATCCATCTCGCTTCAATCCCAACAACAAGAAGTAATTCATAACAAATCACCAACAATCAACAACTAAGTTCCAAATCCCCCAGACTTATCTATTCACTTAACTCAACTACACCACATACACCAAAAATTTCATCTATGTATACCCAAACAAAATTATGCACCGGTCTATTGATATGTAAAAAGATTGAAGCCAAATACCATAAAATCTTGAAAATCTGATGAACTTGTAGACTTGGTTTGAGTTCCTCCTTATGATGTAGTTGCCCCCAATTCAGCCCTCCAATCTTCAGATCTGTAACCAAAAATGCAATTAGAAGAATCTAGGCATCATAAATTGTGAGATTTTTGAGTTATTGGAAAGATTAGAAGGGAAATTTTGTGATTAGGGCAAAATGGGTGATTATTTTCTTGAGCAATTCTGATTTGGCTGATATTTTATTCTGCAGACTTTGATCTTAAAAAAAAACAAAATTTTATGTCGCTCGATCGATCGAGCGAGATAGAATTTTTTTTTTTTTTTGTAAACCTCTCTCGATCGATCGAGCTTTACGCTCGATCGATGGAGATTGCCAGAAAAAATTTTCCTTTGTAATCCCCAGGCGATCGATCGTGTATCCTTCTCGATCGATCGCCAGCGTCAGAAATTTTCACTCAATTTATTTCAATGCTCGATCCGCCCCACCAAAATTTAATCGATTCCATTTTATACATCTGAAAATTAACGCACGGAGTTAGGCTCGGGAAAAATAAACAAATGCAACTAAAATTGAAAAACAAACAAGAGATAGAGAGAATAAAAAGTTCTTAATATATAGTCCCAAGCTGGACATTCACCTCCTTTCTTAGTTGTCCAAGTTTGCTTGCTCCTTCGGGTTCTTCACTGTGTCACTTGGTAGTGTCCCTTGAGTTCGTCCATGAATCAAATTTGCAAGTTGCCCCACTTGTACTTCCAAGTTCTTTATAGATGCATCCTTATTTTGCATCCTAGTTTTTGTCGATGACATTTAACTTGGTCAAAAGCTCCTCCCTACTCGGCTTAGGTACATATCCCGGTGGTGGTTGTGGGTTCAACACGTTGTTTTGGTTGGACCATTGCAGATTTGGATGATTCCTCCATCCCGGGTTGTAAGTGTTCGAGTAAGGATTATTGGGCTGCCTGTTTCCTACAAAGTTAGCATATTCATTAGGCTGAGTAAATGGATTACCTGTCTGGCATTCGATGCTCGGATGATTGCTTCCACATAAGTCACAAATGATAACTTGAGCTTGCATCGTTGTCACGCTCATGTTATCAATCTTTTTATTCAATGCTTCTAACTAGGCCGAAATAGCAGTGATGTCGTCAATTTGATGAACTCCACTTGGTTTCTTTGGCACATTCCTCTCTGATTGCCATTGATAGCTATTAGAAGTCATTTCTTCCAAGAGTTCGTAAGCTGCTTCCGGTGTTTTCGCATGATGGATCCCTCTGAGGCTGCATCAATCATAGAACGGTTAGCTGAAAATAAACCTTTATAAAAGGTTTGTACTTGGAGCCAAACAGGAAGACCATGATGTGGGCATCTCCTTACCAAGTCCTTGAAACGTTCCCACGCCTCATATAAAGTTTCAGGATCATATTGCCCAAACGTGGTGATATCGGTTCGCATCTTCGCAGTTTTGGAAGGGGGAAAATATTTAGACAAGAAAGCTTGAGTCATCCCATCCCAAGTGGTAATGGATCCTGCAGGTAAAGAATTTAACCAAGCTTTAGCTTTATCTTTCAATGAAAAGGGGAATAAACGTAACCTGATGCCGTCGTTAGAAACGCCATTGTGTTTGAATGTGTCACAAATCTCCAAGAAGTTGGAGATGTGAGCATTTGGGTCATCAGTGGGTGCTCCCCCAAACATTACTGAATGTTGGATCATCTGAATTATTGCAGGCTTTATCTCAAAGTTGTTAGCTTGAATACTTGGCTTCGTTATGCTTGAAATTGATCCATGGAAAGCTGGTTGTGCAAAGTCCATCATAGATCTTGGATTCGGTGCTTCATTATTCTCGCCCCCTACTTGATTGTTATCCGCCATCGTTCGAACTTCCCGTATTCTCCTAAGAAAAGTTCGCTCAATTTCTGGGTCAAAAGGCTCAAGTATGGGATGGCTGCTCCTTAGCATTCACCAAGAAGATGACTACCTGTACAAATCAACCCAAAAGGAGAAAAACAAATGCAGTAAACCAAATAATCAAAATCGACAAACGAACAAAACCTAAAAAGAATGGCTAAAATACAATTAACTAATCACGTATGATATTATACAAATTAATCCCCGACAACGGCGCCAAAAACCTGATCGTGATTTGTTTTAAACAATTATTTTCCAGAGTAACGCGATTAAATACCGCAAGTGCACGATGTCAAGTTTTAGTATAATGATTTAAAAGTAAGGATGTCGTACCCACAGGGACTAACGTATAAGTTCCAAATAAAATTAGAAAAATTATATTTAGCCTACGAAATAAATGAATAGTTAACTAATCAAAATAAATACTTAAAAACTGAAAATTAAATCAACTACTTTGAAGATGCGAAGGAATTCCACTCGAGAAATTTATCAAGACGTCGGTTCACTTGTGTTATTGTCAATGATTTGTTTGTGAAAACAATTACTATCCAATTAATTCTTAAGGTGACAGGTTCTCGTAAAATAATCAATACACTTTCTCAAGCTATATTGAAACTAATATCAAATTGAAACAAGTAACTTTCGTTCATTTAATCACCAATTTAATATTGCATAAATATCTATGAAAACCTCTAACTTTAAATCTTCCAATCCCAAGTTATCACATATGTGATTTAATCTCTCGATCTAAATCTTGAACATACAACATGATTTACTCAAGCGTATTATAATTTAATCTCTCAATCTAAATTATAATTCTCACAAATCAATCAAAGTTAGCAAGGCTTTGATAGCATTAATATTATAAATCATGCACAAAAGAATCAATCCACTAAAGAAACTTTCAAATCATCAACTCAAACACAAGTTTCCCTAATCTTGATAAAATAAACTTAGTTCATATTCAAATCAAAATAACAAGATGAATAAGTGTTTCTCAACCAAATAAACATCATGAATCCAAAAATAAAAACAAACAAAAGTTTAGAAGTACGATAAACGAAGGAGTCGATTCCGTGCGTTGCAACGTAGCTTCTTCTCTTGCTTCATTCCTTGCACTTCAAAGGATTTTTGCTCTTAAACTTGGTGGATGTTGGAGGATGATAAGATGCTGCTATGTAGGGTAAAATATGATTATGAACACCCACTTTTTGTGCCCTAGGTCAGATATATATAGGAGAGGAGGTGGATGGAAGTGTTCCCAATTTACCAAACTCAATATGGTATTTTTTTTCAGAAAACTCTGTCGCTTATCGATTGAGAAATTCTCTCGATCGATCGAGCACTCAACATTCTCGACCATGAAATTCCCTGCCACGCTCGATCGATCGAGATCAACTGCCGATCGATCGAGAAAGCTCATCGATCGATCGAGCATATGTTCCGATCGATCGAGCAACACTTCTTCTCGCTGATAAAATTGTCTGCCTCGATCGATCGAGCATTTTTGCCGATCGATCGAGCATGCAAATGTCCAAATTCTTCACTTTTGGGCTCGATTTGGTCCGTTTTCATCATTATAGCTTACTTCTTCCAATTCCGACCTAGATTCCTGAAACAAAACAAATAAATACCAAAAAGCGTAACATCATCCAGGAATCAACAAAAAAATCAGTAAAAATCATTGCAAAATAAGCGTAAAATTCACCCTTGTCAGTAAAGACTTCGAGCATGGCCAGCTTCCATAGTGTGACGGGTGGTGCCACTGGTTGGATAACGATGGAATAATGAATAAAAAGATATGCATGTGTTCTTAACAAGGTGAGGAAAAATGAACTTTACCTATAATAGAAACTTTCTGGGAAGGACGACCACTTGATCATTTAATTATTAAAGAATTCAAATTCGTGGGACAAGAAAAGAAATTGGATTTTCGTACTACATGCTTTAGTGAATCACTTGGTGTGAGACAGCACGAAATGCATGTTGCTAAATTTTATTTGACGTCGGAAGCTCACCGACTTGACGTTTAGCCATCAAGAAGCAATTTGGTTATCTTTTTCAGATGTCGAGCTTATTATCATCTCATATTATGACAAGCTTCGCTAGCTCAGGACTTCATCCTTGTTCAAATTTGAATATTGTATTATCACATTACCTTTACATTGAGCTCAGACATGCAATTTCATAGTAAGGCTCAATTACATCAAGCTCGGGCATGCAATCTCGCAGTAATGTCATATTACATCGAGCTCGTGCTACAATCACGCAGTAAGGTCCTATTACATCGATCTCGGGCGTGCAATCTCACAATAAGACGCTATTACATTGAGCTCGGGCATGCAATCTAGCAGTAAGACCCTACTCAGCTACTCGAGCACATGCATTTCATTTTAGGTTTTGATCTATCAAGGTCAGCCAGGCTATTTGAGAGCTCGGATGAGATATGAGAGATAAGTCCAGGATGATGTTCTGGATAATATGAGAGATTCATGAGATTTATGAGATATCAGTCCATAATGATACTCTAGACAATATGAGAATTTATTGAGTTATGAGAGATCAATCAGAGTTATGAAATATCAATCCAATGATATTCCGGACAACATAAAAGACCAATGAGAGTTATGAGATATCAGTCCAGGATCATATTCCGGACAGTATGAGAGATTCATGAGAGTAATGAGAGATCAATGAGAGTTATGTGAATGATGACATTCCGGGCAATATGATAGACTAATAAGAGTTGTGAGAGATCAATAAATGTTTTTATGATAGTCCGGACAATATGAGAGATCAGTCCATGATGATATCCTGGGCATTATAAGAAATTAGTAAGAGTTATGAGAGATCAGTCCAGGATGATCTCCCGCATAATATGAGAGATTGATGAGTTATAAGCCTAGACTAGCCAAGAGGAATTTTGAATTTTGCTTATCATCTATGGAGTTCGAGTGAAATCCAAATCTGAAGCTAAAATAAGCTCAATTTATAATTCAATCAGCTCAACAGATCGGCTCAGCAAGTCCAAATTAGCTCAGCTGACCTTCAACTCAATTGGACAGCTTGTCTGCTCAATCTTAGCTCAGCCAATGGAATCAACTCAATCTATGGAAACACTATAAACTCAACTTGTGACAGATTCCATCAGCTCTACTTAGCAAATCAAAATACTTGGTAAAACCCACTAACTGTCAGTTACAACGTACATTAATGATGCTTATGAGAATTTGAAGAGAGTGGCATTGAAGTGGAATCATGGGAAGTTAATGTAGATCATGTGTTGTAACTCCTAATCTTTCACCATATAAATACCAGATTTCTCATGGTCACAAAGTTACATAAATCTAAAGCAAATCCTAAAATACACACACACACACATTATGTTGTTCCAATGAAGAAGAAGACCCAATTTTCGAAGTTTTCTGCATCAAATCTTTTCAAACTTCTAGAATTACTGTAAGTAGGATTTTGTTATGAATACAATTCTTTTGTTTTGAAAAACGTATGTATGCTTGAAAAATTCAATTGAATATGTAGTGCTATGCGGAGCAAAATGCTAAGTGCATGGGAGCCACCTCTTGAATCTGCGGGGCAAAGTGCTACACGTACGGGAGCCACCTCTTGAATCCGTAGGATCCACCTCTATAACCATTGTATTTTGTGGATCGGTCCAATCTGATTAGCAGACGATATGTGTTCTGATATGATGTATTCTGTTTTGGTTCAGAGAGCGAATTCTGTTCAGTAATGTATATTTGTTCATATCAGTTCCATTTCTATTCCAATTATGTGTTACCTCGATCTACTTGTTATGAAATTACGTAGGTAAATGTGTATGTTTTTACGATATTCAATTGGTCATCGCTTCCTGAGTGTTTATCCAAGCACTCACCCATTACGACTCCCCGGATAAAAGAGAGCATGAGATTGAAGATGATGAGCAATACCATTTTTGGGGATAATGAATTGCTACTGCTGCCATGAAGTCAACCGCTACTGTTTTTATTATTTCGATTAGTTTAAGCTTCCACAATTGTTTAGGTTTTTATCAGATGTAAACCAGTCTTGTAACTTCATCCGTTCAGTTGTAAAGAACATATTTTAATTTTTATGGAATGAAAAGACTGGTTATTATCTATATCCGAGGCTTGTTGTTTTCAAATTTTTAATTTGGAGGCAACGCCGATGTCATCGGTCCCGTTCTCGGGGCATTACGACATTTTGAGTATATTATATTTACTCTGTAGCTCAGACGAATATTCAAGGATATCAAAGAATAATCATCAATATTGCTTCATATTTCTAGAGTTCATTGTTTACTTATTCTTCACCTCAGGATGTAATTTAGTACTTTTGGAGTTCGATTATGGAGTTCGAATGAGCTTTGTTTGCTCTGGATATTTATGAATTATGGAGTTCGGACGAGCTTTATGTGCTCGACCTGTTTATTATCTCTATGTGCTCGACCTGTTTATTATCTCTAGAGTTCTAATGAATTTCATTAACTCGCTCAGAATGTTTGTTACTGGAGTTTGGACATATTTTATTGGCTCATTAGCTCGGGATATTAGAAGCTCGAGATGTTTATTATTTGGGGAATTCAAAGAATTTTTATTAGCTCGGGATTTATTACCTCTGGAGTTCATATGAGCTTTATTTGCTCGGGTGGCTATTGGCTTGTTTTTTATTTTTTAGTGTTGGGCAGCTCAGGATGACTTTATTTTTGTTACTAGTGTTTGATTATCTCGATATGATTCTAGATATTGTTCTATTTGGCAGTTCATACACACAGAAGACTGTTGGATGTAATCCTACATCAAGTGTACAGTGTCAGGTTTTAGTAATTGATGAGTTTGGAGTGTCAAACCCATATGGATTGGTTATTAAGTTTATACAAAATACTGTAATTAAAATTGCTCAACTTTATTTAGAAGATGAATAGCAATGCTTAGCTCTAAAATAATTAAGATAACTAACGACATTAAGATTTGATGAGCGAAATATCAATGAGAACGGATTCTAGAGGTTTGATTTCACTTGACTACCCATTATGTCTTGTTCTATCAATCTCTATATCATTAATTCTTATAGTTAGTAGCCAAGAATCCTATGTTATTCTATTATCTCTACCGAGTGGTAAATAGAATTTATCATTCAACAACATTCTTGATATGTCTATCTAAAATTAATTATCAAATAATTTGAATAGCACAACGATTCTTTTAATGGCTAGAATGGAGTTATAGGTTGTCGAAATATATAAACATCCAGGATGTGTATTCCTGATGTCCTATTCAAAATCCACTTTCACGAGTGATAAAATTTCAAATAAATATAACAAATCAATTAGTGATCAAGTAATTGAACGCAATCATATTAGTAATTACAAATAAATACATGGAAAACCACAATATATTAATTAATCAAACAAAAATATAGATTCAAGTCAAGCTACATTGTTACTCTAGAAAATAAGAATTAATTCATGATAAAATAAGAAAATGACAAAGCATGTTCTTAATCATAATGAATTTCAAGGAAAAGAGTTTAGAAAACGAATTGGAATAAGATTCACTGTCCTCAGATGCCGTCGTCTTCGTCTCCATCTCAAGATTCTCCCCCTTTTTATTCCAGTCATCCTCTCTTACCTCAAAAAGTCCCTAAAAACAAGGTAGGTTTCGCGTTTTAAACCCTAGCCTGAAAATTAATGGGCCTCACGTAACCATGCGCTGGGCCGCCCAAAAATCCACCCTCAGGAAAAAACATATATTTATTATATTAACAAGTTATATGTAGCAGAGAGGTGGGCGATGTACACAGTGCAGAGACATTGGTTCGTGGTGATTTCTCGCTGCCTTGCCTCGCCCGTGGTGGGCGGGTTTCGCCGCGACAGGTTGGGCCACTCTTGTTGTTTTGTCCAGTAGCTTCAAATGTGGTTTTTAGTCCGAATTTGGACGCCTTTTCCTGCACTCGGCATGAGGCTCCTTGGGTGGCATGGCCGGATTTTGGGAGGATCCCGGGCATTTCTTTGCATGCGATTGGCCTGTTGTATGATTTCTCACTTTTTGAAAATGCTTAATATTTATCAGATATGTAGTATTTCTCTAGTTGCTGTGTTCATTCGCAGTCATGTATATGTGTGTTGTTGTCCTAGGTGTCTGTCACTAATTTTCTCTGTGGTCCTATGTCGTTTTTATGGTGGTGGTTATATTTGTATGTTTCATTGCTGGAGCATTGTATGATTTTGACTGGGGTGCCTTGTGGTTTCGTGCTTCATCCTATGGTTTGGCTTTTAGTAAGGATTTTAGATGCGAGGGCTACTCGTTTCTTTATCAGTTTATGCTCTTCGTCTATCCAAATGTCTACATTCATTTGTTATGGAAGGTAGTTCCCTTACTTGGCCACGCTCTGGACTTCATGGTTTGAGGGGGCCGGATT
This sequence comes from Haberlea rhodopensis, assembly GCA_907163345.1. Taxonomy (NCBI): domain Eukaryota; kingdom Viridiplantae; phylum Streptophyta; class Magnoliopsida; order Lamiales; family Gesneriaceae; genus Haberlea; species Haberlea rhodopensis. Next base: position 2,528,747 of record CAJQUN010000072.1, read on the forward strand.
TGGCAACGTTGGTTATGCCCCTTTTTGGTCACATTCTAATCTTATGTGGTGAGTCGCTTTCTCATTGCACCTGGTTGTACCACTTTTCCTCATAGGCAGCACTTGACTTATGTTGTTTTGCTTATTGTCGTGCTTACAGTTGTATGAGTGTTAAGGATGTTATATTCGTCCTAGTTTAAATGCCATGTTAGCGAATCTTTAATTAATAAATTATTTGTTTCCTGCTAAAAATTAATCTTTAATTAATAAATTATTGTTTCCTGCTAAATAATTATATATATATATATTTATATATATCCCATATTTCAACAACTTATATTTTACTACCTCAATAAAAATCGTATAATTTTGTATTCTCAATGTTAAGGCTAGATTCACCACCGAAGATGAGCCTAGTTTTCAAGCTTGGACGTTTTAGCTATGGGCTGCTGCAATCTGGTCAATAGAAAAATGAAAAATATAAGATGTACATTTGATTGGTCTAGGCTGACCAATATTTATAATATTTATTTTATATATTACTTATATGACTCAGATGTTTACGATGGTTTGACAATTCAGATTGTGTGTCTGAGAGGGTGAAAGATGATCTTGAAGCGGGTGCTTATTGTGGGAGGAACGGGCTATTTAGGCCAGCACCTTCTGCAAACCGTAGGCATATTACACGAAGCCAATCCTCCATTATCGCTTGCTTATATGTACAACACTGAGCCGCTTCCTCAACTGCTGATCAATGCCCTTCCGCACGTTCTCCCTTTCCTTGTTGACATGAGCACCGTTGATGGCCTCGATGCCATCTATAAATTGCCAGCCCAATGTGGTGATTAACAGTGCTGCTATTTCCGTTCCCTGTACCCGTGAGATGGATGATGGATCCAGAAGCTGCCAAGGCCATTAATGTGTGGGGAATTTGACCTTCCAAATTCATCTATCAGAATCTGCACCTTTTTATGGGACAAGAAAAAACAAAAGGAGAAACAATAACGACACAATAATTTAACGTAGAAAACTCCCAAATCAGGAGATAAACCACCAGGACCAAAGAAATAAATACATATATGAAATTTGTTACAACTACATAAAAATTTTTTCTCACCCCAAATACACTCACAATGATTTTCCACTAGCCACAACTTATAACTTACGCATCTCCCCTTTATAGAAAGACACCTAGTAAATCTTTTCTGATATAGAAGCTCGGCCAAAGCTGCAACCACATATTATACTAAGAATTTAACAAGATTATAAAACAAGAGATGAATTTATCTAAATCCAAAAGTTGCCAGACAAGCTATTGAATGGTGCACTTAGAACAACAATGCCTTCTTTTATAGGCATGAGTTGCCCAAAATCTCATATCCCAGCCGATGTGGGATATTTGACAAAAGGCACAATCCATCAATCTTCGCCTTGTTATTTTGTCATCCCACAACACTCCACCTCTATGAAGATCTACATAGCTTCGGCCACCGACACTGCAAAACAATCATAACTCTCAATGTAGAGAATTATCATGCTCCACCATAAAAAACATACTTACTCAGAGTAAATCATTCCAAGCATTTCAATTCGGCTCATGTCGAAAAATAACCTTGTTGAAAAAATTATGGTGCAACTCATATAGTTTGGCTCTCCTCAAGTTAATAAGCTGTCGACATGAATTTCCACCACACACCTTGCATCAATGTCAAACCAATGCCCATGTGCAAAACT